>CM060950.1:353344692-353417192 GCA_030765055.1 Mantis religiosa
TGCCTTTGACAAAATTCTGCTAATTTACCTGTATACTGTAGCTCTTCTATTCTTTAAGTGTTGTGTTGAGAATCCAACTGTTATTGACGAGCAACTGCCACTGCGTTCTGCTTAGTATTAATGCTTATTTGCTGTTGATTGTAGAAATATTATTTCTCAAATTATGGTGTTTAATATACTTTTGTTATCACCATATTATAAATAAAACAACTCAATTCAACACAATAACTTAAATACTTTTATTTTCATGCACATTTTTGTAGTAGTATAATACACAAACAATTTCAAGGAACACAGGTGTTGTCAACCTCCACTAGAAAATTTTCACACACTTCACTCTTCTCCAACGGATCTTTGTAGCGACTAGAGTCAATTTTACTGACACCTATAAAAAAACAAAAATAAAATAATTAATTTAGAAGAACTTTGTACATTACAAATAATATTTTAAAAAATTTTAGTAATGAATACTTATCACATCATTTCACCAACCATTTTGCAGTAGTTTCGGCGATCCGGGATTTCTGCTAGGTACAGCTTGCACTCCTCCGCTATCCAGATAGATGCTGTTGGACCAAACTTGATCGCGTACGAGATGGCCTTACCAACTACCTCGGGTCTGAAACAAAAGTAAATTGGACAATATAGTACAGCTTCAAACATACTCAGTTACAATTACATATTGTTATGAATGTGCATAGCTCAGCAAGTTCACAATAGATTTTAGTGGGCTTTTTACTGCAAATTGTGCATGTTATGCTCAACAATGTTTCAAACTTTTAAGCTTCTACAGTTAACTTCAATTAGTAAATAGTCATTATTTTCATGCTTTTATACTGTGAAAAGACAGTTCGGAAGGAGTGGGAATTTTGAGGACATTTGGTATAAATGGGTCTGTTTCCCAAATAATAAAAGGAGAAATGTTGCTCTCTTTATTTTCATAGGGTTGATAATGGAAAAAACACCCTTAAAGGAAGGCAGTTTGTAGGATGGAAAATTTAACATAATGAAGGCGAGGTGTTCAAGTCAAAGAAATTGACCACCAGAAATATTGTAACGGCCTCAGTAAATTTAGTGTGAATAAAAACATACTTAAATGACTTGTTTTACCGAAACCGTTAAACAACCAGTATTTCTGTTATTAATTATAAATCTATTATAAATCATAGTGGTTACACAAAAGTTCCTGTAAACCAATTAGTCTTAACTCTGCAAGTTATAAGCTAAGGGCCAAAATTCCAACTTCTTTGTAATATTGTTTCTAATGCACACAAAACTTAATCATACACTTATTATTTTTTATTTAATTTATATAAGATCGTAGACTTTACTCTAATATCGAAGATTTTGACATGAGAAATATTTCAATGACTGTAGGTTATATTTTAATGTTGGTAAATTTACTGCACCCCGCCAACCGGCAATCGAATCCGGCATATTTAGTATACTCAAACATACAGGCAGCAAATATATGTTTTACTAAATAAGCTTTATGAGTATTAAACATATTGGAAGAAACTTAAAAAGGTTCTGTTCAGGCTTCGGTGGGTGTTCTTTGAGGTTTCTAAGGGGTTCGCTCTGTCACGACTTCTGTAGTTAAATATGACCCCTTTAATGTAGATTTGTCGTCTACAAATGCCAAAGTACGATATTTGAAATATAAATAGATGCAACAGGCCTTCCGCCGCAAAGCTTAATACTCCCACTAGTAAACAAAACTACAGATACATATCACTAAAATGTTGTTGGTATTTCGTGCATGGTTGGCAATACGCATTCGATACCACAATTGAAGTTGCAAGGCCGCCGAAACTCCTATGCGCACGTACTGTCTGACCACCAGAAATATGCGAGAGGGGTCAGAGATATGAGAGAGGGTTTTAACTGCTAATCTGCTCAATTAGTCGATTTATTAACCCCGAAATTAGTGTATGCGAATGACCCATGCTGCCACATCTATTACTTGTACTGTGCTCCTCTCACGGGAATATGGCTGTAAGGAATATATCAGCTCTTGGGTTGTCAACACACCAACAAGGCTTAGGCCTCTTAAAAACATTTTATGGAAAACAACAAGTAGTCAGGGTATAACATGACGTTCTTATGCACATATATAAAAGAATCATATTCTTATATCAAATGGTTCGAATGTTATGATTTAATTTATAGCTAATTTTGCTACATTTAAATGGAGACTTTTTGTTATAGTTATGCTTAAAACAATTAATAAGTTACTGGTTTAAAATAAGTTGTTTATTTTGTGTTAATGTCAATTGGTTATTCGGTTTCCTTAATTTTATGAGCAAACATGTGTGTGAGACATATTGCGAACTGCTAAAAGAAGTATCCAATGCCGCATATTTCAAGAAGTCGTATATTTTTAACAGATAAAGGAGGATATACGAAGCGTCAAGTAGACGGAGGCCTATGGCCACAACTTCCTTCAGTTTGGCGGATAGTAACAAAAATCCAAATGAGTGCAGGCACATCAGTTGCGAGTCAACTGTGGTGTAACACTGTCGTTTATGAAGTTGCGAGATGTTTATCACAACCGCGGAAAATTCTGCCAAAGTTGAATGAAGCTTGGCAAAGTTGCGGTCCACCGTATTCCTTCTCACTATAGGTAAAGAGGCTTGGACCTGCTTACGAGGGTCGTTTGATAAGTCTGGTAAATTTCTATGAAAGGATGGACTTTTTTACAACTTTGTGGGTGATAAGCTTAATTATTCAAAAGATATTACAGAAAATTTGAATGTGCTACAGTATAAAACGCACTGTTGACAGCCATCTGAACTGATCCGTGTGATAGCTGCGATGGAAAATCAGTTTTGTGCTGTTATTAAACATTTGCATTTGAAGGGCTGGACTACCGCACAAGTCAAAACAGCAATGGATAAAGTTCCCGTAAACTCTGTACAAACATTGAAGACCATTTATTTTTGGATCAATGAATTTAAACATAGTCGTAGAATCACCGAAGATGAATTGCACTATGGTCACCCAATTGAGGTCACCACACAGGACTCCATTGAAAAAATCCACGATCTGGTTACGCAAAACCACCAAATCAAAAATTCGTGAGATTGCTGAGGCTGTAAGTATCTCAACTGAGCAAATATACAATACCCTGCATGAAAAATTGGCAATGAAAAATCTGTGTGCAAGATGGGTGCCGTGATTGCTCACAGTTGACTAAAAGCGCATCCGGAAGAACACTTCTACCGACGGTCTGGCGATATTTAATCGCAATCCGCATGACCTTTTGTGCCAATTTGTGACCTTGGATGAAACTTGGATCCATCGTTACACACCAGAGTCAAAATACCAGTCAAAACAATGAACAAAGGCTGGTGAAAGTGCACCAAAGAAGGCAAGAGCCATTTTGTCAGCTGATAAGGTGATGGCTACTGTCTTTTTTGTGACTCTCAAGGAAGAATCTTCATAGATTACTTGGAAAAAGGCAGAGCCATAACTGGAGCCTATTATGCTTCATTGGTGGATCGTTTGCAAAATGAGCTGACTGAGAAGAGACCGAGATTGAAATACAAAAGGTGCTCTCTCACCAGGATAATGCACCACCGCACAATCAGAAATCGCAATGGCATAAGTGCATGAGTTGGGCTTTGAACTGGTTCCATTATTCACCTTATTCACCAGACTTAGCCCCAAGTGACTTCTTCCTGTTCCTAAAGTTGAAAATTTGGCTTGTTGGTAAGAAATGTTCATCAAATGAAGAAGTGATAGTCACCGTCGAGTATTTTGTAGATCTTGACGAAACCTATTTTTCCGACGGAATGAAAAAGCTAGAACCATTACTGGACCAAGTGTATAGTCATCAATGGAGACTATGTCGATAAATAAGGTGAGATGGTTCACAAATTTATATATATATATATGTGTGTGTGTGTGTGTGTGTGTGTGTGTGTGTGTGTGTGTGTGTGTGTGTGTGTGTGTGGTTTTTACCACACTTATCAAATGACCCTAGCATAGGGTTCCCTGAAACGAGCGAAATGGCTTAGGTATCTCGCATTCGATTCCCATGGCCTATCTTCCTGACTCACTGGTTTTTTTCGGGATTTTTCGGGTCACTAGAAAGTGCCAGGAAATCTTACATTCCCCGAATTTTCTATCCCTCCATTTCACTTCACCTTCCATCCTGGTTGGCTGTTTCAAGCTTCTGGAATTTGCTTTCTGAAAATTCTCGCCCTCTGGATCGGGTGAGGTCTTGGGTTTCCAGGCCCCTTCATGGGATATCCAAGCTGCCATCAGGGGACAGCTGCTGTTGTCTCTCCTCCAATCCAGCCACCCTAAGTATCCCCCCAAATCAACTCCCTCTCTAGGAGACGCCCCAAAAATGTTCTATAGATCAAGGTGCTCAGACTCACCTCCAAACGTTACCATACAGTCATAGTGTTCCCTGTCGACACTTTCATGCGACAATGGCGTTGTGTTTATCTTATATGAAGAGAAATGAGGGTGTTGGAACCTTAGTGTTTAGAACAAGAACAGGTAAGGAGACTGTCAATAAACCATAAATAGAAACACTCCCCTCCGTAACTATCAAAAGATAATTTTGCTTTAAGAAAACTTGCAGGAGTTTAATAGTAAATATTTCGGAATCGTGGCCCTTAATTATGTTATTTTTATAAAGGTGCATTAGAATTCAAGTAGAGTCCATTTTATAGACGGATATTGCACCTAAGGTGCTCACAGCACCTTCTACATGATTTAATCCGTGTGGGGAATATATTCTGATGCCTCTGACAGATTAAATTTAGATATGAATCGATTCCTATTAGACGGAAGCGAGAGAGCAACAAATTCTACTCCACCCAATGAAGGATGCGGTTGCTATTTGCCAAAAGGAGACATTAAAATATATTCGCCTACATGGAGTAAATCAAGTTGATTTCTTTTCACTACTGTGAACACCTTAATTACGATGTCATCTTAATTATAAAACGGAGAACTATGCTATAGGAAAACTAGGTAGTGAAACAACTAGGACTTACGCTTGCTTTTCTGCTTGACAAAACTCTTGGTCCAATTCTTCACCCCATTCTTCATTATACTGTTTGTCTGCAAGATCTATAATATGTGGAGTGTCTGTGAGTCCAGGACAAACAGCAATAAATCGAAGGCAGGTTTTGTTATAATAGAACTTCTCCTGAAAAAGAACGACATTTCACATAATCAGCAAACGTTTGTAGTGTTAAGAAACCACACATGTTGACTTATGTTTCTAGCGTCTCTCAGTGCAGCAGTTGAAACCTGACATTTTGATGTATACTATGCCCTAAAGGAATACGTTTTATAAATAGATTTTGATAAAACTGTCTTTTTTGTGACCTGTAATGGATCTCTATCAAGCATGTATATCTGCGAACAATGAACGGTTTACAATATTTATAAATGGCAGTAGAGATGTGAAGCAATGAAGGAGAGTTGCCTCAAAGTTGCTTTTACGGAATTGAGAAAAAAAGGATCTCCTAAGTGATATGCGAACCGCCAAGCAGACAAATATGGTTTGGCAATGACATTTAAACAAAAATGGAGGAAGTGGGATGACATAGAGATCAAAACTAAAGAGACTAGAAGGTAAAAACAAGATGATAAAAATGGAAATATGGAAGACTATATAAGAATATACAGTCTAATATTTTCTGGGGTGGAGGGACGAAAAGAAATCGGAGCATTTCAGGAGATGCGGAAATCATTAATGAAAATATTAGGAATAAATATGAGAGGCTTTGAAATGCGGGAGGCATTTAGAATTGGGAAATTGTAAGGCAAAAGAAATATATTGGTGAAATACAGCAATTCGAAATTGGGAACAGAAGTATTAAAACAAAGAAAAAAGCTAAGCGGAACATTTATTTATATCAACAAGAATCTATCTCACGAGCAAAGAGAACAAAGGAGGAGGCTAATTGAAGAAAGGAGTAAGGCAAGGAAACAAGGATGTAATGCATTTATACGAAACGGCAAACTGTGGATTGATGGGCGAGTGGCTAAGGAGAGAAGCGATAAGCAACATAAAAGGCGCGGAATATGAGTGTCGACGCAAAGGAAATGTGTAGTGTTAAACGTCCGCTTTTACTACATGCGGCACCGCAGGCGGTGACACTGGTGATACATGAAATAAAAATGGAGCATCGGCGGAATGAGATGGTTGGGGAAACCAGAGATCCCGGAGAAAACCCGCCCCAGCGCCCTGTTGTTCGCTGTGTCGACGCAGCAGACTCAAACAACCTGACTTCGATATCCGATATGAATGTCCAGAAAACTCGTGGAGTGAATGCAATGTGCATTGACGGAGGGGACGTGATGGACAGTACAAATGGAAGAGAAGAGGGAGAAAACTCAGAAATGGCGGTCAGCTGACTGAGGAAGAAAATAAGAAAAGATAAAATTGCATTACGGCGAGTACAGAATGAAAGAAGCGAGTGGACACAGGGGATCAAGGAAGAGCGGAGTGAAACAAATGTGGGGATACAAGGGTTTAAAAAAAGGGCTGAGAAGCAGAGGATACCGAGATGTATGGGCATATAAGCAATGCTATGGCTATAATGGAAAAATTTCAGAAAGGAAAGAATGGAATAGGGCAGAGAGAGTTCGAGGTAAAAATATGAGCAAATATGACGAAACAATAGACAACCCGGGGTGGGGGAAAGAGGCGAGTAAAGCTTAGTGATTGTAATAGGAAAAGAAGAGAAAAGAAAAATGAAAGAAATGTTAAGTGAAAACATAAAAAGTGAGGTTAAGTAAATCTAGGCCGAGTGAAGTGATAGTAATTAAAAGTTGAAATAAAAGGTACATAATGGCCAGGGTAGGTTAAAAATTTTGCAAATAGCGAAAAATGAATACGGCTGTACAAGGGAAGAGAGATTAGAGTGGGGTTGTGGGAGGTAGAGGAGAAGATCTGAGTAAATTTGACGAAGGACATAATAGGAAGAAAGATTGGAAAAGCAGCTAGTGAAGTTAAATAATTTATAACAGAGAAAGGGGAGGCAAGAAAAGGGAGGATGTTGAAGTGACAAATATGAAAAGTGAGGTTAAGTAAATACAGGCTCAGTGAAACCATAGAAATAAGTTGAAACAAGTGATAGACAAACATTCGGCAAATGGCAAAAACTGGTGCAGATAGTGTATATGGAAAGTAATTTTTTATTATTATTATTATTATTATTATTATTATTATTATTATTATTATTATTATTATTATTATTATTATTATTATTATTATTATTATTATTATTATTATTATTATTATTATTATTATTATTATTATTATTATTATTATTATTATTATTATTATTATTATTATTATTATTATTATTATTATTATTATTATTATTATTATTATTATTATTATTATTATTATTATTATTATTATTATTATTATTATTATTATTATTATTATTATTATTATTATTATTATTATTATTATTATTATTATTATTATTATTGTTATTATTATTGTTATTGTTATTGTTATTGTTATTGTTATTGTTATTGTTATTGTTATTGTTGTTGTTGTTGTTATTGTTGTTATTGTTGTTATTGTTGTTATTGTTGTTATTGTTGTTATTATTGTTATTGTTATTATTATTATTGTTATTATTATTATTATTATTATTATTATTATTATTATTATTATTATTATTATTATTATTATTATTATTATTATTATTATTATTATTATTATTATTATTATTATTATTATTATTATTATTATTATTATTATTATTATTATTATTATTATTATTATTATTATTATTATTATTATTATTATTATTATTATTATTATTATTATTATTATTATTATTATTATTATTATTATTATTATTATTATTATTATTATTATTATTATTATTATTATTATTATTATTATTATTATTATTATTATTATAGGGGTAAAACACACAAAGCATGTAATTATATTGAAGGGCTGTCCTATTAGCAAAGGGGTTAGGCCCCAGATCAGGTGTAGCCCAAAATATATTTGTTTTAGTACTTCATAAATCATATATCCAATGGTAGTACCGGGTGGTGCACAGCAAGTTCCCTAATTTTGGAGGCTTACACTTAATTACTCAGACAGGAGAGGAATATAAAACATGTAGCAATTGAAGGTACAGAACATACTATTTATTTACTTCATGTTATAGAGTTATGGCTTAAAAATTGCATTTTCAAGATGGCCTCAATTACAGTCCAGGCATTCCTGCAAGCGTGTAATGAAACTGGAAAATACACGATGCAGAGTTCTCTCTGCATCTATGGTCATAATTTTTCAGTAATGGCTTCTTTTATCGCTTGTTGAGTTGCAGGACGTCTAGTAAACACGTTATGTTTAAAACAGCCCTAGAAGAAGAAATCGGGAACTGTAAGATCGGGCGAGCGGGCAGGCCATGCAATGTCTGGAAAGTTGGAGATGACAGACTTAAATTCATTTCTGAGGAACGCCATACTGTTGCGTTCCGTATGAGCCGTAGCACCGTCTTGTTGGAAGTAAACATTCTTTGGATCCACTCCAATCCTGCTGAGTTCAGGGATCACAAACGTCTGTAACATGGTTACGTATTCAGGCTGAATTTACTGACACCACACCAGACAGCTACCTTCGGAGAATGTAACGGTTTTTCAATGATTTCCTTGGAATTATTAATACCCTGTACCCCATTTTCTGTTTATTAACAGAAGAGTCTAAATGGAAGTGGGCTTCGTCACTCAGGAGCAATGCTTCCCGAACATTTATATTTTCCCGTACCATGTTAAGCATGATGTTGTAGAAGTTAGCTCTTCAAGGTCGATCCGCAAGGAGAAGGTTTTGAGTCGCATTTTATATCGGCGAAACTTAAGTTCACATAATATGCGTCCCAAGGATCTTCGAGATATACCCAATATTCCCATTTGTTTACGAGCTGAACGACGTGGACTACGTTTGACAGGTTCTCTCATTCGAGCAGCTTCTCCTGGTGTCCTCAGTGTTTTAGGTGGATCATGTTTACTGTCTAGGACACTACCACATGTTGCGCATTTACTCAACCATTGTATAATTGTTTTCCGTGAAGGAATTGGACCGTACATTGGCACATTGATATGGAAGCAAAATATTCATGACGTCACAACAGTTTTGCCCCCGTGAAAGAAACGCAGTATGAAACACGATGTACCACTGACCAACACTTCATGGCTACCAACGCTGAAGTACACAAAAACAAAAATGTATCGTTCCCATCGTTAATTGAAATGACATTACCAACAGTAGATATGGATTCATACTTTCCCAATTGGAACTAGGGAACTTGCTATACGCCTCCCTGTATAAGCGATTTCAGCTCGAAACGCACGCATACAAGTGACGGTTAGTTGTAATATTTCTACCTCAAAGGGGTTTAGTTATTTCTGTCCAATTCATTTGTAGGGCTGCCTTTGACAGTTCCGGCATATTGGTGTCTTTGACTTTAGAAACAATTCCATTGTGCTGAAACAATTCATGTTCATTTTCGCATGCAGTTTCCAGACTCTGTGAAGGGTATGCCGTGATTCTAATTAAAGAATAATTCCTACCTGTCAGAGGCAATAGAACCCGAGATATCTGGAGCTAGAGATCAGCACGTTGAGCATTTGACTAGAGAAGAAATAATAATTATTGTTATTCCTACGTTCCTGGTTATGTTTTTATTTTACCTGATGTTTTTTGAACAACAAATATTTTAAATAAAAAATTTGCTGTTCTTGAGAAATTAAAGCACGGCTATAGGTCATTTCAAGGTGGCACAAGACTTATAGTGTTATTTCAAAAGATAGGCAGAATATCAAAATGTGCAAGTATTGAATATACTACTCGTTCTTAGTTACAAGCAAAGCTAGTTAATTATCAAATAATAATACCCGTAATTATATTAACAATTCTTTCTTTGGCTTCATGTAGGATCTATGACTTCATGAACAATTTCCTCTAGATTATTTTCTTAACGTTTCACATTCTTTTTGTTACTCAAGCAAAGCAATTTAGTTTGGTGTCGGCACTAATTTATTTACTAACGCAAATTTCTTGATTACTTAGGACTAGCGAATATTTTTGTTTTCTTTAGGTTATCGTAAACAAAAACAGAATATTTGTGGAACATTCAGAGAATTTGAAAGAGCAGCAGCAGTTCATTCTATAAGAGATGATCACTGTCACTCTAAAGCTGTTACAAACTGTGGAAACGTTGTATTATTTTCAAAGTATTGTATTAAATGCAACTTTGAGACAAATTTGCAAAGTAGGGTTGTAGTACACGCCCTTAATCTTATTACCAGGCAAAGGAATTTCTAAGCATTTAAGTTAGGATGGAAGAAAATAAGACTGTACTCTCGCTGGAGATCGGAGCCCGGTCCTTATAGTTCAGACCACTATTAGGCCAAACAATGGAAATTGTTTCACACTAGCCATGAATAGGACAAAGTATTTAAAGCACATACAGCATTGTAAGTCGCCGTTACAGTAATTGTCTCATGAGTTTATGAGAGCCCCTATTGGTTTATCGGCGATAAAGCACGAGTCAGTTGGAGAATTTAATGTCATGCTGTCATGTTGGCCATAGTAGCTCAATGGTTGAGAGCAGCCGGACGGAGACCGGAAGATCCGTGTTTTAAATTCTGGCTATGACATTATTTTTCAGTCCGATTCTACCTTTATATACTTCGTCCTCCACACGGCTAGTGTGAAAGAGCAATTAATTTCCAATTTTTACAAATGTTCATTTCAATTAACATGAAGTAAAAAGCAGAATAAACTTTTGTAAGAATTGATAGAGTCGACATGAAAAATTCAATGTCACGGCCGGGATTTGAACCACGGATGTACTAGTTTCTCTCTAGTCGCTCTTACCCATTGAGCTATGTAACGAGATTTTATTTTCGTTCATCTTCAACTAATAAGAAGCAAGCCAACTTTTTATAAGATCCAAGTCGAGTTTTAATATACTGAGAGTCGTGAGATCTTTTCTCAGGTGTGGATACGGATTTTTGGTGAAAATAAAATTTAGATGAGTCCAATTTTGTAATATATTATTTAATTACATAATACGAACCATGATTCACTCTTATCTATTATAAATATTGAATAACACTTTTTGAATCTTATTAATTTTCCTTTACAATTACAATCCTCGTAACATCTTTCCTCCTTCTCCAGCAAGACGCAAGATTCTAACACTTTTTTTTAGATTATTGATTTTCTTGTCCCCATAGCAATTCCCACCTTATTTTGTGATTGGCCGATTCACTGACACGTCATCACACCACGTGATACCACGTCACACCACTACTACTTCGGCCAATCACACAACTACATACATTTTTATATATTTATTATTCCTTCGAACATTACTAAACAAAAATACTGTTACAAATGCCCCTCTTCGAAATATATGGAAAATAACCAAATAAAGGAATTAACAATCTGTTTCCATATATTTCGAAGAACAGCCCCAATTAACAATTTCGTTTACACCAATATTACACAACATCAATACAACATACATAAAATATAATAATATACCTACATTGGATAAAATATAATAAATGAACATTTAACAACAATTTCACATTTTTACACAAACATAAAACACAACAATAAATTAACATTAATTAAAATACAACAATATATTGATGTTTAACAATGTTTTTTTTTTTTTTATTATTTAACACACACATAGTATATATTCAATATTGTTTCAATTACTGTCAATGCTTTTGAAAGGTTTCATTAATGTCTTATGATATCTTCCCACAATCTTATTATTCGAATCTTGCAATTCATAAGTGTGATCTCCAAATTTGGTTACTACTCTATACGGACCTTTATAAATTAAGTTCATTCTCCAATACACTTTTCGTCTAGCATCTGAGATGTTAAATGTCTTCACTAAAACCATATCATTTATTTCAGGATCCCATTTGGCCTTTCTTCTTTGTACTTTCTTTAATCTTTTTTCAGATTTTTCTAGTATTCTTTTAAATGCTTCAGCGCATTTCTCTTCATCATTTAGCACATTTGTTTTCTCCTCAAAAGTCGTTGGTACATTTAATATAAGAGGTTCAGGAGGTTTTCCAGTCATTAGCTCTATTGGAGCGAATCTTGTAGTAGCGTTTGGGGCGTTATTTATTATCTTTTCTATGACAGTACAATATTTATACCAACACCGGTGATTCGAATGACACAGTATTCGAAAATAAAAAGTTAAGTCTCGCATCACTCTCTCACAAGGATTTCCTTGTGGATAATAAACCGAAGAATTATAAATTTTGATATTGTTTTTCTTCATCTCGGATGTAAACAATTTACTTCGATGAACTGTGGCGTTGTCTGAAAGTATGGCTTTTATTTGCCCATATTCTGGTATCCACCCCTTTAAAATTTTATTGACACATGTTTTACTCTTAATATTTTGAACGGGGTAAATTTTCACAAAATTAGTAAAAATGTCAAACATCACAAAAATGTATTTACAATTATATTGACTAGCCGGCATCTCCCCGTGTGCATCGATCGCAACTAGTTCATTCTTTTTATCTCTGATGATGGTCTGAGGTTCAAAATCATATTTGATGTTTATAGGTTTAGCTCTTTGGCACAGTTCACACGTTGAAATTAATTTCCGTACTTTCCTATCAATGTGCTTTATATATAGCTGTTCTTTGATGGTCATGGAAGTTTTCTCGCATCCAGAATGAGCAAGGTGGTGATGAAATGAAGTGATTACACTTTCTTCTAAACTACTGGGAACTATAACCTTCCATTTTTTTTATCACATCTCCATGTAATTTATAAAGTACACCATTTTTCTTGGCTATGGTGCAATTCGCAGCATCTTCAACTGCTGGAGCCTGTCGCAACAATACAGATAATTTCGAATCATTTTGTTGAATTTCCGAGATATTTTTAAATTTTAGAGTAAGATTTTTATCGCATGTAAAATTTAACTCGAAAAGTTTTATCTCATGTTGAGATTGTGACAATGTCTCTGGAATTTCTCCATGCATTTTCTGTCTCGACAACAAATCACTAAATATATTATTCTTTCCTGAGATGTGCCGAACCTCAATATCATAGGAAGTAATTTCATGTATGTAACGAGATATTTTAGAGCTAGTTAGTTTACATTTTTTTATAAATGATAGACTAATATGGTCAGTATATACAATGACTTTAGTATTGTACACATATTGCCTAAATTTTTGCAAAGCAAAATATATAGCTCCTATTTCTAACTCCGTAATACAAGTGTTAGATTCATTTTGGTTCAAAACTCTTGAAGCAGTGGCAATTACATGATTATTCCCATCCAAATCAGTTTGAGTTAATACTGCTGCATAAGCATGGATACTAGCATCTGAATAGATGTTAAAGGGTTGGTTTCTAATAGGTCTTTCCAAAAGAATGGCGTTTTTAAATAACTCTTTAATGTTTTGAAAAGACTGTTGGTGTTTTTCTGTCCACTTCCAGACTGAATTCTTCTTCAAAAGTTCTCTCAAAGGACTAAGCTCCTTGGCATAATTTACCACAAACTTACTTTCATACTGTAGTATGCCAATAAATCTTCTTAGTTGTTTAATATTCTTTGGTGGTGGAATAGATTCAATGGATTTTATTCTATCTGGATTTGGTGCCATACCTTTTCCGGATATTATGTACCCTAAAAATTCAATTTCTTTGGCAATAAAACTTGATTTATCCAAATTTATAGTCATACCACTTTCAGAAAATTTTGTAAATATGTAATTCAGATGAGATATATGTTCGTCGAAATCTTGATCAAAGATAAGAAAATCGTCTATATATTGAATAGCAAAATTCTCAATTGTATCTCCAAAAATATTATATAAGGCTCGAAGTAATGCACTTCCACTTGTTGACAATCCAAAACCGCATGTTTTGAACTGGTAAGTTCTCCCTCCAAAATTAAACGCAGTATATTTTCTAACTGATTCATCCAAGGGAATCTGCCAATATGAGGACACCAAATCTAATTTCGAAAAATATTTTCCACGCTCTAACTTAGATAGCACTTCATCCACTCCAAGAGGCCTAAAATGGTCTGGTTGGGTTAATGAATTAATTTTTCTTGCATCAATTGTCATACGCAATGAGCCATCTGATTTATGAACCCAACATAGAGGATGTAAGTAAGGTGAGTTAGAAATTTCTATTATTCCATTTTCTAACATTTTATTTATCACCTCTGATGCTTGCTGTCTTATAGCTATGGGTAAAGGTCGGCTTTTATGTGTATAGGGAGCAGTATCATTCACTTTAAATGTGTGTGTGTGTATTTGTTACACAGTCCAGGTTTTGAACTAAAGGCTTTTCTATTCTTTAATATACACAATTTCAACTGTTCTTTTCTCGCTTGGTCTAAATTGTATGTGTTTTCTAACTTTACTTGTAATATTCTCTGGAATTCTATTTCTTCCTCCACTTGGCTTCCGCCTTTCTTATCTTGTATTGTATATAATTGGCAACAATGCTTTTCAAGGTCAGTTACATTATTTTGCAATCCATCAATAATTAAACTCTTCCCACAATTTTTATTTTCCTCGTATTCAATATTACCATTTTCTTGCAAAAGTATATCTTCCACAAAAAACCTTTCATTATTTATATTATCCATATTCTCTTCTTTTCTTCCATCTTCTTCCAATAATTTTATTACTAATAAATCATTTTCTGTCTTAACCTTCATTTCATGCATTTCGAAATTCAATACACTTTGCCATTCATATAATAAATCATTACCCACAATTACATCTCTTGCCAAATGTGGAATTACCAACGCAATGAAATTGAAATTCCATTCACCTATTCGCCCCTTAATTAATACTTGATATTTAATCCTATCCTTTTTCTTCCCAATTGCAGTACTGCAGTAAACGTTACACACATTTAAATATTCCACTTTATAGTTAGCTAACAGATTTTTAAACAATTCCTCACTTATCACAGTAGAACTGGCTCCAGTATCAATCAAGGCTGTATATTCTTTATCCCATAGGTAAATAATTATCTGAGGTGGGTTAACTAATTCCTTATTTTTCTGCAAGAGAGTGAGCTTATTTCCGTTATCTTCAACTTTCAATTCGCCCTGTGTCATCCTCACCGAACCACTTTCCAGAGCACAAAATGATTTGGTTTTTAGTTTTCCGTCTCCCTCTGATTATTACTTTCATTGTTGGTTAGGTTGGTGCTATCGTTATATTCACATCATTCTCTGTGCTTTGTGTATTTTCGACTCTTTCATTTTGATTACTTCTTTCAAATCTCACACCCCTAAAGTCTCTTTGATTTGCACTAAATAAACTAGTACCTCTACCCCTATTAAAGTTACTTATTCGCTGATTATTTCCTCGATAAAATCTTACATGGTTTATGTGATCATTTCTTCCAATTCTCGTCGACTGATTGTTATGATAATTCCTTTGCACATTATTTTGAACTCCCTTTCCTGTTCCGGGAATTACAGATTCATAAGTTCGTCTAGGATCATAACCTCTTCCTTCAAATCTTTGATTTCTCACGGGTGCCCCGCCCCAATTTAAACTCGTCCTATTATTCCTATTATTTGTAGGTTGTGATTCCTGTCGATTTCTTCCTCGCTCAATATGGACGTTATTATAGTTACCATCACAGGATGTAGTATCATTAATGAGGTTATGTGCTTCAAATTCGGATAATAATTCAATCATATCAGAGAAATCGATAGGCTTAGCCACAATTAAATGATTTCTGATATGTGGTGGATAATGACGTATTAGCATGTTGACAATTTCTGTCTCAGAAATTTCGGGATTGATCAACTTACTTTTGTTTGCTAATTTTAAGAAATATTCAGTCATAGAAATCCCTTTTTTAAACTCAAACCTACCCGTTGCTAACTCAACTTTTATTCTTCTTTGTCTCTCAGGTCCCCAAAATCTATTTATAAACAGATTTCTGAAAGTACTGTATGTTTCATGTGAAGCCAAAGTTAACCTTAACCACTCAAGAGCATTTTTCTTCAAACAGCGTTTTACTATTACCATCCGAAATTCATTGGGAATTCTCTTAATACGGAAATATTCTTCCAATTCCCTAAGAAATACTTTTGGATTATCACCTGATTCCTCATCAAAACTTGGTGGACTAATATCATTTAGTGAATAATGTACACATTCATTTTGACCTAAACTGTGGAGTTGTGTGTGTGAGGACATGTTCTGTGTGTTTCTGTGATAATTAATATCATTATCTGGACTCACAAAATCACTACATTCACTTACTACATCACCAGACTTCTGATGATTGCTTAATTCACTTGGTAAGTCACAATCATTTATATTTGTAATTCTAGACATTTCTTTCCCGTTATTTACTTTTCTAGCCTGTAATGCAATTACAACTTGTGTCAATTTTCCTAAGTTATCCTTTTCTTTTTCAAAATGTTCTTTTACCTCTTTAATTTGCAAAATTACTTCTTCTTTTGCTTTACTTATCTCATCAATTTGTAACTTTATTTCCTCTTGGTGTATCTTACTTTCATCATGTTGTAATTGCATTTCAGAACAAATTACATTGATTCTTTGTTCTACTTTATCTCCTAATTCTTCTCTTTGTTTTTGTGTTATTTCTGCCTGTTGTATCCTAAATGTTTCTAACTCTTTGTTTAATTCCATTCTTATTTCTTGTTTCACAATGTCCTGACCTAACCTAGTTTCCTGAATTATCTCTCTCAACTCATTGACTTCCTTTCTATTCTCATCCTTATTAATCTCTATGATCTGCATGAGCCTTTCCATATTATCCCTACACTCTTTTCTCCCTTCTCTAATCTCCTGTGAAATTTCAGATTTTAATTCCTGTTTTAGCTTCTGTAATAAATTAATTTCTAAGTTACTCACATTTTGTGCTAGTTCCTGTCTTACTCCTACATCTAAATCATTCATTTTCTTAGTTAAATCATTTACATTTTGTTCTATTTTAGAATCTAAATTACTCATTTCTGATTTTACATCTTTCATTCTAGAATCTAAATTACTCATTTCAGATTTAACATCTCCTATTTCTGATTTTACATCTCTCATTCTAGAATCTAAATTACTCATTTCAGATTTAACATCTCCTATTTTAGAATCCAAATTACTCATTTCTGATTTTAAATCATTTGCATTTTGTTCTATTTTAGAATCTAAATTACTCATTTCTGATTTTAAATCATTTGCATTTTGTTCTATTTTAGAATCTAAATTACTTAACATTCTTGTTATTCTTTCCAACATTGACTCATTATCTATACTTAATCTTGCATCCTCCCTATTCATTCCTACACTATCAGTAACTTCTCCTTCCACTATTATTTCTTTTCTACTCGCCATCTTTTAAACTATTTTCTGATTTCTTAACAACATAAATCTACTACTACTACTATTTTTTTTTTTTCACTCACTTAAACCAGTTCTCGTTTTCTTCTTTCTTCTCTCTTCTTTCTTCTTTCCTTTTAAATTCCCACGGAGCTGTACGATGCTTTAATCTCCTCTTCTTTATCCTATTCGAGCCCCACACGTTGCTGCGCCATTTGTAACGAGATTTTATTTTCGTTCATCTTCAACTAATAAGAAGCAAGCCAACTTTTTATAAGATCCAAGTCGAGTTTTAATATACTGAGAGTCGTGAGATCTTTTCTCAGGTGTGGATACGGATTTTTGGTGAAAATAAAATTTAGATGAGTCCAATTTTGTAATATATTATTTAATTACATAATACGAACTATGATTCACTCTTATCTATTATAAATATTGAATAACACTTTTTGAATCTTATTAATTTTCCTTTACAATTACAATCCTCGTAACATCTTTCCTCCTTCTCCAGCAAGACGCAAGATTCTAACACTTTTTTTTAGATTATTGATTTTCTTGTCCCCATAGCAATTCCCACCTTATTTTGTGATTGGCCGATTCACTGACACGTCATCACACCACGTGATACCACGTCACACCACTACTACTTCGGCCAATCACACAACTACATACATTTTTATATATTTATTATTCCTTCGAACATTACTAAACAAAAATACTGTTACAGCTACCATGGCCAATTTGCCTTAATGACATTAAATTCTCCAATTGACCGATATATTTCCCCGATAAACCACTAGGGGCTCTCGCATCCGAGATTCACTGTTTGTGGCGACTTACTATCCTAAGTACTTGAGTCCCAGGCTTCATCATTTAACTCTTATTATTTAAGTTAATTGATGGAAATTTATCATTTCTTCACACTAGCCGTATACCGACTAAGGTATTGGGTTGATAGAGTCGACATGAAAAATTCAACGCCACGGCTGGGACTTGAACCACGGATCTCCTGGTTTCCATGCAGTCACTACCATGGAGAACTTTCCGTCATGACATTAAATTCTCCAATTGACTCATATATTTCCCCGGCAAGCCACTAGGGGCTCTCGCATCCGAGATACACCGTATTATTATTTTTATTATATTATATTAAATTAAAATTATATTATATAATTAAATTATATTAAATTATTAAATTTGAGAATTATTATATTAAATTGGAGAATTTAAAATCATGACGGCAAATTGGCCATGGAAGCTCAAAGGGTAAGAGCGACTGGACGGGAACCAGTAGATCCGTGGTTCAAATACCAGCCGTAGCATTGAATTTTTTATATCGACTCTATCAATCCAATACCTTAGTATGTATACGACTAGTGTGAAGAAATGATTAATTTCCATCAATTAACTTAAAGTTCGTAAGAATATTTTGAACAATGGTTAAAGAAAATCTGTGAATGTAATACATCTTCTTTTACTACCGGTTCACACGTAATTACCCTTCCCTTCTGAAGAATTTGTTTTGAATGAAAAAGAGACCGATGTATTACGTACACATGACTTTCTCTACGCATTCTTTAACAAACTACGCTTCAAGACGCTTATTCGTCTACATACTTCAGATTACTTGTGGTGCTGCTTTTATTACATATGTGTAGTAGATACAGTGCAGAATGAGAGAATACAGTAATCTCAAGCAATAGTGAAAAGTTTTAAGAGTTGGTTGCTAGTGACGGTTTTGAAATTGCATTCTCTTTACATGACCAGGAGGAGAAAAATTGATTTCTCAGTTTTGAAAACTGTATGTTTTTTAAATCTGAAACCAATAACAAGGAATGTGTCGATAATTGTTAGCTTAAAAAATAATAATAAATAGAAATTATTGAACGTAGAGTGTGCAGATTCACGTTTTTTGCATGAGGTTTATCCATTTCTTGCAGTTTACGTGTTATGCAAAAGCCATCCAGAACGAAGAGGACTTCAAAGGGTATTCCAAAAAATTCAAGATAATAATTTTCGTATGTTATAATAAAAGTCTAAAATATATGGCATTTTAATAAAAATCTTAGAACCGTTTTTGAAAAAAATCAATATATTTGAGAAATGTTTCAAATTAAAAGTCGCTTGGGATGGCAGTATTTTCTTGAAAATCTTTGTATCACAGCATTGGAATATATTTAATAGCAGATATGGTATTTGTCCCCAAATTTTCACTTTTGAGTTACACTGTTTACAGACACACAGTTACACTGTCACACATATGAACTTTAATCTAACAATGCTTTTTAAGGATTACTAGCACCTGAAAACGCATATTTTTGGTGAAATCTCGCTATCAAGTTCTTGGGTAGAATGCGATAATTTCTCTACCTTCTGTGTGTGTGGTAGAGAAAGTTGAAAAAGAAATACGCACAGCTTCCCTCACTTTACAAGTTCACATAAGCGTTATATTGTATGAAGTCTTCATAGTAAACATTCAGTTACGCTACAATATACGCACCCAAATGACCTTGCTGTCGACGGGCCCTAGAACTCAGTCATTCACTCTCACTCACTCGCTCACTCGCTGAATCACTCACTCACTCACTCACTCACTTACTCACTCACTCATTTCTTCACTTACTCACCCACACACTCACTAACTCATTCGTTCGCTCACTCACTCACCGGCTCACTCATTTCTTCATTCACTCACCTACACACTCACTCATTTACTCACTAACTCATTCATTCGCTCACTCGCTCACTCACGCTACAATATAAAAAATCTCAAATTAAACAAATGTACTTGGAGGCGAGCAAGGTACGGGAAACAAAACTAGTGTTCGCATATATATCGTCAATCAAATTGTTGTTACTAATAAGCTTATGTGGCAAAATTGAAGAACCGTGAAATATATTTCACACAATTAGATGGCACTAAATGGTATATACTGGGAAAACTTAAAATTGCAAAAACTATTCTTTTTAAACAGCTAATGTGACACACACATAACTATTCAGCACAAAATGCTTATTTTAGTTTACCGTTTACATATACCAAAACATGCAAAGGACTTCATAGAAAATTCAGCATTATACAGAACAATCCCGTAGTTACACTCGCGATTATAATATTAATTTCGTTTATAAAGCTGGAAGTAAAGCTCCTGGACGTTCCATATTTCTGAATAATTTTACACTCTACAACACTTCGAAATCCCGCATTTGCGGTGTTTTTGGGATCAAAGATCAATAAAAATGTGAATTTGATATAGGTACCTAGTATATATTACATTATTTGCGAAATGTGTAATGTTTTTAAAGTATCGTGAGAAAATAGTTTATGACTATAGGGAGGGTCACTGTAGCTTAAGTATTTTACATGGAAAATTCAATTTGTACATAAGATACCTTTTCGTAGTGGGAACTAACACTTCCAGGCTAGCTTTCAATGTTTTACCTTAGTCTTTCTTTGAATTTTGTGCAGCGTTTAACAAGTTGTAGTTCAGGAACAAAATAGCAAAGCATAAATGTTTTTCTGTGAGTGATAAATTACAAAGTCTTTGGAAGTATGCCACAAATTCCACCTTAAATAAAAAGGGCTTCTTGAATCTCTAGAAAATGCTTTATCTAGTCTACGAACTTGACATAGATTTTTCTGCTTCCAAATGTTAGCTTCATTAACTATGTTATATTTGTTATTAAAGTATGTCAAAAATGCTTTTCGTGTTCCAATTATTAATCATTTAGGTCACAGTCGTTTTAAGAGCGTAATTACGGGGTTTTACGGTATTTTCTTAGTCATTCAAGCAGCTTATTATGTACTATTTTAAGTAAATATTATATATTAATTTAATAAAAATATATTATTTTAATAAAAATCCTTGCAGCCATTTTTATAATATTTACTGACAATGTCTGATTCAAGTTTGAAGTTTAGGTAATTATTGGACCGCTATTAAAACTACATATATAAGTACGTACATACATACACGCACGCACATACATACATACAAAGTAATAAAGGGAGACAGGCAACGTGATGACATTCCTAACTGGACAAGTTAGAATTAACTCCTACTTCCATAGATTCAAAATAAAAGACTGTCTCTCCCATGTGCTCGTGTGAGGGAACAGACCAGACCGCAGTTCATCTTCTATTTGAGTGCCCAAAACTCGACAGCGAAAGAACTAAATTCAAAACGACAATGCTAAACCAGATGGGACATGGATATTTAAATAAATTAAATTAGTGAATATACAAGGGAATTCACTGACTATCTAAAATCTATAAAACTAGACCAACTCTTAAAGTATAAATAAGATAAATGAAACAAGTGTAAGTGTACCAGTTAAATAACTATAGCATTTAACTTCACTATAAGAGCTACATAAATCCATATGTATTAGATACAACAGTCATATTAATTATAAGGTTAACATAGCATGACACATAGTGTACTAACATGGCATGTAGTATTGCTTCTATTGTAATGGAGCATGCCGTACTTATTTAATAAAATACATATATACATACACTTATATAGATATATCATACACACAAACCTAACTCTGCCCACTATAGATATGCGTCAAGAAAATACTCTAAATTATTTTAGTAATTGAATAATTTCAACTTACCCCTAGGTTCAAGGTTATTCCTACAACTGCGTATTTACTGGCAGAATGCACAGGTGCTGCGGGCAGAGGTTGCAAGCCATAAACACTTGAAAGATTGACCATCACTCCTCCTCTACCTAATCCACTCTTCCCCATGTAGTGTGTACCAAGGAGACACGCTCTCAGCACTCCAGCCTTAAATGGAAACATTGGGGAAACATACTAAAAACATATACATTTAAGGCAATGTACCTACTAATGAAATTTGGTGAGCATTTGGGAAAACGAAGTTGATGATGGTGTACATAAAATACATTCAAACATTTGCAAAATTATTTTACTTTTGATATCGTGAAATGTTTGTATAGGGCGAGTAATGATTCAAAATTAAAAGGAAAATCACTTCTAAAATCGAATTTTTTTTTTTTTCCTCTTTTCTGTATTTTTCTTCCTTCAAAGTTTTCCATACGAAAGTTCTACCTTACATGTAGGCAAAGCTTGTATCGCGAATCATGAAAGCACTTAACAACGCAAAGAGACTGGAAGCGCTCTAGTCGGTCACAAAATGAGTGCGTATGGAAGGCACCAGCGTTTTGTCGACAACGCGTTAAGTCGTCAAGGCTTGCGATAGAGAGGTGTGTGGGGCAACGCAATGTACAGGTGCATAATACACATTTGTACTACTAAATGCATCTCGAAACTGTGGATGTTTCCTTTACGTAGCTGCACTTCCGGTGCTCCAATAACTTGTTCCATAAATGTATTTCACCGACGCATCTACATCGTAGTCGACTACTTAAGGTTTGTTTCAAATAACCGTGCCCTGCTAAAATGTATCTCTCCGCGTGTTGGTGGTACTTTGTTCTTTACCCTAATTGACTAATGCTTTCGGCGCCCTAGGCAGTGCTTTCACACCAAGTGGAATAAAAGTCATGTAAACAAATAAGTCACCAATACGATAAACGCAGCTGCTATCGTCAATCATCCCGAGAGACAGGTTTGAAGCAAAGGATCCTCTTCATTATTTCGTGTTAAGAATTAACCTGCATTCCAGATAAATTAACATTGTTTCATAATATATTTAATTCATAGGGTTATGGAAATATAAATCTAACAATTCCCTTCGAACATATTAAGATGTTAAATAACGAACTCATTTTTACCGCAGTCTATACCACAACTGCCAATGAGAGGTGATTAGGTCATGAAAGCATTAAGAGATACGGGGCAAGCTTATATGAAAAAAAGGATTAGCACACTGAGTCAGTGTTGACGCTTTATGCCTGAGAGGTCTGGGGCATGGCGCTTCAACGCGCTCAGAATAAAGGACTTACGTCCATCTATTCAGTAGGCCGATTTTTCCCAGTAAGGTTGCTTCATGAAGCCTCACCACTTCCATACGTGGAGGATAAAATTAGGCACCGGGCAATACAATTATACGCCACTTTACCATCACATAGAAGTGCCCTGGTTAGGTCTCTTGGTGATTATGATCCAACTAGACGTCGGCTTCGACTTTTCCTGGTCCCCCGCATGGCTTGTGGGCATCCGAAGTAACCACGGAGTAAATCCACCAGCAACGAAAGCTGAGGTCCTACATAATTAAACCACCTGCGGTGCCTCATGTAGTAAAAGTTGGCGTTAAGCACTACATATTTCAATTTTTTCCCTATTCACATTACATCACAACTTATTTCGAAAACTTATCATAGATACTGGCGCTAGAAAATATTTTTCTATAACAGGGGAACACGGATGTGTCAACACAAGAACAATTCAGTACTTGCATGTTTAGATTCTGAATCAACGTTAACCGAAAACTTGGTTAGGCCATAATTGCTTTTGATTAACTGTTGAACTATGCATCTGAAATACAGGCAATCCTTTGTAACTCAGTTCGGCCTATTTTAACAATTTATTTTTGTATGTTTAACAGAGACCTATCTTATAATTTTGAGATGCCTGTCCCCTATTAGCTCCTGACTTTATAAATCAAGGAGCAGAAAGTACTTTACCATTTCCCCTCAACATTGGCAAATACGAACTCTGACATAGAATGATTTAATTCACAAAGTACAAGCTGCCAGAAAGGAAAAGTGGACTTTGGGAACAGCTCTTGTCATCTCCATTATTTTAAAGCCACTCCAACATCATATACAACGTAGGAACATCCTGGCGTTGTAAAATGTGTTCCACTTCACAAAATATTGTGCAAAAAACTGAACAAAAGGATATTGAAAAAAAAACTAAAATAAATGAAATTAGAAACAAAATTTCAATTACATATTTCGTCAACTTTCTTCATCAGTGTAATGCATAATTTTCCATTTTAGTAAAACGACAACAATAATTTAGATTAGAGTAGCTAGGCTTTAAGATTTGCAGCGTTCACATTAAAAGTTACAATGTAATTTCAATATTAAATACATGTGTCATTCTACAGAAATTTGATACTTTTACTTGTTTACTTGTCATACGCTGAGATTTTTCAAATATGTATTTCATATTCATAAATCTCTCATTATCTGTAGCATAAAAAGGCAGCTGATGTTACCGAAGTTCAAATTTGGGCCAGTAACCTTAATTACTGAAGATGTAGAAACCTAAATAGTTGAGGAATTACTGATCTGTGTAAACGCCATTCGACATCACATAAATAATTATAGTTATGAATCAACATTAATGGGCAGCATGACATACAGTTGATGTTTGGAATATTGAATTTTCAGCAGTAGTAAAATAAAATATCTAAATTAATTAGCTAGCTTATCCGACGGTAAATGAACATATTTTAAAGCCTCTATTGACAATTTCATTAGTTTAGGTTACCTCTCTATATTTTGTGAAATTATTATACAAGGATATAGAAGATTTGTGTGGTAAATCGTTCCCTTACAACTACATTTTCGTAAAATTCCAGTGATAAGACAATGTGGGACTAAAGCTACTCTGTCATTCACGAAAATAGATAGCTAAAATATGCAAATGATATGTTTGATTCCTTTAACATTCTGAAAGTATTCCGAAATCTGTAAATGTTGTATACGCTGTATATATATATATATATATATATATATATATATATATACATGGTTTTGTGGCGAAAGAATTATCAGAATGGCAACTAATATTCTATAAATCACAATACACGGAATGTCAACAGGTTGTAACCTCTCTTTAGTCCCGATTCAATTAAAACCTTAGAAGCTCTACAGTTTTCACATACATAATATGAAAACCTGACATATATTTTATGAACCAGGAGAGAAATTTGAAAATCCTTCACCTGCAGGATATTAGTTTAAACATTTTGTAAATGGCCACTTGGCCTGCAACCATCTAAAAAGTCAATCTTCCCAGTCTTACTATAAATATCGATTGGACAATATCTAGTCTTAAATTATGTACAATTTTCTCCCTGTATAATTATAATTTAATATCTAGTTAGCGTGTTCTGCCTCACGTTCAAGAGGTCACGAGTTCGAATCTCAGTCAGGATGAGTTATCTGGATAAGGTTTTTCTCCGGGGGTTTCCATATTCCTGAAAGATGAATGTCGGTAACTCTAAGCTATATTAACCCTGGACTTATTTGAGCATCATTTCACCCATTTCATACATCATTCGATATGACTTAACTTTGGAGGACGTAAATTAGGAGAAAAATAGTTTATAGTAGTAATTTATCTACAACATAGAGAGGAAATATAGCAATCAGCTCCTATCACGTGATTTTACACCACGTGGGGCAAGATATTTTGATGTCTTTGATTGGTTGAAATTATTTCTACTTGATGGGAGCTGTAGAAGTAAACTTTAATCTAGCCGTATAGCTTGACATCCTTTATTGGGTGGAGTAGAGTTCGCTGCTGCCCCACTTTAAATAAATCTTCCCTTAAGCTACCTAATTTTATTTGTTGAAGGTATTTTGCGAAGGCTTAATAAAGACCATTTTCTGGAGAATGACGTTATATCAGTGATATAAGAATACATGGCAAGAAATTCTTGATAAAGATAAAGGAGCAAAAGAGTGAACTTACCGTGTTTGTGTCAATCGTGCGCTTCCAGTATCTGTCCTGGAGTATTCCAGCATCATTAACAAATATATCGACATGCTCGAATTTATCCATGCAGATTTCAAATAACGCTGAAAGTTAGAAACTTAAAATTAGATATAAGTATATGTAAATATAGTACAGTACATACTTATAAATAACTATTGCTTCCAAATGTCCCAGCGCTGCAGGAATGGTATAAACATTTTATTTTTTCCATGCATAAAAATAAGACGTGTTGTATTCACATCAGTTCCTCTCCAGAATGCGGTGGCCAAGGTTTTAGATTACTTTTAAATGTTAATTTTAGCATCTAGTCAAATATACCGTTTAACCTTTTTATCATTTTATCCTTTTTAGACTTTGACATATGTACATTTTAGTTATGATTTTATCTGTAATGAAAGTTTTTAGCCATCCTTTAGATTGCTTTTAGAACGCTTAGGCTTTTAGGGGCGCATTAGCCGCACAGATGAGCGCTCTTAAACATAACAATCATCATCATCATCAGTTCATCTATTCACTCTTCTACAAACTATGCTTACAAATTCTTTTTCTGTCGGCATCTTGTTAATTGAGACAAAATTTCATTGCACATTTATACCTTCTTTGTTGCTATAAGAGCAGAGGAAGACAGCTTCGAGAGTTGTGACGTATTTCAGCCGGGAGCGACGCCTGCGGTGCGTGTGACGTCAGGCAAGAGCGGTGTAGCACCAAGTTGCCTACATAAATGGTGTTGTGAGTACAGAATCTGAGGGTTCAGTGAGGTGTAGCACACTCGATGACAACAATGTAGCTGCCACGTACCTAATGGAACCGTTACATTTACAATGTGACAATTTATCGGAGGATAAATATACACACAAGAAAGAGTTGGCTGAATTTTACAAGAATGTCCCCCAAACCAGATTTTCCAGGTTGTATTCACTTGCCGCACGGACATTGTGTATGTTTGGCTCGACATATGTGTGCGAACAATTTTATTTCTGTTATGAAATTAGTTAAGTCCAAACTCCGAAGTACCTTGTTGGTTCACAATCTAGCATGCAGCCTTCGATTACAAATTTCACAGATATTACAATCTGAAATTGATAAACTAGTTAAAGAAAAACGAAACAGAAAGTGTTGGAAAATGTCCACGTAATTCTCTGAGTGGGTCTCCTCTAATTTGCAGAGAAAATTACTTACTGTTTTATTTTATTTACTTTATAACATATCTGACCTTTAGATAAACTACGAGTTGAAGTTTCATGTATTTTCTCATAGCACAGAGACAAAATGTAATTTTTATAAACTGTGACCAATTGTGTAATTAAAGCATTCAGAATTAATATTACAACACCCAAGATTTAAGTTGTACATATTATTAATACCCGATACTTTCCTGTTGTGCAGAAATCAGCGCGGTGACGTCACATGCTAACGTGCCTTTCGTTCGAGGGCATATTAGTGGTTAGAGCTGACAGAGCTGACGTCACACCACCACTATCTGTCTTCACCTGCTATAAGAAGGATGCAATAGACTAAAGTGATAGATTTTTAAAAAGCGGGTCACTGTGTGATGACTTTGAAATACCATGCTCTTTGCATGACCACGTGACAAAAGTTGGATGTGCTGCACTCACACGAATTTCTCTACTCTTGTTCAAAATATTCCCATAAAGGATGTTTATCTATTTAATTTTTTTCTAAATAAACATTTGCAGAAGTTATCTTATTCCTAATTTTCTTGTAAATTGAAGGGGTATATGGGAATACAGTGGACTTTAGTGACAGCCACGTGTTTTAAAGCTGGGTACAGACGATAACTTTGAAATTCCGTTCTGTTTCCATGGCCAAGAGAGAAAATGAATAACGACTTTCCATTTGAGAAAAGTATAAGTATTGGTAAATTCACACAAATAACAAGGAATATCTCCAAATTAGTTCGTTCCACGAAAAATGTATCTGATATAAATTGTGTGTTTTGATGAGATCTACGATTTGTGTGTAATAAGATTTTATCTATAGAACAAAAAATATTGCTGAAAAACCTTAAAGAATAAATAAAATAAACAATTAAATATAAATAATTAAATATAATTAAATAATATATTTAATAAGCAATTCAATATTAAAGAACTGAACATTGTAGTTGCTAACTTAAAACTGAAAAAAATCTGTAGGACCTGATAAATAGTACATGAGAACTCATCAAACACCTGGGAAAAAGTAACATTAAGACTTCTAGATCTCTGTAACTAGTCATGGAATACAAAAGTATGAGATGAATGGAAGAAAGTTATAATAACACCTATTTTGAAATCAAACAAACCAGCAGATGATCTTTCAAGTTATCCTCCAATAGCAGTTACAAGCATGTTAGCAAAAATCATGGACAAAGTGATTTCCAACCGATTAAATTGGTTTCTAGAAAAAAATTACTTTAATTTCAACCAAACAAGCTGGATTTAGAAAATACCATTCTACAAATAAACAGATTTTAAATCTTATTCAAGACATTACAAATTCATTGAATAAAAAGACACTCCACCAGTATTTATTTACTTTCAAGGAGCACATGATTGTATTTGGAGGTACAAAGTGCTCAATAAACCTAAAATTTTAGGAATCCAGTGCGAAATGTTACATTGGATCAGCGAATTCATTATTAACGCGTTGTCAACAAATGATGAATTATCAAAACATCAACAGACACACCATGGTGTACCTCAAGCATCCTCGGTACCACATTTAGTATTTATATCAATAATCTTCCATATCAATTACAAAATATACAATCAAAAGTCTTAATGTTTGCAGATGATGTAGTGTTATGGAATTCTAAACCGAAAAATCAAAGTCAACAGTTTATAAATATAGCACAGCAGTCCTTGGTGACATTTCAGAATTGGACAACTAATGATTTAATGAAAATCAATAAATAGAAAAGTTATCAACTATTCACGCTAAGAAAGAAACTATTAAGTATTTTCCTTCAACTAGAAGGAAAAATTTTCGCAGAAACTTGTGAAGCCACATATTTATGTACAGTTTTTGATACAAAATTAACACGTCTTAGAGCTTTCCGTTGAAGTATTTGTCTCTCTCTTGGTCCCATATGCTTACAACAGGATCGTTCTAGTTTGAGATTATTGTAGTTTACTCTTGTAGCTTACATACCTTTAAGATGCTGGTCATCTCTGATGTCCCCAGGAATAAATGTGGCTTTATCATCTCCGTGTCTCCTTTGAAGCTCTTTTTCCGCAATTTCTCCTTGTTCCATATCCATACCAGAGAGAAATACATGCTGAAAAAAAGAATATTTTACGTTATGATCACGTTTCTGATGTAGTGGGG
Source organism: Mantis religiosa (assembly GCA_030765055.1). Classification (NCBI taxonomy): domain Eukaryota; kingdom Metazoa; phylum Arthropoda; class Insecta; order Mantodea; family Mantidae; genus Mantis; species Mantis religiosa. Next base: position 353,374,078 of record CM060950.1, read on the forward strand.
TGTTAGTGTTGCAGCTAAAAAATATTTTATGGTGCCTAGCGGGAACTTCGGCGTAAAACTACCATTTATTTATTATTATAGCAGCTATACTACATAATGATGATAATGGATTCGTATTTCTAAATTTATACCGACTCAGGTTAATTAGAAGAGCATAAATAAACTGTCCAAGTTTAATATTATGTGGAAGATTCAAGTTTAGCTTTAGGGTGATTGCATGTTTGCATTGTGTACCTAAATATTTTCTGCGAGCATCACTACAGTCCTCCACATTAGAGGCTGGAGGCATGTTAGTTTCGAAGTTCAGTGTCAAGAACTGTGATTTCTGGAAAATTTAGCATTTTCGAAGATCTTCTGGCATGTGTTGGCAGCCCTGAACACACTGTCTGTAGTGTGATTTGAGCAAACGTATGAAATGGCGAGAGGAAAAGCGATAATACAAATACATAATGCCAGATAACCTTGGTTATACCTTATTGAAATCCTTTGCATTGCGCTTAACAGTTTACAAACAAGAAAGATTTACTTAAACAACTGGCTAGTAGAGCAGGGACACTGGTGAAGGAGGTGGAGGGGGTTTGAACTATCTGCTCTGATAGTGGATTTCGTAGTTTACTACGAAATGAGTTATGAGAGTGCACATGAGTCACCTATGCTGCCAAATCTAGTGCTTGTTTCAGTAGCTACAGTAATAATTATTATGCATGATTGAGTTATGTGAAATCACTGTGTATTTTACATGAACCTAGCATCCTTATCATATGCGGAATGTGAGCATAGACATCATGTGGACAGCAAAAGAGATTACGTTACACATTCCTCTGCTTTACCTTCATGTGATGGGCAGACGGTACCTGTTAACAGAAATAAACAAGGTGGTTTGCAGCACTTACTGTACGACAGAAGGTGACCTATACTCATGTTTGAACAGGAACACTCTTTGTAATAAACGCAATAGAAGGTCTCAGTGCAATATTACTGTTTTCAATGTAGTGTTTGAGAAAAAAGCGTAAAGTTCTGAACTATATTAATATTTTACGAAACTTAAATATGTTTACAAATATGTCTTAGAGCAAATTGAAAGATGATTTTATTTTTAAGTACATTTTGAATTAAAAAGTCACATGTTTACTGTAAGCTTTCGAAATTTGTCTCAGTTGAATCTACATCCTTAGCCACGAAATTATACAACATTACAGTACTACACTTTTAAGTTACACACTTCAGACGTTTATTGCTCTTGTGACTTGTTTTCGAAACAGCAGATTATCAGTTACAAAATTACTCTACAAATTCCAAATAAGTATCTTGAAATACTACTCAGTTACGGTGAAACACAAGGTTATGCGACATTCAACAGCCGTGAATTTTCCTCCACCAACCAGCAGCCTAAGAGTGTTCTGTTTAACTATCTTTGACTCTGTTACTCGCCTCCCGTGCATCGTCTGGCGGAATTCTTCGTGTGACTAAATAAAATAAATTTGAGTGAATGCATACTCACATTAACGCCTTCGCCAAGCAGTTGATTTGCTGTTGCATATCCAATCCCGGTGCAGCCACTCGTGAACACGACACTCTTGCATCTTATATCCATAATCGGTTCCGGCTTGTCCTTGTCATTACACCTGCAATGCAATAAATGGAGGAATCAAAGAAAATTAGCGATTTTATTGCGTGGATCTTACCAAATCAAGAACTTGATATGAGGGGCTCAGAAAACTGGAACTGTTTTGAAAAACTGAACTCTAAAGTTTAGGTATATCTAGTAGATATGTAGTAATTCTTGAAGAGACTATTTTAGGATTAAGGGTAAAGAGTAGACAACAAAGAGGACACCTCGCACACTGCGACCTCAACACATATTATCCGTGACAAATGGCTTGAGCTTTGTTTATGTGTGGCTTTAGTAGCAACTACGCGTGTTGTGATGGCTGGCTGTAGGCTGCGTATTAAGTTGTTAATCTATAATTGCTAACTGCTGTGTGATGCATGAGTACCGCAGTACAGTGTAATGTCATATCACAAAGTAAGTGTCTCCAATAATAATTCTCGGGCATGGGAACTAAAAAAAAAAAAAAAAGTCATCTTGGAGGGCTGTGGTTCAGTTCGGCACAGAGGAAAAGCAAAATGATATAGTTCTTCCTTTGCAAAGGGAAATGACTATAACGGCTGCAACAGTAGGGAAAAGTGAAAACAACGTAAGTGAAGTTTTCTTTGGGGCAAGGCTAGCACTTTCAGCAGGTTTTTCCTGACTTTTCCTTACTGTCGTTTGGGCATTGAGTACAGGACCTACCCGCTCCACATCCTCGACGGAGGACGACGGCTTCCGTACTGGTAACTTCAAATCGCGTCTCTCAAAACGATCGGAAACCGCGACCGGCGAAGATGAGAGTCGCCGATCGGCGTCCTCTCCAGATGATTCCTCAGATGTTGACGGAGATGTTCACGAATTTTTGTACTGGCTAGCTTTCCTTTCACTGGTCTTACTATTTACCTTAAGGAAGTCAGTTCTGTCATACCAGGTCTTAAATTTCCTTGGCGATAGTACGATAAAAATCTCTTCTGCTACATTCACATGACTTTCTCTACTTAGCTACTCTTCCACAAATTATTCTTAAGAAAACCTGTTTTTTCCATGTATTTCTTATTAGTAATACAACAAACCTTCATTAACTTATTTAGTTGTAACTATAAGAATACGATGAACTAAAGCGATAGTGATCTTTCAAAGCCGGTCCCTGTGCGATGGCTTTGAAATTATGTTCTTTGTATAAACACGAAGAAGAGAAAATGGCAGTTTCCAATTGGCGAAAATGTAGAAGTATCTGAACTTTTAAACTAGTGAGAAGAATATCTTCGAAATAGTTAATGCCACAAAATATTTTATATGACATAAATTGTCGTGCACAAAACCTCTTCAGAATAAAGAACACTTTAGCGACTATTCCCAGAAAATTCAAGTTATGCATTACATTTAAGCATAGGGGTACTTTATTTGGTCCATGTTAAATGTAGCTTGGGGTGGAGGATTTTACTTGATAACTTCGTGTCGCGTACTTTACAGAAAGAAAGAAACAAAAAAGAAAGAGAGAAAGAAAGAGAGAGAAAGAAAGAGAGAGAGAGAAAGAAAGAAAGAAAAAAAGAAAGAAAGAAAGAGAGAAACAAAGGAACAAAGAAAGGAAGAAAGATAGAAAGAGAGAGAGAAAGAGAGAAAGAAAGAAAGAAAGAAAGAAAGAAAGAAAAAAAGAGAGAAAGAAAGAAGAGAAAGAAAAAAGAACGAGAAAGAGAGAGAAAGAAAGAGCGAAAGAAGGAGACAGAAAAAGAAAGAGGGAAAGAAAGAAAAGAGAGGAAGAAAGAGAGAGAGAGAAAGAAAAGAAAAAAGAAAGAAAGAAAGAGAGAAAGAGAGAAAGAAAGAAAGAGAAAGAAAGAAAAAGAAAGGAAGAAAGAGAGAAAGAGCGAGAGAAAGAAAGAGAGAGAAATAAATAGATAAATAAAGAAATAAAGAAATAAATAAGAAAGAAGGAAAGAAAGAGAAAGAGAGAGAAAGAGAAAGAAAGAGAGAGAAAGAGAAAGATAGAAAGAAAGAAAGAAAGAAAGAAAGAAAGAAAGAAAGAAAGAAAGAAAGAAAGAAAGAAAGAAAGAAAGAAAGAAAGAAAGAAAGAAAGAAAGAAAGAAAGAAAGAAAGAAAGAAAGAAAGAAAGAAAGAAAGAAAGAAAGAAAAAGAAAGAAAGAAAGAAAGAAAGAAAGAAAGGAAGGAAGAAAGAAAGAGAGAAAGAAAGAAAGAAAGAAAGAAAGAAAGAAAGAAAGAAAGAAAGAAAGAAAGAAAGAAAGAAAGAAAGAAAAAAAGAAAGAAAGAAAGAAAGAAAGAGAAAGCAAGAAAGAAAGAAAGAAAGAAAGAAAGAAAGAAAGAAAAAAAGAAAGAAAGAAAGAAAGAGAAAGAAAGAAAGAAAGAAAGAAGGAAGGAAAGAAAGAAAGAAGGAAAGAAAGAAAGAAGGAAAGAAAGAAGGAAAGAAAGAAAGGAAGGAAAGAAGGAAGGAAGGAAGGAAAGAAAGGAGGAAAGTAGGAAATAAATAAATGAAGAAAGAAAGAAAGAAAGAAAGAAAGAAAGAAAGAAAGAAAAAAGACGACTACATTGAAAAAAGAATGAGAAAACTGAAATCAGTAGCGGGAATATTAAGATGGTTTTGATATAAATTGTGTGCTTTAAAGAGATCTACATTTTCTGTGTAGTGTGGTTTTCTGTATCCCTTACGGTTTTTCAGTTATACAAATGTGATTCTGAATAAAGAGGACTTCACAGACTATTTCCCTCAAAAATCAAGATATACATACATATCATGTGTCATGGAAGTATTTTAAATATATGGAATTGAGTCAACAACTTGGAGTAATTTCGAAAGAAAATAAAAGGGAATTTAAACTTTCCGATGTAAAGGGTAATTTGGGGCGGGAATTTTCTTGAGAATCTTCAGTCACAAAGTGAAATACAAAGTTTGGTATTTAAGCGAGCTTTCATTTTTATGTTATGCTGTTTACGGATACATACATGCGCGAGCGGAAGCTTTTCTGAAAATGAAATACTCTATTTTGAATTAGGGAGCTTTAAAACGTGTAGTCACTGTATCATGAATAAATATATTTTATTACCCTGACCTGTAGGCTGGGGTCTAGAAGGCATCGGAAGAGTGTGCTTGGCATCTTCACAATGGTAGCAGTTGTGCGCCCTAAAGCGCTACTACTATTACTATGATCCATGATTTGCACCGGACAGAGCTCAACTGGAATGAGGAAACGATAACGACGACGATGAGGTGCTGGCTTTCGGAAGTGTGTCATCCGTTAACCATTTGAGTGATGAGATGTGGGGGTTTGTAGGGTGGCGAGTGTAACTTAGTTTGGGGAATGAAAGGAGGTAGCAAAATTGCTCCTCGGTGGCTGCCGTTTAGGGTACAACGGTTCTTGGGCACTTTTGGTAAAAACATGTAATCCAAAGAATCATTGAGGTTGATTTTTAAAATTTTAAAACCCAAGCATCTCTGGCAGGATGGTAGGATGCTTATATTTCGCATGCCATTGGGGGAAACTGGTAATGCCTCAAATGGCGTGCTCTGGGTTATAATCCAGAAGAGATGCTTCGATGGAATGGCAAAGAATCATACAATTTTGCAGCCCGACGCATAATTTCACCCTCTATTTTACGGAAGAGATGGGGCTTCGTGCAATAGTCTCACAGGGAAGGAGCGGTATAGTTTAGTATACAGAATAAATGTCATTCTGCACGGGATCAGTAACAACTGCGGTCGTGTTCCAAAGGTGTAATGCAAGACAGGGCTTATGAAAGCCCGAAAAATACGTAACGTGAAGGGAAAGGAATCCCGAACCTTAACAGGGTGTACGATGAAGCTGTAGACCCAATGCGACGGATCTCTGATGTGCTCTCCTAAAACAAGTTCCTTATCTAGCATCACTTCTAAAAGATGGCATTCGTCCATTCTATCCTGTTCTTGAATATGAATGTGGGGGAAGTTTGCGGGATAACAAAGAGAATGAGTGTTCTTTTCCGTCTTGATGGACAATTGTTACGCGAGAGGTGCGTACTTATATAGTGGGAGTGGACGGAGTCCTTAGTAAAAGAACATTCGTGTATTCGATGCCTTCTAGACCAAGGACTATAAGCCCGGGAAAAAGTGTATTAATTTATCTTTACATGCAAAACCAAGTTTGTTACGATATCGAACTTTTGGACGGAATACAATACTCTCTCTCTCTCTCTCTCTCTCTCTCTCTCTCTCTCTCTCTCTCTCTCTCTCTCTCTCTCTCTCTCTCTCTCTCTCTCTCTCTCTCTCTCTCTCTCTCTCTCTCTCTCTCTCTCTCTCTCTCTGTGTGTGTGTGTGTGTGTGTGTGTGTGTGTGTGTGTGTGTGTGTGTACTACAGGTAGATAGTACAGAAATTAAAACTGATCCACACTGGATGAAGGTCAATCTGTAATATTATAAAGCTATATTTGGTTATTAAAATGCTTTATAATACCTAACACGTTGAAACAATATTTGATCGTAGTTCCTAGCTGTAGCACGTTGTATAATTTTACCAATATTAACACAAACTTACAAATTAAAATATATAGTAAAATGTTATATCAAGGCCTTCTCTTTATTAACAGAAACAATGAATTTTGCAAGAGAAGTGTTGAGTATTTATCAGCAGGATCAGTGTCAGCAGTGGAAATTCACTACACTGGTAGTAAATTATTTGATTGTTACTATTTCACTCTTACTTCGTACTACTTTTGATTAATGTACGGCACGACATTTTTCAGCCAATCATGCCTTCTTATCTACACAATTTTGATCTCTTTCCTTCTATTTACGTTTATCACATTTCTAGCATTTGTTTCCTTTCGAAAATTGTACTTTTAATGTAGCTTTTTAAACAACTCAAGTGTATTTCAACATTCTTAATTAAGAATTCTCCCACATTATTTTGATTACGTTATAGAGATAAATATTTTCTTTGTTACAAGTGTCAGTTATCAGTAAATCTACTGACGCACGGGTGTCGCTTTTAGCATATTTGAAAACCATCTTAAAAATAAAAATTATAAAAAAAAAAAAATAAATAAAAAAAAAAAAAAAAAAAAAAAAAAAAAAATCTTAAACTACCACGGGTGTCGCTTTTAGCATATTTGAAAACCATCTGTCTGGGCTGCATTTGAAATTGCGCCCTTGGAATCAGTGGGCTATGTTGTAGTTTCTGTTGTATGACATTATGGTTAGTCACGAAGGAGTTTAAGTGTTTAATAAAGATGAAATTGAATCAATAAAGCTTTCTATAATAAAACCGAGCGGGATGGCACAGGCGGTTTCATCTATGGCCCGCATTAGGGAGGCCCGGTTTCAATTCCAATGGCCGACCTATCTGACCATCGGGTTTTGTCCTAGGGTTTCCCCGGGTTGCCAGGCGAATGCTGGGTAGATTAATTACATCCCCCAAATTTCCTATCTCTCCATTGCATCTCCATTATCATTTCACATCATCTCTCATCTGGTGATCTCTTTCAGAACAGAAGTGTTGGTGGGTGTCTCGGTGCTACATGGCAGGATGAGAATCTGCCCTCTGCACTGTCGCGACTTCTTGTATGGGCCACCCTCTATCTGCTCTCGTTTTATCCTTCCTCCGGGGGATGCCCCACTTGGGGCTTAGGTACAATAAACCACATGTTTCGGTGCCGAAACCCCTCTTTTGTAATCCTAATCCTTCCATAATCATCCATAAAGTTGAATGGACTTTATGTAATTGACATAATTGGTAACAAAAGAACTGATATAACTAATCATAACACAGTTTAATCTTTGTAATGACGAAATAGTAAAATAAACACGCTTTCAAGAGTTTGGTATTTTAGTTAGTCAATTCTAGTGCATTTATTTATTCTAACCATTAAATAGTCAATCAATTTCCACTGGGTTTTTGATGCAAATCTTTTTTAAAAGTTCAAAATAATTTTTAATACTTAAACTCTCAAATTTATAAAAATTACTACATTTTTTTATGTAACCATTTAGCTAAATTGTAAGTTGACGAATTTATACAATTTACAATAGGCCTCATTCTTTTTTCTTTCAGATTTTACGTAAAGGAAAGGAACATTTTCAATCATGTTGTTTCCCTTGATAACTGCAGTCAGTGACGACTGCAAATAGTAACCCTATAAACATAAAATTAATCGTAAACTTCTAACAACAGATCAACAGTATGCTAATCAGTAAATGCATGTGCCACTCATACTTTGCGATTTTGCAATAAAACATAAATAAAGCAGCAGCGGTTTAAGCGTTGAACAAAGGATTTATAAAAGAAGTAAAACATTATGATCAAATTCCTGTACATAGAATCACACGTGTCACTCCTGAATGTTAATATCTATAAGCTTAAATGTACTCCACTTAGATAATTTGTACAACGTTTAGAATTCAGAAAGAAAGCTAAGAAAATATAATGCGGCAGAGAGGTACTTGTTTTACTTCTATGACATGTTGTATGGTGTTGTGGTAGAGTCAATTTTATAATTAGACTGACATAAGTGTTCACAGCAGACCCCACTTCCATCCAGAAGAAATTGATTGATATCTAAATTTGGCCATGAGAGACACTAACCTTTCACACTTCGCTGTAGATAAACTATATCTTGATTATGTAGATTCAGATTTTATTCTGCCATTTGCTACATGTTTTACAAAGCATCGTCAAAAGTAACACTAAAATTATATTTTTACAGTTCAATTATAAAACAAATAAATCTATTTACAGATTATTAGCAGTTCTAGATATACACAATAGAATGATAACAAAATTTAATAAACTAAGTCTCTCTTCCCTTTTTGTATTCCTCAATTGAGTAGAAAGCGTTTTTTACTAGGTAAGTCTCTATTGCGTAAATTTTCTTCACTTCTTCATTTTTTGCCTTGATAGAGTGAGGTAAATGATTGTATAAATTTTTTGCAGTACTTTCAATACATTTGGTAGCTAATGTTCCCCTGAACCTATTTCTAAAGTAGTTCTGTTTTGTTCTTGTATTATATTCATGAATGTTTCTATTTTTTCCTTCTATGTGGTTTCTTATTACATGTTTGAGACATTCAAATATATATAAAGAGGGTAATGTGAGTATTTTAAGTTTTTTAAAGCTACTTTTACATGATTGTCTCCTAGGGATTTTTTCCATTATTCTTATTGCTCTCTTTTGTTGCCTAAATGTTTTAACAGATTTTTCTTATCTGCTGTCCCCCATAAAATGACCCCATAACTGAGGTGTGCATGTATAAATGCATAATAAACCTTCAGTGCACTGACTTCATAATTTGTGTTGTCTGTTTTAATACATATATGCCCTTGTTTATTTTCTTGTTGATCTTTTCTATATGTTTGTGCCATTTTAAACTACTATCTATAACTAATCCTAAAAAGTTTGTCTGTGCTACTTGGCTAATTTGCTTATTTTGTACTGTTAATGTGATGTCAGATTTTTTTCTATTACTGAGCTGAATTTGCATCCATTCGGTTTTGTTTGTGTTTAGTACCATTCCCAGTGCTTCTAAATAAGTGCTAATTGATTCTAATAAGGAGTTTGCTTTTTCCTGAACTTCTGCCTCTGTCTTACCTGTTACCACTACAGTTGTATCATCTGCATATCCAATGGCTAATCCTCCTGCATCCTGTATTATTTTAAATAGAAAATTTATATATAGGATAAACAGATATGGTACCAATTTTGACCCCTGAGGCACTCCATGTGTTACACGCTTGAATGCTGATTTAACTTTTTTCAAATTTCCTCCTGAATTGTGTATTATTTCGACACACTGCACCCTATTTTGCAGGTACGAGCTTAACAATTTTAATGGTATGCCTCTTATCCCATAGTTTTCTAATTTCACCAATAGATGTTTAATATTAACACAGTCAAAAGCTTTTGATAGGTCAAGAAAAATCGCTATCACTAACTCCTTTCTATCTAAAGCTCTAACAATTATATCATTTCCCTTACTAACTGCATGTATTGTTGATTTATTTTTCTGAAAGCCGAACTGATTCTGTGATATAATATTAAATTTACTACAGAAGCTCTGGAGCTGTTCTAGGAAAAGTCCTTCGATAATCTTTGAAAATCCAGAGCAAAGAGATATAGGGTGATAATTTTCCATCATTTGTTTGGAGCCTTTCTGTTTAGGTTACTTGGAAAGGTTCATGAAATAAAACTTTCATTTATTATATGTGTAAATATATCCATTACTTCGTATTTGCAGTATTTTATCATTTGGTTTGAATATTCATCTAATCCGCTAGATCTTTTACATTTTAGTGTATTAAATGTCTAATGACATCAGTTTGTGTAATTTCTCTAATTATCATTGAGTTACATATGGAACTTTTGTTTGTTTTGTAGTCTCTTGTCTTAATTCCCATATTAGCTATTATATCTATATAATAATCATTAAATTCATTACTAATAATCACTGGGTCTAGTATTAGGCAACTGGATTCTATAATTTGGAAGTTTTCTGTCCATTTTGAGGAATTTTCTTTATGTATTGTTTTAATAATGTTCCATATCTCTTTGATTTTATTTTCTGCATTCAAGAGCAAAGTTTTATTATGGTGTTTCTTAGCTTTGTTTATCGCTGCATTTAGAGTATTTTTATAGTTTTCTATGTATGTGTAGGACCGTTCATCTAATTTAAAAGCTTTTAGACTATTTAAGAATTTCATTCTCCTTTTGGATTTTTCTATCCCTTTGGTCGACCAGTTTAAGCTGTTCTGTTTTTTATGAACTACCTTATACAATGGTACTGACTGCTCCAAGCATGACTTTAAAGTATTCATAAATTGTTCAAATTTTTCATCTATTTTAGTTATTTCAAATATATTACTAAATTTTGCTTGTTTAAGATTAATTCTTAATGCTTCTAGAGTACTTTTATTTACAATTCTTTTAATTTCCTTCAGATTTTTTAATTTTCCATCTTGTATATCTAAGGGCTTACTCTCTATTAATTGTCCAAAGTGGTCACTAAGCCCATTTTTTATTAAAGCTATATTTACATCTTCATCCTTTAAGTTAGTAAAAGCGTGATCAATAACTGTAGAAGTATGCTGTGTTACTCTAGTTGGTCCTGTTTCTAATAATTTTAGGTTATTTGTTTCAAGTAATTCCACTAATGCCCGTTTTTGCTTAGTTTCTTTTAGCAGATCTATATTTAGATCTCCTACAACAATAATTTTGTTATTTTTTACAATATTATTTAGGGATGTTTCTAATTTATTTAGAAAGTTGTCTTTATCAGCATTTGGTGGACTATAGACCCCTAGTATAATTAGTTTTGATTTTTTACAATTTATTTCAATTGCTGATAGTTCACGGCACATTTCCTCACAGTACAGTTTACAATCAATTTTATTAAATTTCAAACCCTTCCTTGCATATATTACAACCCCACCACTTCTGTGTTTTTCTCTACAATAACTAGAAGCTATGGTATAGTTTACATAAAGATTTGCATTTATTTCAATATGTTTTAACCCATGCTCTGAAAATACTATTATATTTGGTTGTAGTTCAAAAATTTCCTGCTCAATAACGGCTCTTTTATTTGCAATATACTGAATGTTTTGATGAAAGATACTGAAATATTTTTCACCCTCATTTACTTTTCCTAGCATTCTTACTGAGTTTTTAATTTTTCTCGTTTGAGCAACTTGGTTTATTACATTTAAACAATCATTTACCTCACTTCCAGGTATTTGTACTTTACTTGTATTTCCAAGGACCCTGTGACCCTGTGTGTATTAAAAATGATGATTCTCTTAACGTAAAATAACCCATATTGAAGTGAAATGAATGAGGCATACTTCAATGCATTCATTTTATCGCCGTAGCTTTAGACCTGTAGCCACATGTAAGCAAGAATTTCCGAAATTCTAGATATGATCTCCTGATTTTAATTAGCAGTCAGTGGTTATTCTAAAGCTCGCACGTTTATCGTTACGATTCAATAGCTGAAGAACAATAATAAGAAAAGCTAATTAAAACTTCGCTAATTTAGTGGATTTTGCTTTTCACTTAAATTGGCAGTCCCATGCGTGATCGATAAACCTGTAAAATTGATGAATGGGCGAATTCCAGACTCTGTAAGAAACAACAATGACTCCAAACAACACATTTGTGTTAATTACATACCCTATTTCGCTTTTATCACTGTTTAATATGGAGCTACAGAAAGGTACTATATAATAGATCATAAATCGCATTTTCCTGGTTTTATTTAACTGAAAAGCTCAGCCATTTAACGGGAATTGGCTTACGACTGTAGCCTGCAAGAGTTACTGATTTTATAGTGATCATAAGTATCTTTTTGTAATGTGTGAAATTAGTAGTCATTATACAACATAAGTTTGTAACATTTACTAATAATATTAGTTTACTTATAACATTTTACCAAACCATTACGCAACAGAATATTTTACAAGTTACAAATTATAAATGGTATTACCAATATTTTCTTATAGATTTATCATATCACAGACCTCTGGCATACTTTTCGTTCTCCAGTTTGTACCACTAAGAAGTAATAGTAAAAATTACCTCTCCGGCACCAAGAGCGGAAATTAAATATGTGGCGAAAAAAGTTAAGCGGATTATTATTATAAAGTAAAGATAAGTACTATACAAATATAACTATTTGTAACAAAAAAACTTCACTTATCTTAAGAAAATGATGTAAATTTTTCTTATTAGTTGAATTAGTTGAGATCGATTTCACGAACCAGTCAACACATCGTCGCCAAGCAACGGTTCGTGAAATCGATCTCAACTAATTCAACTAATAAGAACAATTTACATCATTTTCTTAAGATAAGTGAAGTTTTTTTGTTACAAATAGTTATATTTGTATAATACTTATTGCTTCACTGTAGCTAGCTTCATTTTCTACGTAATTAAAGATAATATTTGGTACATTACCCTTTTGTCCTACTGCTACGATTCTGCACCAAATATACGCTACGGACATTCTGGAGGGTGTTCCTGAAATGAAGAAACAGATATTAAATTAGGTACACATGCTGAAAGAGAACAATTTTAATAGCAAACCTTTTCAGGGCTAGTTAACATGTAGTGAGAATGGTGCAATGCACTATCTGTATCTATTTCACAAGCAAATAATAACGAATCTCCAAATATAGCTTAATTCTTTTACAACTAATGTACAAACCTTAACAGCGCAGCTAAAAAAATAAGTTATTTGTTCGTCTAGAGTTGCCGAATTTACATGCATACATTAAATAGTTTGTTCGAACATTAATATATAGATCTTTTCATTCTTACTATTAATATTTATTTATTTACTATGTTCCAACTTAAAATAGCACTAGTAATTTTAAAGTCATACCTGTTCATAAGTTCAAGTATCTCTCGATATATATTTCCAATAGACTTTAAACGCAGCATTATGAATTCAGTTTTAGAATATTACAGAATTACAATAAATTAAGATAATGAAGCTAAATTGAAATAAATAACCAAAGGTTTTATGAAAAACGGTTCAAAATTTTCCTTACGAACTCGACTGATTAAAATCTAACAGCAAAAAGAACAAACGAAGTGCTAAATATGTACACAAGCAGAGCAAGCAATTGTCAGTATTGTTAGTTTGTTGCTACGTTCGCATGCTGTTTCCAAAGAATCTTGAAATTATAGTAAGATTATTTGATATTCTGTGATGATCAGGATGTCTAACATGCCATCAGTCCTCTTGTCTAAACAAGAAAAAGGATCCAAACGAAGAATTCAAAGCAAATTTTGTTTGTTATATTCACTCCTAAACTTCTCGATCACTTTTCCATGTTGCAGCTTGTATTTATATAGGGTAGAAGGAAAGTTATTGCATTAATTTAAACCAGTTACAGATCTCGGTATTTGGAACACATTCTATAACTTCCACTTTTGTCTCTGCTATCTCAGGAATGTTATCAGTTATATCGTAATAGATATTGGGTTTTAATGTTCCAATAACGCACGTTGTAACCTAAACGCACAATCTGTGGTTCTATCAATTCGTTCAAATTAATTAATTCGTTCAACATTACGTTTTACAATTGATACTACTGTAATTTAATAAACCAAACCAGCTTTCTGACACGTAAATACAAAACGTACATCTTTAGACTCCTACCAAACGAGCTAAATGCAAAAGAAGAATAAAGCAAATTGTTCACCCATCGCAATGTTATTCTAAAAAGGAACCAAACTTCCAGCGGAGCTTTGCAGTCGGTGAACGCGAAGCGCTTATGGGATGCTGGAGGATTTCCTTCTGATTTTCTTCCTTCATATTCTCATTTCCCACCGGAAGCACTGTCCACAATGCCTCTAAGAGCTTTAGTGACTGCATCCACTCTGGATGGTTCAGCAGAATTTCGTATCGGCCCAAGTACATTATATGATGCCCAAAGTCACAAGGCTTCCTCGGCCATACCAGTAACGAATGCCACAATTCTAACATGCTGTTGCCAAGGGCCAACTCAAAATAAGTTCCCTCTGTCAAAAACGTAGCGGGGTGGGTCAAGCGCTTTCGTCTGTGGTCCGCATTCGGAAGACCCGGTTTCGATTCCCATGGCCAACTTACCTGACCCATGGGATTTTTCGGGGGGGTTTCCCGGGTCACTAGGCGAATTCTGGGTAAGTTAATTGTATTCTTGCCCCTCCATTTCACCTCCATTATCACCATCACCACCACCATTTATAACTATTGTCTGCCCCCCACAAGAAGGCAAGGCAGAGGAATGTGTAACATAATCACTTTTACTGTGTTTATGCTCACATTCCGAATATGATAAGAATGCTAAGTTCATGAAATGGTATCAAATAACTCACCCGTGTATAATACCTATCACTGCAATTACTGAAATGAGCAGTAGATCTGGCAGCATGGGTGACTCTAATGCACTCTCATACACTCATTTCGTAGTAAACAGATCCACTACCAGAGCAAGGCACATATTTAGCTGTCAATTTCTGGGGGGGGGGGGTTTCCAAAATCTACATTGAATTATCTGCTTTTAATAAATAATTAATCAGGGATGGTTTTTATCATGTTAGTAAAAAATAAAAACACATTCTTTACTAACAAATAAAAACATGTGTGATATATTCACATGACTCTCTCCACCCAAAATTCTACAATTTTTTCGTAGTAAAGTTTGTTTTTGTCTTGTTTCTTTAGATAAAGTCTGTAGAAAGGCCTTGCACATTGCACATTTTTTGTTCTTATACCTAGGATAAAGTGATATAAGCAGTAATCAGATATTTAAATAGCAAACCACTGATTGAGCATTTATAGTATTAGTTCTCCCTGAATGAAAAAGGGAATATGAACTTAGAAGTTAAAAATTACATACCTTTAAGTAAGTGTCTGGAAATTCTAATCAACAAATTATAATATATCGGAATTGGTTAACTTTGCAATACACTATTGCAATTTACATTATTTGTGTATTTTAATGAGTTCTACAGCTGCTGTGCAGTAACTTTTCATTTATCTCATAAATAACTTCATGTCTGCCTTACAGTGAATAGAGATGTTAAAATGAGAAGCTTGAATAAACATGTTTGATTTATTTTAAACTAAGTTTTATTTCAACTATTTATTAAAAGTTTGAAATGATAATTCATTTGGGGTTCCAGATCCCCTGGACCGCCCCCTTAAATACGTCCCTGACCACAGCAGAAAAGCAGTTCAAACCCTCAGCCTCCTCATGCACTGCTTGCCTTCTTGTAGTGGACAGACAGCATAATGTTGATTATTACAATTGGTAATATGAACATCTATATTTATAATATATAATATTACATTATATACATACAAAGAAATTACAGTAAACAAGTTGTTCTCTTTAAAAACAGTATGACGTGAACTCCTATTAACATAACTTATAAATAGTTCTTATACATTTCTTCTGAAAAACTAACAACCTTTATAAATTATGTTTACTAGTGCTTCCCAAACCTCAATTCCACATTGAAAATAATGATATATCACACCAAAATATACAATTTTAAAAGTTGCGATATCCAGGTACAATCCTGAGCTTACTCTCTACAGATGAAGTCAATATGAAGGTCAGAGAGTTTGGTCTAATGCTAGTTCTAAGCATTTAATCTGCTGTACATGTTGAAGTATTGTACTACATAGGACAAAGCTCTATATGTTTGTAGGATACGGGGAAATCTGTTAAGGGGTTTATGCTGGTGACTTGAAGCAGCACTTGCATTAACAGAAATTATCATGTTAGATTGTTGTTATTCCTTACATGAGCAACAGTGGTGGTGCTCTCGCTTCTAAGCATTTGTTTGTTATAAGTGCCAAGCCTAGTGCAACTTATGGCTGAGGGTACATCAGAGGCCATTCATAAACAAAATCCTGTGGTCCATAGTGAGGCTCATCAGTTGAGATGGAATTTAACAGAAAAATATCACAATGAATCCAGGCAAAATTCCATAAATTTCCCACTAAAGCAGGCAAGAAAGGAGGCAGCAGAATATAGTAGTATATATTTGTAATTCACATCCTCCACTGTTAAGTCATATCGGACAATGATTGAAAAGGGTGAAATGATACTCAAATGAGCCCAGTGTACACTGAGCTTAGAGTTATCCAACATTCAACTTTCAGGTTAAGGAAAAACTCTGGAAAAACCTTATCCAGATAACTCATTGCCATCAAACTTCAAACTCTTGAAAAAACAGAATAATTTGAGCAACAGTAATTTTTTTTTTTTTGTTGTTGTTGTGAGGTAGTTATATAACTTAGTAGAGGTTCTGGCAGTAGAGGAGGGTTTTGAATTTGCCAAAAGTTACAATGGTTCATTTGGTTAATTTTTTTTAGCATACATGCTGGAGGCATGAAGTGGTTTGTGAGTACAGCGAAACTGTTCTATTAGGGAGGAAGCAACAGTGGGGATTATTATGGCCAAATGAACCAGCAAAATGGTTGAAAGAAATGCTCATTCCATACATCACCTGACGTTGTCTATTGCTATAAAAAGCCTAATGACAATAAAATCAAATGATGATGATGATGATGGTGATGATGATGATGATGACGACAACGATGATGACAACGATGACGACGACGACGACGATGATGATGATGATGATGATGACGATGACGATGATGATGATGATGATGATGATGATGATGATGATGATGATGATGATGATGATGATGATGATGATGATGATGATGATGATGATGATGATGATGATGATGATGATGATGATGATGATGATGATGATGATGATGATGATGATGATGATGATGATACAATTTTGGACATTGAATCTTTTCTTGAAAGTGCCCAACCAAATGCTCAACCAAGAAAGAGATGGTGAATTTCTAGCAGAAATGTGGTGTTAATTGCAACAAAGAAATGAGGAAAGGAGATTTATTTCCCTTCTGGAAATCTATCACCCAAGAAAAAAGAAAGAAAGTAAGAAAGTAGAGGAAAAAGAAGTTGAATACAGGAAGGGGGGAAAAAACACGGAATCGACTTGGGTGTTATAGATTACAATCATTGTGAATATGGCAACAAATGATGATAGCTCCACCAGTGATATTCAATTTAATTCAATTTAATCATCCTTTAAATCTCCATACAAGATTGTGGACACGTCAAAACAAAAATATTTACAAAATTTAAGTACAAAATTTAAATACAGAATTTTAGTTAATTGATGGAAATTAATCATTTCTCCACACTAGCCATATATAGGCTAAGGGTTTTGATAGAGTCAACATGAAAAATTCAATGCCATGGCCGGAATTTGAACTACAGAGAGAGCTCTTAGTGGTCTACTGGGGAAATATATGTCAAATGGAGAGTTTAATGTCAGGACGGCATGTTGGCCATGGTAGCTCAATGGGTTAGAACGGCTGGATGGAAACCAGGAGATCCGTGGTTCAAATCCTGGCCATGGCATTGAATTTTTCGTGTTGACTATCTATTAAATACAGAAATTAAAAAAAAAAAAAACATGTATAAGAATAAATGCCAAAATATAATAATATAACTAAATTTTCAAAAACTCTTGAATAGAACAAAAACATGCTTCACTTAAAAATTTGTGTAGTTTCAATTTAAAAATCTTTTGGTTGGCAATCTGTTTTAAATAAAGAGGTAACTTATTGTACAGATGCGTACCAGTGTAAGTCAAGGAATGTTAGTATAACGTGGTATTATGACTAATTGCTAGTAGGTTTGACCTGTTTCTTGTATCATGCTGGTGTGTCACTGCATATGTTTTAAAGCAATTTAAACTAGCTTTTACATGTAAAAGAACTTTGCATATGTATAAACATGGCATGGTTATAATTTTTAGTTCCTTAAAATACACTCTACAGCTCACATGTGCAGGTTGGTTCACAATTATTCATATGGCTCCTTTTGCATTCGAAAAACCTTTTCTGACATATTTGAATTACCCCAAAAGATGATACCATATTTCATAAGGGAATGAAAATATGTAAAATATGCCATTCGGACTGTCTTTACGTCTGCTTTCATTTTTAATGTTTTTAAAGCATAGCACTGCTTACTTAACTTCTTAATCAAATCTTCTATATGTACAGTCCAATCCAAGTTTTCATTTAACCAAAAACCTAAAATTTTTTTGTTTTACATATGAAATGTTGATGCCATCCAAATTAAGGTCAGGGAAGGTAATACTTCTATTTACTTTATGCCGAAAACCTATTGCTACTGTTTTATCTTTGTTTAAAATTAGTCTGTTTTGATCAAGCCATGGCATAATAGTTTCATTAATTTCATTTACATTTTGAAGTAAATGACGTTTATCATTACCAGTGATGAGTATGCTTGTGTCATCTGCAAAAATAGTAAGTTTAATATTTTCCTTATCTACATTATGGGTTATATCATTAATATAAACTAGAAATAGCAGGGGGCTCAAGATGGAATCCTGAGGGACCCCACATTTTATAATTTTCATTTCAGAATGTTCATTATAAAGTATGTTAGTCTTTGCATATAAAAATTGTAATTCCACTATCTGTTTCCTTCTTTTAAATATGAGGCAAACCAGTTGTTTACGGCCCCTCTGATGCTACATGAATTTAATTTGAATAATAACACTGGTCGACAAAATTTAACTTTTTTTCTTTCACAAGAATTAAAATAACAGATTCTAAAAGTATTTTTCGTGCTGAATTCAAATATAATTATAGTTTTTCCCCATCGGGCAGGAGTTTTGTGTGATATTTACTTGAATTTTTTATAATATTCCAAAAAATCCGTAACTAGCTATCTAACTCAAAATGATAACTACTGATTCTGACTTACCATGAAAGTGGTAGATAGTGATTTTCGGGTATATTTTGCATCTGGAACGTCTCTCATTTTAGTCCAACAGTAGTCAGCCAGCATATTGGAACTCCACTTCCTTGGTACCTCTTCTCTATTGTAGAAATTTGCTGATGAAAACGCTCACCATGTTCATCGCTGACAGCTCCAAGGTTTTCGGGGAAGAAGTCCAAGTGAGAGTCCAAGAAGTGAATTTTTAAAGACATGTTGCATCCCATAGCTTTATAAGAATGCAGAAGATCAGCCACTATGTCACGATAGTTTTCTGCTTTATGGTTTCCAAGAAAATTGCAACACAAACTTTTGAAAGACTGCGAGGCTGCTTTCTCCAGTGGATTTAACAGTCCCTCGAAATGTCCATCAACCATTAATGATCGGATTTGTGGTCCTATAAAAACTCCTTCTTTCAATTTAGCATCACTGACTTTGGGGAATTTCGATTTCAAGTACAAGAATCCATCAGAAAGTTTATCCATAGCTTTGACGAAATGCAATGGAGGTAAAAATATTTTTTCAGTATATAGAATAAAAAGAAGTATTTCAGAAAGTGGAGTGCCATTGTATTCCATAGTTTAGTTCACAGATTAACCAAATGAGTTGCCAGGATTGTGACAAGATATACATTGGTAAGACCAAAAGGAATCTAGGAGCAAGAATGAAAGAACACTTCAGAAATATTAAATTCAAACAAATGGACAAGTCGGCCGTAGCACATCACTTTTGGTCTGAGATTCACAACATAAAACAAGAAATAGAATTGATCAAACAGGCAAAGAAACCCCTGGAACTACAGATTTGGTAAAACATATTTATTACGAAGAAACAGGACCTCTTGATGAATTTTGAAATTCCCGCGGTAGATGATGTCATCAAACTTACCAGGACATTAGATGGCAGCACGACACCAAGCCAGATGCAGACACCGAATGCATCATCAGTCAACCACAGAACTGACGATAGGGGAGAAGTTCCCAGAAACTAGTCTTCATCAAAAAACTTGTAAGTGGAGAAAAGTATATACAAGGTTGACTCACTTGCCTAATTTTAGTAACAATATTTTTTCAGGCTTCACTAAAGGGACACATGCCACATTTTTCTGGCCAGGGATAAGAGATTCACGTTTTGGCCATGACTTTCTAACGTAGTGAGACTTCTTATCTCTACTGTCCCACTCGCACAAAAAAACGGCAAAATTTAGTGAACCCTAGTTGCAAACCAAGCAATAAAGCAATGACCTTTAAATCACCACAGATATTTCATTAATATTTTCCATATTGTATTTTCTCTAAAACTGGTTTCATATTTTCATATGTCTCTTTCATATCAGCGGCATGCGCTACCGGTATTGATGGAAGTTTATTGCCAATATGTAGCAGCAAAGCCTTCAAACTTACTTTAGAGGAGTCTATGAACAATCGCCACTCATCTGGCTGGTGTTGAAGCCCAAGAGTTTCCATAACTGAACAAATATTTACAAAACACAATACCATTTTCTTCAAAGAAGTATACTTTGAAAACACTATGGCGGCTATGATATCTACTAATTCTTATATCTTTTTGGAGTAGATTCCACCCGTTGAGTCTGGAAGCTAAAACTTCCGCTTGCTGTTGAAACAGATTTAAATCGCGAATCAGGTCACTAAGGTCTTGCTGATTGGGAAAGTATGGTTCTGATGAACAACTACTGGCTTCATATGTAAGATCATTTTTATTTTCAGCTGAATCATTTGGAGTTTCAGTAAGGTCAGAACCAGAGTTATCACTTAAGGTCATATCTGCATATACTGGTACGGGGAACTCTTCACTGTGTAAGACAGGTCTCATTGTAGATTGCAAATTTGGATACTTAACTGTATGGTTTGTTTTAGATGTGATTCCTTTAATATTTGTCAAACAAAAATAACAGTCAGTTAAATGATCCTTCGGTTCCCTCCAAATCATGGGAATTGCAAATGGCATATGATGTGTACCATTTTTCCACCCAGTCAGCAGTCTAACACACGAAACGCAGCATGTATTTGGGGCCCAGCTCTTATCAAAATCACCAACTTGACAGCCAAAGTAAAGTTTATAACACTTCTTTACAAGTGAGGTCAAATTTCGCCTCTGAGACTTGAAGGTCAGCTCACCACAAATATAGCAGAAATTATCTGCATGATTTACACAATTTCTTGGCATGATGAAAAAATAAAGCACAGAAATACAACATGCACAACATACACAATACACTTCTAAACAGAAAGGAAGGAAATATTTCACTACTCAACAATCTCACAGTCAGCTCAATACTGACACATCACAATGCCAAACAGATCTGAACATGTCTAAACAGCAACAATGAACAACAATGAACCTGCACAGTCATGTTTTATTGCGCTTCAGCATGACATTGCAAATAATTTCAATAATACAGCTTGAGTAAAACAGCTATATATGAGGTAATGGTTCCTATGACAGGTCAAAAGTAGCTTTTACAGAAAAACTATGCTTGATGGGAAAATTCTGACTACATATCTGAATTCAGGATGGAAAATGCTACTAGATTCACTATTCAGATCTCTTGTGAAAAAAAGCTTGTCGACCAGTGTAATATATCATGATTGAACAGGTCAAAAGATTTAGACAGATCTAAAAATAGCCCAATACAAAGTTTACTTTTATTGTCCATATTGTAGTATACCTACTTCTTCTAGAAATTGCATAATAGCAGTATCAGTCGATCTACCTTTCCGAAAACCATGTTGCTGGTCTATCCATAAATTGTGGAGGAAATTAACCTTCTAAACATTATTTTTTCGATGATTTTAGAAAAAGTTGATAGTAGAGAAGTTGGTTTGTATTTTTCTATTTTTTTTCATACTCCTTTTTTAAATAGTAGTTTTATTTTTAAAATTTTTAAGCAGTCTGGAAATTTTCCTGTATTAAATGAAAGATTTATCAAATAAGTTGAAGATTCAAAGTATAAACTTGAAAGAAGCGTAGAGACAGTGAAGCACAACTTAGCAAAAAGTGAATCGATAAGATATTGACACACTGCTTCACTCACACTGTTTTTTCACAGGACATGTTTCAAGAGCTTTTGCTCTTATCATCAGCTGGTACTCGACCAGTGCAAATTGTAGTGGTTTCCTCTTTCTCTGTATCGTCGATAGATGACATGATGTACTTGTCAAAGATGTCCAGTGGTGGAGTTTCAAAATTCATGACTCAATGACGATTTTTGTTAATGAAGAATTTTTCCCATACGGAAAGGTCTATGGGGTGATTAACGTATTTTGTTAAAGATGTTTCCAAGTTGATGTCATGTCTAGTATTCAAAAACTGAAAAGCCACTGCTGATTTTTCTGTTTCACCATTTTTAATGTTTCTTATATGTTCTTTAGTTCTGATGTCAATATTTCTTTTTGTTTTTCCTATATAAATTTTAGGGCAAGTTTCACATTTGATCTCATACATTCCTGGTTTTTCTTTGGTAGCTTTTAACAAATTTCTGATATTAAACCTATTTTGTGGTGCAAGAATTATGTTGTGTTTCGAGAAGATTTTTTGGAATTTATTATAGGCTGATGGACGGAAGGCGAATAATTTAAAAAAAAAAAAATTCTTTTTCTCCTGTAGGTTCTAGGGTGGTGGTTTCTTTTATTTTCTTAGCTTTGTTGAGTCTGTTAACTGTTTTGTGTACTAAATTTGGGTTGAAACCGTTGGACATAGCTACTTTTTTTTTTTTTTTTTTTTTGATCTTGATGTCCAAAAAATGAACAACAAACTCACTTTTGGTATTTACAGGAAATTGACACACACAGATAATTATATTAAGATCAACAGTTTCAACCCAAAACAACACCGACATGCCATTTTCAACAGTTTAACATTTCGGATGATCAACTTTCCACTAAACAGAGAAGATTATCAAGAGGAATACCTACACATAAAAAAAGTATCTATATCCAACGGTTTCAACCCAAATTTAGTAGACAAAACAGTTAACAGACTCAACAAAGCTAAGAAAACAAAAGAAACAACCAACCTAGAACCTACAGGAGAAAACGAGAAATTTTTTTTTAAAAAATTCACCTCCCATGCATTAGCCTATAATAAATTCCAAAAAATCTTCTCAAAACACAACATAATTCTTGCATCTGAAAATATGCCTAATATCAGAAACTTGTTAAAGGGCTTCCCCCCCCCCCCCAATAAAAAACAAATTCAATTACTACCAAAGAAAAACCAGGAATGTATGAGATCAAATGTGAAACTTGTCCTAAAATTTATATAGGAAGAACAAAAAGAAATATTGACATCAGAACTAAAGAACACATAAGAAACATTAAAAATGGTGAAACAGAAAAATCAGCAGTGGCTTTTCAGTTCTTGAATACTAGACATGAAATCAACTTGGAAACATTTTTAATAAAATACGTTAATCACTCCATAGACCTTTCCGTATGGGAAAAATTCTTCATTAACAAAAATCATCATTGAGTCATGAATTTTGAAACTCCACCACTGGACATCTTTGACAAGTACATCATGCCATCTATTGTATTGACGTATCCAATGTCATTGTATTGACTTAACGGATGAATAAAACTACTACTACTACTACTATCGACGATACAGAGAAAGAGGAAACCACTACAATTTGCACTAGTCGAGTACCAGCTGATGATAAGAGCATCAGCTCTTGAAACATGTCCTGTGAAAAAACAGTGTGAGTGAAGCAGTGTGTCAATATCTTCTCGATTCACTTTTGTGCTAAGTTAAAGGTTTCCTAATATGCACACCACATTTCTTTATTATAAGATTAGAAAGTTAATCAACCCCACAATATTTTTTATTACTGAGTTAATTTCATGAATATCCGTTGGCGAAAGAAATAAGGAAAAGGGAAAATTTGGTAAATTTTTAAATTCCTCTATTTTATTCTTTTAGCTAAGCTTAGAATAATTATTTATTTCATTAAAATAGGTGTTAAAAGAATTCACAACCTTATTAGCTTCAGAAATTAGTTCACCGTTGTATTTAATTGAATTGATATTGTGCAATTCACTATGTTTGCCTGTCTCTCTTTTAATAATGTGCCAAATAGACTTGTATCATCTTATTTTTTGTCAATATTAGACATTTTGAATTATATTTAATTAAATGTACACTATAGTAAAATGGTCATCCTTAACTTACTACATGATTAGACAGGTAGCGGCAGTTAACGTAGTTTTGATATTTATTTGCACTGTCCAGTTTTATGCATTCATTGAAAACACTGAAATGTCACTGTCTACCTGGCCAATAGCTCTCTCCTCCCCCCTCTCTAATGCTATTCTTACTCAATGTAAATTTAATTGCATTCCTTCCAAACACACAGAGCTTGGTCCCATACAGTATTTACACTTACAGAATTATTCTGTTTGGATTATGATACTGAAAATACATCAGTTTAGTCTTTCCTATATTTATATTTAAGTTGTTAACTTTTAAACATTTCAATAATAACTTTTAATGAATTGACCATCAAATTTTCAAATCTAATAGAGAAGTATGGCATTATCAGTATAAGATAAATTTTACAATTTCCAAAGTCGAATCAAATCAAATCTTACATTTACAGTACGAAATCAATAGTAAGCTTTCTTCAGTTGTTTAAGTTGCTTTGTAAGCCTAATTGTTCTTTCAACTCTCAACAAGAAATTCATACATGACATTTTATGTTATCATGTGCTTGAAATGTGACGAGGAAGGTGGAAAAAATGAAAATGTGTAGTGTTCAACTGCTGCTTTTACTAATGCTGCACTGCAGGTTGTGTCACCAATGATACATGAGATGAAGATTGAACACTGGAATGAGATGGTAGGAGAATCCGCAGATCCCAGAGAAAACCCACCCTAGCACCGTGTTGTCCACTGCAAAACTCACTTTGTGGTCATCTGGGATCGAATTCAGGCCGCCTTGGTGAGACCAAGTGGTCTAACCACTCAGACACGTTGCGGCCTGGGGGGTACAGGAGGTGGAGCTGTAGTTGTCAAATAAAACTATAGGGCTCATTGATAGAACCTTTTATTTAAAGTCAGTCATGTTAATATGGGAAGCCTAACCATAGTTAACTAACATTAGTCTTGTAGTGCTTTTCATAAATGTTGGCCTTATAACTAATATTGATAACATGATTATTATTTATATTTTACATACAGTTTACCTTTGGGAATATATCATGCTGCTAGAGCATAGTTATAGCTAGAGAACAGATGTTAGCCAGGTAAGCTACAAAGTAACATAGCACAAACTATAAAGATATGTTTTGTCAGCTCTAATTGAAGGTTAGGAGTTGAAAATTCATACAGTCACATAAACAATAGAAGTGAATACTTCAATAATTATGTTGGATTATGACTAGAATGTTAATGTATCTTTAATGATTCAGATTCGCAATAAGTCTATTCATCTTTTGTATCTTGTACAAATTAATAGGCACATCAAGCACAATATTTACAAAAGTTAGGGTAGGCTGTGGTAATATGAACTGCAATAAGATGTAGGTACACTGGAAAGACAAAACTTAGCATTGAAACTAGATTAAAAGAACACTTTAGGAACATCAAGCAAAAAGAAGCAGATAAATCTGCAGTAGCAACATATTTTTGGGATCATAACCACAACTTAGATCATAAAACCCAACAACTATAATCAGTTCACTTGAATCAAAAATTAAATACAATTAAATACTTGGGAAAACATTTACAGTAAGAAATTCAAAACACAATTAAGGAATTTTGACATTCCATCGGAAGAAAATGTTTTACTTAACCTCATTAGATCGTAGCCAGATGTCTCATCTCTGGAGAACCATGATCAGCTAGAACAGCAAGGTCCTAGCCAGTTGACAATTTCTTGATAATGCCTACAAGTGAAGGCGAAGCACATTGAAATAAAATTTGTGGCGTGTGAAGTATTCAGAGTGTCTCAGACACTTATTTCAAAATTTTAATTATTACATTACTTCACAGTGTTAATTCCAATTTAAAGTTTTCAAAAAATAAGAATATGATGTTAGGACTTACAATCAACACCATGTAATCATTGTGTTTATTTACATCTATGTAACAGAGATACATTCAGGCATCTTGTGAAATAATATTGAGCAATTAAAATTTGGGAGAAACATGGTAATCCCCATAGCAGCCATAAACTCAAAGAAAATCCAACAATCAGTATCAGGCATGTCTTCACGCTGTTAGGTGCTTCCCCATTTTCCGTCACATATGAACTTCTTAGCATTAAATATAGTGTGAGAACTAATAATGGCTGAGTATTGTTAGTATGCACTGCAAGTTTCCAAGGAATCACAGGGGTGTCAAAAGATAGATTATTTCTCCTGACTAGAAAATTTCACTTTTTTGGCAATGCGCTAAAGGAAACTAGAGGAGGTGACAGAACAGAAAAATTACAGAAGGGCATTTCTGCTGCTATAAAACAAGGCAGTAAGAACTATAGATGTAGAGCAGTCCACTATGGAAGATCTTCTGAACGGATCTGGTTTTTATTTCTTCCAAAATATTTTCACATTGGCTTTTAAGAGCAAACAAAGAGCAAACAAAATATTATCCATTCATTGAAACAAAAAACGTCATATACACCAAGGCAGACAAAGGTAACAAAATAGTCATAATGGATAAATCTGATTACCTTGAAAAAATGGAAGAAATGCTAACTAACAGTGAATATGAAACCATTAACAAAAATCCATTAACAGCTTGCATAAAATCATTTGAAAAAAACAATAGCAAAATCAAGTATAATATCAAACAAATATGCAGTTAAACCAGATAACCCAACCTTACCTAGACTTTATGGCTTACCCAAAATACACAAACCATCCATAACAATGAGACCTATAGTGAGCAGTATAAATTCACCAACATACAAACTTGCAAAATGGCTAACAAACAAATTCAACTCATTTCCAAAATTCGATAGCCTAAGCATCAAAAACACCTATGAACTTATAGAACACATTAAGGATACTGAACTAAATGAAGAAGACACGCTAGTCTCATTTGACGTTAAATCACTGTTTCCCAGCATACCAGTTAAACAACTCCCAACATTGATAGAAAAATGGCTCAAATCACTTGGAATGTCATCACTTGAAATTTCAGATTACATCGAACTTACCAAATTATGCATAGAACAGAATTTCTTCCAGTTTCAAACAAAATATTTCCATCAAACTTCTGGTTTAGCAATGGGCAACCCCTTATTACCCTTCCTGGCCGATCTGTACATGAGTGCACTAGAAATAAGGATCACTAAAGGTTTCCCATGGATGTTCAAACTCTGGCAAAGATATGTAGATGACATATTTGCCATAGTGCCAAAAAAACACATCAGTGATGCACTAAAACTTTTAAATATTCAAGAAAAAAGCATCAAGTTCACTGTAGAAGTTGAAAAAGACGAGTATTTACCATTTTTAGATCTAAAAATAATCAGAAATAAAAATAGAATAAACTTTGGCATTTACAGAAAACCAACACAGACAGACAACTACATAAAAGCTAATGGCTACAATCCAAGATCCCACAAACAGGCAATCTTTAATAGTTTAGCACACAGACTAGTCAACATCCCTCTCACAGCAGAAGAATACAAAATAGAATACAACAAAATTATTGAAATAGCACAGAAAAATGACTTTCCCAAATCACTAGTAGACAAAAAAGTGAACTTAGCAAAAAAGAAGAAACTACTAAAGGAAACCACAACCGTCTCAGCTACAGAAACTAAAATGATCTTCAAAAAATTCACTTACCATCCATGGGCCTTTGATAAATTCAAAAAAGTCTTCAAAAAACAAAACATTCAACTAGCTCCAGTGAACCATTACTCCTTAAAAAACCTAATTTGCTCAAACATCAAAGATGCCATTCCATCTAACAAAAAATCTGGTATATATCAAATTGAATGCTGTGACTGTAGTCAAATTTATATTGGAAAAACCAAAAGAAATTTAGAAACAAGAACAAAGGAACACTTTAGGAACATAAAATACAAACAATTAGAAAAATCAGCAGTTGCCACGCATTTTTGGGAAAAAAACCACAACATAAATCCAGAACCAAAATTACTAAAACATACAACAGGAAAAGAAGAACTGTCCACATGGGAACAAATCTTTATTTCAAAAAATAGGAACAAAGTATTCAATTTCGACATCCCCCAGAAAGATTTGTTCAGCAAGTTCCTCGAACCGCCACCAGAGGAGACCGAAGACAAAATATTGCCAGCTATACCAATGAGAACTAGTCGATGTCCGGCTGAAGATAGAGGGAAGGCCTCAGAAACCGGTTCCGGGAAAATTTAAAAGTGAGTGTTGTTTTGTGTTATTAATCGACTCCCAATTAACTTAACTGAAATCAAAGCTTCCTTTCAAAATGAATACCCAGCGAATCATAACATATTTGAAGCCATCAAAGTAAGAGCATATGGGATGTGTAGAAGTTCAAAATACGTATTCTGCTTTGCCTGTGGAGGTGGATGTGATGAAACCGCGCAGCAAGTCCTGCAGTAGATTTCTGCTTCAATCTCAAAATTTTCCATAACTTAATAGAGTGAGCAAAGAAAAGGAAAAGGATGTTGAAAATCTAACTAAATTGTTTGAAATTCCAGAAACTGTGAAAGAATTTTATACAGATGTACTAGAAGATATTAATAAAGGTTAAAGCTTACGTATTTATATTGTTTGAAACTTCCTTGTATGTATGTTTGTTACATAAATGAAACAAAATTTTATATTGTTAATGTGATTATTGCAGTACCTACTTTCTAAGTTTTTGCCTAATAAAATAATCCTTAATATGTTGGTTTTATAATACATTACATATTATGAAAAGGTGAAAATAAATAAAAATAATAAACACATAAATAAAAAGTAACAAAAAGAATAATTGACAAAAATAACAAATGTGTTAATTTCTCACTCATGCAGAAAAGTTAATCAGTATCTATCGGTTTTTGAAAATGCTCTGCATTTTCAAACCTCAAACTTGCACTAGGTAAACTATGCTATTTGTTTCTTTTCACATTCAATGAGGAAGGAAAATTGAATGATTAATATAGCTACTGTGCTAACCAATTAATATTGCCAATAAATAGAAAAAAACGGTTTTCTCAGAAATGCATTTTGTGCATATATCGAGTTCTGAAAAAACTGCTCCTCAATTGTGTAGGTTAATTTATTTGAATAGTACTTGTGCTTTGGTTTGAGAAATATCATCCACAAAAGCATCTCAGTCTGTTGTGTTTTGTAAATATGTGAATGAGTTTAGAAGTAATATTTTTAGGAAGATGGTGAGATATTGTTTTGATTGTTATGTGAAAAGAGTGTTTCTGCATATACAAATATTAAAGTTGTGCAGCACCTCAATGCAGCACACCATAAGGACCAGGTTAAGAAAAAGTCTTTTTTAAATCAGCAATTAATTAGAAGCTAAGTAGTGAACAATCTCGTTCAAGTAATAATTCTTCTACAGACCTGTGTTTAGCCTTCGTTATTGTCAACATTCCATCATGGAAACTGATTAATGTGCAGCTTCAAAGTTTCTTGGAAAGGTGCACAAAGATAAGGGTCCCAGATGAGTCTACATTATACAAAAACTATGAATCATAGTATTTTCATGATGTAATTTCTAAAATATGGGATGTATTGGAACGCACAAAAATCTGGATTTCAAATAACACCAGACACTGCAGGACAGTGTGATGCCAGTGCTATAGTGGATTCAATGAAAGCGGGTAGCAAATCATTCCTCTTGAACATTCAAGTATTTAACTAGGTAAATCACAGCATGGTTGCAAATGACTTTACTGGTTGCTTAGCTCTCTTGTGGCCAGGTAAAGTACAGTATGACAATATATTTGTAATTGTCACTGATGGTGCTTCATATATGGTAAAAGCGGGAACTGGATTGAAAGTTCTTTATAACAAATTTATTTATCTGACTTGCCTTGATCACAACTTACATCATGTTGCTGAAACTGTTAGAGCCAAGTATAAAGAAGGGATCTTACTTGTCTCTGGTGTTAAAAAAAAGTGCTTGTGAAGGTGCCACTAAGACTTCAAGCATTTCATGACATTTAAAACTGTTTCCAGATCTGCCCTTACCACCTGAGCCAGTTTAATTTAGGTGGGGTATGTCGTTGTAGGTTGTGTCATAATAGGTGGAACATTTCAGTAAAGTGAAAACCATGATAAATTCCTTAAATGCAGAAAATGCAGCTAGCATTGCTATAGCTCAGGAATATTTCTTTGAAGATCCTATTCAGAAAATGATCCAGTAAATTCATAGCTCGTTCTCAAAATTACTTGAAATTATAACACATTTGGAGAACTGAAATAATTCTTTAGATTACTACTTTCTCTGATAGATGAAATTTAAAGTATACTAACTGCAGGAATTCACAGTCTTGCTAAAATTGCATTTGATAAGCTTAGTCAGTTATTAAATAAAACTTGTAGTTGCAAAGCAATCTGTCAAATCAGCAAAATGTTATCTGGTGACAGTTAAAAAGCTGTAACAGAAGAGGAATTTGCTAAAGAAATGTAGTGGTATTTTTCATATGCACTTGTGACATAATGCAATGTAAAAAGACTTTTCCATTGTAGAAAACCTTCTTCACTGACAGATGTAGGAACTTCACACAAGGAAACCTCAGGGCAGTTTTCCTTCTTTACTGCAACAACCATGAATAAGGTAAGGTTATTCCCCCCACCCCTCCCCCCTCCCGCAAATATGGCTTCTTTGATTTTTGTTAAATTGTTTTTGCATAATATGGTGCATATTTTTACAATTTTTCATTTGCAAGCATATTTTAGTATTTTATTTTTCATACAAATCCGGGCTCTGCTAATCATAAATAATATAAGCAGTGAAAAAAATAATGGCAAATTAAACATAAGAAAATATCAATAGAATGTGAAACTATCTGGCTCTACCCTTTCATAGTGCGTCCTACACACGGCTAGTGTGAAAGAACAATTAATTTCCTATAAAAGTAGCTACTGCAGTTCACAAGTCAGCAATAAAATTGTTAAACAAATGTAAGCCAGTCATAAGTGAGCTGAGTATTAAATAAGCAGTACAATCTTAGTAGCTGTTGAATAAACATTAAAAAATGAAACCAGCACATGAAGTAGCACTGAAAAAGAAAGAAATATGCAAGAATGAAACAATAAAACAAAGGATGATGGGCATGGAGAGCATCTAACACTGTGCGACTTCATCCAAAAAAATTTCTTTTTATTTATTTGAACCACTGTTTTTGGAGAATTGTCCTTATGTTTATCTACAAATTAGCGACCTATAATAAAACACTTAAGAGGCATAGATAGAGTCAACCTGAAAAATTCAATGCTATGGCCGAGATTCGAACCACGGATCTCCTGGTTTCTGTCCAGTCGCTATTACCCATTGAGCTACCATGGCCAACGTGCCATCCTAACATTAAATTCTCCAATTGACTCATATATATTTTCCCGCTAAACCACTAGGGGCTCTCATATTCGAGATACACCACTTGTGGCGACTTACTATTGTAAGTACTTGAGTCCCAGGCTTCATCATGAAATTCTTATTATTTTAAGTTAATTGATGGAAATTAATCATTTCTTCACACTAGCCGTATATAGGCTAAGGTTTTGAATAGACAGAGTCAACTTGAAAAGTTCAATGCTTAATGTCTAAGAGTGACTGGATGGAAACCAGGAGATCCCTGATTTAAATCCCGGCCATGGCACTGAATTTTTCAGGTTGACTCTATCTATTCTAAACCTTAACCCATATATGGCTAGTGTGAAGAAATTATTAATTTCCATCAATTAACTTAAAACCTAACAGGCAGATTTTCCGTTGTGAATGCACTCCACTTAAAATTCACATAACATACTTTAGTTCAGATCTTTGGAAAATAAGTTTCAGTAGGAACTTCCTTTGTGCATAAAATGTCACTCAGAAGGCATCACACACAGGATGTTGTAGATGAAGCACTGTACTAAAGTCTCCAACTTAATTCAAAGTGGATTTTTATTGTAACAGAAATAGCTTTCACCAGAAAACTGAACACCAATGACACAGTAGTGTGCACATTGGAATGGCTCATGATAATATGGACACCGGCATTCATTACTGCTATAAAAGTAATGTAGCTTACGCATCAGTATGCGAATATAAGAATAAATGTGTAGATTTAACTCTTGAATAGGTGTGTACCTTGGCAGATTACCATTGGTCACGTGGGTCCTGGGAGGCCTGCAATATTTATGTGATTATATGCCTGTATTTCTTTTTGTTTTCATTTTTCTTTTTTTGTCCCAATTTTTGGCTTTATTTAGGTTAAATGTACATACTTTTATTAGTATAGCCATACTAAATACATCAACTAAAATATAATACGAATAGAGTGTACATTATAATTTGTATTAAGTATATGTAAAGAGAATAACATATTCTTTTAAAATACATCCTGTCATTGGAAATGTTCAGTTACTCAGAGTCATCAGCTATTTCTTCTGTTTTCCCCAACTAAGTAGTTACTGCAAATAGTTTTGGTATATTTTCTCAAACAGAAAGGAGCATTGCATTTACCACTTGCATATTTAGATTTGCTGTTCTTTATGTCTTTACTGCAGGGTTCAAATCGTTTACTTTTCAATGATTCTGGTACATTCGGCAACTCATCTGCTGTGGGTTGTTCAGATTTATATTTCTTTAGAAGCTCTTTCAGATCATTGGGTAGCTTTGATGCAGTTGCTCTTCTTTGTAGTTGTAGTGACAGTAAAGCTAAGGACAGTACTGTTGAATATTGCTGTCTTGTGGAATATTTGTTTTGGTTTCCAAGAAAGATAACCCTAGAATTTATACCTGCAATATTCAACATATGGTTAAAAATTACCATTGGCCACCTTCATGTTCTGGCTACATTTTATGTAGTTCACGATTTATCTACTACACCAACTCAAGATTTAGTATCGTTGTAATGTTTATTTGCTAATGACTATTATTTCAGGCTTTTTCTGGGCACCTTCTAACAGTTGGTCTGACGAAACATGTAAACTTGCAATCAAAACTGTTTTATTCTTTTTGGAACATATGAAACAATTGTTTTGTTTTTGTGAAGTCAAATACACTTTTATATTGGCTCCAACCTTTTGGAGAAGTAAAATTACTGGGCAAATCCTTCTTGTTCTTGTGTACTGTACTGATGAAAGAAAGTCGTCTTTTGCACTCCAGTGAGAAACTAGTGAACCAATCATCTGCTTTAACTTTTCTGCCAGTGCCATAGATTAGTTCAGTTAGTCTTAGCACTACAACCTCCAAAGAATTATTTTGCAAATGTGGTCCGCCAAGCTACTGTCCATAATAAATTTCCATATTAGTGGTGCAAAACATTTTGCATCACTCAAAAAATAATATTTTTATGCCATACTTGTTTGGTTTAGATGGTATATACTGTCTAAAATGACATCAATCACAATATGGAGGTAATTGCTTGTCGGCAGTGACATTTTGTCCAAAGAGAATAATGTTGTTGTTGTTGTTGTTGTGGTTGTGGTTGTTGTTGTTGTTGTTGTTGTTGTTGTTGTTGTTGTTGTTGTTGTTGTTGTTGTTGTTGTTGTTGACGACTAATGGCACTAGGGATTAGTTGATTTGCATCATTTTCCCCCTGGCTTCCCAATATAAAGCCTGTAGGTTCCCACTTTTGAGACCATTACATTTGTCCAAATGTGTTTGTTCATGATGACATCCTCTTTACAGATAGTACATTTGGGTGTAGGTATGCAGTGTATTTTATAAAGGTGTTCTGCAAGCCAATCATGGTCAGTTTCCATTCTAAATAGGGCCACTGCAGTTTTTCTTGGCAGTTTTTGTATGTCAGTTTTATCTCCAATATTCTTATAATCCTTGTCTTTTAGTTTATCTTCTTCATCAAGTCTCTGCTGTCTTTTGAAATGTAGCTTAATGTTGTTTAATTTTTTATTAATTTCAATTTGTCTTACAGGTTTTATATTTTGAATTGCACCTTTTTTTGCTAGTTGGTCAGCATGTTCATTACCTAAAAGTCCAACATGGAATGGAATCCATCGCACGGTGACATGACTTCTTGATTCAACCGCTTTAATTAAACTTCTTATTTCTTTGATGTTTCTTGTTGTTTTGTTTTTGTAATTTACAATCCCATCTATGGCCGATTTTGAATCCGTTATGATAACTATGTTTTGCTTTATTTACCGTCTGTACAGGACATTCTGCAGTGCTGCTTTTATGGCTGTTAGTTCTCCATCATAATGGTTTGAAGTTTCGTCTAGTGTTAGATACTGTGTGAAATGTTTGCAATATACTCCTGCACCAGCATCTTGTTTGTTAATAAAGGATCCATCTGTATATATTTGGAGCCATTCTTTCTCTGGATATCTTTCATTTTCTGTGGCTATTGCTATTGCTCTCATTTCATCTGGTGGAAGAGATTAATGTTTCTGACATTTATTCACAAACACTGTGAACATTTATCTAACATCAGCCAATTTGCCCAATACCAATGAATACCATTTGGTACTCATGATAAAGTACTAATAGCTCCTTACCACTGGCAAAGTAATATTCCACAACTTACTAACGAAGAAAAAGATGTCATCAACATGTAACGACAGTAGGCACAAAGGGCCCGCTTCACCTGTAGACACCTAACTGCTGATTTGTCATTCTTGCAGCTACAATAATAAACAGAAATCTTTGTTGCCACAACAAACACTCAAGTCAGGTGTAATGTTTAATGTCCTAGTCCAGCAATTACATAGGTACATTTGTTAGTAATATACAATATTTAAATAAAGCTAGGGGCCTCCCAGGCCCCATGCGACTAATAAAGGATTAAATAAAGCATACAGATAGAACAAAGATAGAAGGAAGTGAAGAAAAAGGAACAGCCTACACAGGAAACATAAGTGGATATATTTAGTAGGGTCAGATAAAGGATATATCAGCGTTAAGCAAAGAATAGAGGGAAAGAAACAAAAATGAAAAAGGAATGTGTTATGGGTCAAAATAAACTAGCTAGAATATATCGAGATTTAACTGTATTGGAACACCACAGTGAAGCGAAATAATTATTAATTTTTAGATGAGTCGTATTTATTACACATCTGCTTCACTTTCGAAAGTGTCTTCTAAAAATTAATAATTATTTCGCTTCACTGTGGTGTTCCAATATAGTTAAATCTCAATATATTGAAGTGACGTCAAGTCAAGAGGAACACGCGAAAGTTACATCCAGCCAATTTTAAATACGAAAGTGAAGCAGATGTGTAATAAATATGACTCATCTAAAAATTAATAATTATTTCGCTTCACTGTGGTGTTCCAATACAGTTAAATCTCGATATATTGAAGTGACGTCAAGTCAAGAGGAACACGCGAAAGTTAGATCCAACCAATTTTAAAATACAAAAGTGAAGCAGATGTGTAATAAATACGACTCATCTAAAAATTAATAGCTAGAATAGTTAATTAGTTACACTAGTTAATTACATTAAACTAGTTTGCAAGTGAATTATCAATATGATACACTATTCAATGAAATATAAGCAATTATAAAAGTACATTACAATAATTGATATTATGTTAATTTGAAAAGTTAAATTGGAATTAACACTGTGAAGTAATGTAATAATGTAATAATTAAAATTATACAATGTGGTATGTGAAGTACAGAGTATCTCAGTCTACTCGTAGTGTAATTTTAATTAATGATATGTTATTCAAGTTTGCATGACAGCCTAACAGAAATATATCGTATCTCATTATAACAAAACAAACTAACAAAGAAGTATGTGTGTGTTTGGAGGAATTTAGTAACAGTGACGTCAAAATTAATCTCAGAAACTCTTTGTAGTTGGTTTATTAATACTCGTCACTTTCTTGTTTATATTTATGAGAGACTAGTTTCAAAGGCATTTGCCTCCATTTTCAATCTCTTTCCAACTGGCATCTGTTGTTGTCTGCTCTCTCTTTGGTGGTGGAACTATGAACTTCTTTGTCAAATTATCTACTGGTGGGATTTCAAAGTTCATTATGCGATCCTTATTTTTCCATATGAATATGTTCTCCCATGTTGTCAATTTATTTTGGTTTATCACTTCTTTTAATAATTGTGGATTTGGATACATGTCAAGGTTTTCATTCCAAAAGTGAAATGCTACTGCTGACTTATTTTCTTGTTTCAATCTGATGTTTCTAAAGTGCTCTTTGACTCTGGTTTTTAGATTTCTTTTAGTTTGACCTATGTAGCATTTTTCACAATTCTTACAACTTATCTGGTATATTCTGGATCTATTAACTGATGGGATTTCATCTTTTGTTTTTGAATTTAGGAATTTTAAAATTGAGTGTCTATTAGTAGGTGCCAAGGTGATATTTTGTTCCTTGAAGATCTTTTTAAATTTATTAAATGTTTTTGGGTGATATGTGAATGAACTGAATATGCTGTTGCTTTCTTTTTCTTTTATAAATGTGGTTGCTTCCTTAATGGTTTTCTTTAGTTTAGCTTTTCTAATTTTCTTCAACACCAAACTTTTGTTGTATCCATTTTCTTCTGCTAAGTGTAGTATTGTTTTTTGTTCTTTGAAATATTATTCTTTTTCCATGGGTATGTTGACTAGTCTGTGTGTAAGGCTGTTTATTATTGCATGTTTATGTGTAATTAGGTTGTGGCTGTTATTTTTTATGTAATTTTCTGAATGTGTTGGTTTCCTGTAAATTCCAAATTTTATTTTTGTGTCATTCCTGATGATATCTAGATCCAAGAAAGAGAGTTGTCCATTGGTTTCCTTTTCTATAGTGAATTTTATAGTCCTTTCTTGCAGATTGAGTAATTGTAATGCATCTTCTAAATGTTTATTCGGTACAATTGCAAAGATGTCGTCAACATATCTATACCAAACTTTGAAGATCAATGGGAAGGACTTTTTGATTTGTGTTTCAAATGCACTCATAAATAAGTTAGCCAAAAAATGTGAAAGTGGATTGCCCATTGATAACCCTGATTTCTGCTTGTAGTGATTTCCATTAAAGCTGAGGAAGTTTTGTTCAATGCATATTTTTGTTAGAGAAATGTATTCTTCTGCTTCTATTACTTCCATTTCTATTGTAGTTAGCCACTTTTTTAATACAGTCTGTAATTTTTCTGTTGGTATGCTTGGAAATAAAGATGTGACATCAAATGAAACCAGTCTGTCATTTTTGTCCAAATTTATATCTTTGATTTTTCCTACTAAATCTAAAGAGTTTTTTAAATTTGCACTTTGAAATTTTGGGAAACTATTAAATTTATTTGGCAACCATTTGGCCAAATTATATGTGGGGGCATTTATACTACTAGTGATAGGTCTCATGCCTTTCCCTGTTTTATGAATTTTTGGCAGCCCATATACTCTTGGTAATGTTGGGCTATCTACTTTAATTTTGTGAAATTCTATTTTGTTGATTATTTTGCTTCCTTTTAGAGTTTTATTTGTGGTTTCAATGCAGTACTTTAAAGGGTTAGTTTCTACTTTTTGGTAATTATTGTCTTCCAACAAATCTTCCATCCTCTTCGTGTAATCTTCTTTTTCCAAAATTACTAGTTTATTTCCCTTGTCTGCTTTAGTATAAATAACTGGTTTCTTTTTAAGGGCTTTTATAATTTGGCTACTAAAATTAATTTTATTTTCATTTTTAATCTGTTCTACTATTTTGGAGCATTTGTTTTTTACTGTGTTTCTATTTTCTTCATTAAGTGTTTGTGTAGCAATTTGAATGTCAGCAATATACTCTTCAATTTGGTTGGAATAGTCTACACATGTTTTTAAACCTAGATTTAGCATATTCAGTTCTGGTTTTGTGAAACTTTGGTTTGATAGGTTAACAACATTGTTTGAATGATCTTTTAGGTTATGTTTATCTTTTTGCTTTTTCTTTTCAAAAGTGCTTGCTTTCTGGCATAAATTTTTAAGTTTATTTTTTAAATTTGCTGCAAATCAGGAATATGCCCAATAAATTGTAAGAATTGTGAAAAATGCTACACAGGTCAAACTAAAAGAAACCTAAAATCCAGAGTCAAAGAGCACTTTACAAACATCAAAATGAAACAAGAAGATAAGTCAGCAGTAACATTTCATTTTTGGAACAAAAATCATGACATTGATGCAAATCCAAAACTGCTAAAGGGAGTGATAAACCAAAATAAACTGACAACATGGGAGAACATATTCATTTGGAAAAATAAGGACTGAGTAATGAACTTTGAAATCCCACCAGTAGATACTTTGACAAGGAAGTTCATAATTCCACCGCCAGAGCATTATTATTTCCAACACAGCGTTAGTTGGAAAGAGGTTGAAGATGGAAGCCATGGCTTCCAAAACTAGTTATTCAATAATATAAAAATGTAAGTGACATAGTGTCAGAAATACTGACTACAAATAGTTTTTTCACTTAATTTTTACGTCACAGCTTCTAAATTCCTCTAATTACGCGTAATGGATTGGCCAACCTAAGAAATATGTAGAGGTTCCTCCTGTGATTAGAGGAGATCATAAACCTGGCAAGGAAACTATCACTATGCTCATATCTGTGTTCGCTTGAGAGTTTGATGGCATCATCTCTGCTATATGTGGGGTCTGTGTACCTAATTGCTGCGGAGTAGAACTGCAATGCCCAACACTGAAGCTTGAAAAGTGCCACATGTGACCACTTGCAAGTAGCTACTGGATATCCCTCGTGAGCTCTGAGCTGGCACTC
Organism: Mantis religiosa; assembly: GCA_030765055.1. Taxonomy (NCBI): domain Eukaryota; kingdom Metazoa; phylum Arthropoda; class Insecta; order Mantodea; family Mantidae; genus Mantis; species Mantis religiosa. Next base: position 353,412,838 of record CM060950.1, read on the forward strand.
CTTACATATACCATGTGTAGGTCGCTACGTGCTGGGGTAAACAATCCCTCCTGTACAATGCTGTGTTATTATGTCTGTATGTTCCTATATTCTGGACTCATTTTTGGGTACTTCCAGCTATAGTCCACATCCTATTTTTGGTACATAGACCCCACATAGAACACAGAGATGCCATCAAACTCTCAAGCGAATACAGGTATAAGCATAGAGATAGTTCCCTTTTGGGTGAAATGATTACACAGACTAGAAAGGGGATATGACTGTGATGAGATATCATTGTATAAAGTCTGTTTAGTTAACGTGTGTGCAGTTCCCACTCAAAGGGACCTCAAGGGACCTGACCTTCCCGCCCACTAATGACCATCATAAATCTATCTCCACACTTCAGAAATGGAACACTGACGTAGACCAATAGCAACCCCGATTTTCTGAAAATGACAGTTGCATGTCTACTCCACGTGGAGTCTCAGTTGCCAAAGTTCCAACTTCCAGTTGTTCTGTTTCATTAGGAGCAGAAATTCGTTGTGTGTCATGATGTGGAGACCGTGGGAGGGAAATGCAGTGGTAAATGCAAATGAAGCAGTAGATAACGTTCAGTCAAGTGAAAATAATCAAAGTGAAGACAATAGCGTGAATGAATTGGAAAGAGCTGGTGGGCCGAGTTATGTTAGGGGAGAAGCCTCAAAAAACAAAGTTATAACGGGAACTCTTTCTAAGCAAAGTCAAGCGCTTGTTTTGAATGCATATAAATATGTGCTGACAAATAATCTTGGTAAGGGGTCATGTAGTGAAACTGCAAAAATTCTGGGTATTCACAGAAATACAGTTAGAAAAATTGTGACGAAAGAAATACCAAAGACGCCGACCAAGTGTGGAAACAAAAGGAAACATTTCTCTAAGGTGGATAATTTCACATGCGATTTAATTTGCCGAGAAATTTATAATTTCTATGCAAAAGGGAGAGCACCCACCTTAGATGAATTGGTTGCACTTTTGCAAGAAATGTGATTCTCCTTATGGACACTGCACTTTGCGCGGTCTTCTAAAGGAGCTGGGTTTCAAATACCGCACTTTAAATAAGAGAAGGGTTATTATGGAATCCAGCAGAATTGTAGCTTGGCGATATATATACTTATCAAAACTAAGGAAGTTTCGCAGTAATGGACACAAGTTAATTTATTTAGACGAAACCTGGTACGATACCCATGACGTATCGAGAAAAGGATGGGATGACAGTTCGTGTGCTTGCACCTTACCTGCTCCTGTGTCGAGGGGTAAAAGGATTATGGTGCTTCATGCTGGGAGTGCCGAGGGATGGGTAAAAAATACTGCCTCTTCTTATCGGCGAAAAACATTGGTGATGCAATGGCCGATAGTCACGATGACATGAATGCAGCAGTGTTTGAAAAGTGGTTTGATGGTAGGCTTATGACAAACCTGCCAAGGAATGAAAAATTTATAATTGTTTTGGACAATGTTAGCTATAATTCGCGTTTAAAATATAGAACACCTACAATGTTGATGAACTTAAAAGATATAGTCGAATACATGAGGTTTCATAATATTGAAATACCTGAACCTCTGCCTATTAAAGCTATACTCCTGGCAGAAATTAAAAAAGGCAAATGTGGGCAAGGATTACGTGATTGACGACATCGCTCGTAAATATGGGCATGAAGTTTTAAGGTTGCCACCGTATCACTGCTGTTTCAACCCCATAGAAATGGTGTGGTCGGAACTGAAGAGAGAAGTGTGCAAGAGAAATGCAACACCTTCACTCAGCGAAAGCGTTTGCAACTTGTTGAGAAGCTGTGTAGAAGGGATCGGTGCAGAACTGTGGAAAAATTGTGTGCAGCATGTAAAGAAAGTAGAGGAAAAGTACATTCGTCGGGATCAGCAATCTAACGATAGCAGGTTCATCATTACCGCTGACTCTGAGAGTGATGGAGAATCGGAATGAGGCACTTATATCTAAGTGAGTTAATAGCACTGATTATAATAATTACGAAAAGGCCTACATGCTAAGTAGAAAATTTAACAATAGTAGTGGTGGTGGTGGTGGTGGTAGTAGTAGCGGTGGTAGTAGTAGTAGTGGTGGTAGTAGTGGTAGTGGTGGTAGTAGTGGTAGTAGCAGTAGCAGTGGCAGTAGCAGTAGCAGTGGCAGTAGCAGTGGCAGTGGCAGTAGCAGTAGCAGTAGCAGTAACAGCAGCAGTAGCAGTAGCAGTGGCGGTGGTGGTGGCGGTGGCGGTGGCGGCGGCAGCGGGGGCGGGGCGGGAGCAGGGGCGGGAGCAGGAGCAGGAGCAGGAGTAGTAACAATGGCAATAATAGGAATACAATATTTTCCAAGTGCCTTATTTTGATTCTCGTAAAAACCCAGTCTTTTCACAATGTGAAGTGCACGTGTTGTTTAGACAGAGAAAGAGACTCTAGAAAAAGACGGTGATGTTAAAATGTTGCAACCTTGCAGAGAGGACCGTCAGGAGGAGGGTCCATGTTGTAAAAGGATTATGAGGGTTCGTCAAAGCAAGCGGCTGCCGTGCACTTGCGTTGAATAGACAGACTTTACCTGATGTGGGGAAGCTTGCATTGAAGGGGTTTAAGTACAGGTTAGGGCTGCTGGCCATGAAGTGCCATAATGCCAGTGTATAGAATGTAAAACCTAGATGTTGTCAAGTAGGCATTTACTGCTATGTAAATAAGATGTAATATATCAATGAGGTGACTGTGAGCACAACTGAACGAACTACATAATGATCTGTTAAATGACATAACTAAATGACTCATTTGATAAACGTCATATAACAAGGGCTAAAAATAACAATGGTTTAATGGAGCACATCCATAAACAAATAACAAGAAAAAACAACTTGTGCATCTTTAAATAATATAGTACATAACAATGGAATATTATCTCCGGAGATCTCACAAAAAAAAGAGAACTAAAAGAAACAAAATATCTCTTCTCAGAATCTTAGTACCTCTAAAGCCCAATGAACTTTACACCAAAGAGCTTCACTGCACACATTAGAAGTATAGCAATACACCATTTTAAAAAGTGTAAAGAAATCCTGAAACTCCCTAGTGGAAAAGTATCATATATTGTCATGTACATTAATATTGTAATGTATTTTCCTCAACCTTGAAAGAGTGATATGAATATTATGATATCCTACCTATCCAACAAGGGATCTATCACTATGCTCACACTTGTACACACTTGAGAGTTTGATGGCATCATCTCTGTTCTATTGAGTAAGCAGATAGGTAGGTAGGTAGGTAGGTAGGTAGGTAGGTAGGTAGGTAGGTAGGTAGGTAGGTAGGTAGGTAGGTAGGTAGGTAGGTAGGTAGGTAGGTAGGTAGGTAGGTAGGTAGGTAGGTAGGTAGGTAGGTAGGTAGGTAGGTAGGTAGGTAGGTAGGTAGGTAGGTAGGTAGGTAGGTAGGTAGGTAGGTAGGTAGGTAGGTAGGTAGGTAGGTAGGTAGGTAGGTAGGTAGGTAGGTAGGTAGGTAGGTAGGTAGGTAGGTAGGTAGGTAGGTAGGTAGGTAGGTAGGTAGGTAGGTAGGTAGGTAGGTAGGTAGGTAGGTAGGTAGGTAGGTAGGTAGGTAGGTAGGTAGGTAGGTAGGTAGGTAGGTAGGTAGGTAGGTAGGTAGGTAGGTAGGTAGGTAGGTAGGTAGGTAGGTAGGTAGGTAGGTAGGTAGGTAGGTAGGTAGGTAGGTAGGTAGGTAGGTAGGTAGGTAGGTAGGTAGGTAGGTAGGTAGGTAGGTAGGTAGGTAGGTAGGTAGGTAGGTAGGTAGGTAGGTAGGTAGGTAGGTAGGTAGGTAGGTAGGTAGGTAGGTAGGTAGGTAGGTAGGTAGGTAGGTAGGTAGGTAGGTAGGTAGGTAGGTAGGTAGGTAGGTAGGTAGGTAGGTAGGTAGGTAGGTAGGTAGGTAGGTAGGTAGGTAGGTAGGTAGGTAGGTAGGTAGGTAGGTAGGTAGGTAGGTAGGTAGGTAGGTAGGTAGGTAGGTAGGTAGGTAGGTAGGTAGGTAGGTAGGTAGGTAGGTAGGTAGGTAGGTAGGTAGGTAGGTAGGTAGGTAGGTAGGTAGGTAGGTAGGTAGGTAGGTAGGTAGGTAGGTAGGTAGGTAGGTAGGTAGGTAGGTAGGTAGGTAGGTAGGTAGGTAGGTAGGTAGGTAGGTAGGTAGGTAGGTAGGTAGGTAGGTAGGTAGGTAGGTAGGTAGGTAGGTAGGTAGGTAGGTAGGTAGGTAGGTAGGTAGGTAGGTAGGTAGGTAGGTAGGTAGGTAGGTAGGTAGGTAGGTAGGTAGGTAGGTAGGTAGGTAGGTAGGTAGGTAGGTAGGTAGGTAGGTAGGTAGGTAGGTAGGTA
>CM060950.1:354022192-354272985 GCA_030765055.1 Mantis religiosa
CAGGGGCATGTGGTGTAAACTCTTGTCTTTTATGTTTTTCTAACTGAAGTAAATCCAGTGTTGTCAAACCGAAAGTTCTCATTGGTCAAGGTTCTTGGATTATCTGGTCACCCAAGAAACTTTTAATTAGCACTGTGGATTAGTTTAATGTATAGCATAATGTATGGCCCACTGCAAGAGGATGGCTCCGCTCACTCAGAAGATATATAAAAACCCCGTGAAATTGATAGACTCCGTCAGTCACAGCTGAGAATACGAGAGTGTTACGGCCACACCCCTGAGAATGTTCGATGCAGCTTCGAACAAAACGTCTGGAAGAAGATTTTCCACTAGACCATGGCCCACATGCCGAATAATCATTATCTACCTAATATTATGTTTCTTTACATGGATTGTAGATACAAAATTCTCTTTTATTATGCCTTCTGAGTAGCTATAATTGAACTTGTAATCCAGATTGTGCACAAGGATGAATCTTGGCTTAATATGTACTATGTATTTCCAGCACCTCAAATGTATAAAAAAAAGCTGCTGACCATAAAAGCCAGCAATAAGAAATAAAATATAAAAATCTGCCATTTGTGACAGGGAATTAAAGCTCCCAAATATCATTTAATCTGATGTTAAACTTAGGAGTTTGGGTGAATTTTCAGTTGAATAAACTTAAAAAAAATTCAAAGTATAAACTTGGAAGAAGCGTAGGGACAGTGAAGCACAAATTAGTACAAAAGTGAATCGAGAAGATATTGACACATTGCTTCACTCACACTGTTTATTCACAGGACATGTTTCAAGAGCTCTTGCTCCTATCATCAGCTGATACTCGACTCATGATAGGAGCAAGAGCTCTTGAAACATGTCCTGTGAATAAACAGTGAGTGAAGCAATGTGTCAATATCTTCTCGATTCACTTTTGTACTTAAAAAAAAATTATTGTTCTATATAAATCATATGTATTTCTCTTATTACTAGAATGGTGAGTGAACTTTTCTATGAAAATTCATATGAAAACAAGTTGTACTGCACGACTACAGACTTTGCATAGTTAATGAGTAAAATTAGAGCCACAATGCTAATTGTGAAACATTTAAACTTCTCTGTGTCAGATGCACATCAATGATAAGTTGAAACTTAAAACCTCAGTGGGATTTTAAAGCAAATTATTTGAGATTTGCTGGTCAAAGTCCTATAAAAGATTTGGAGAAAGCAGTTACTTTGCATTTATAAAACAGAAAATAAGGTAAGGTAACTACAACATTAAAATAGTAGCAGATATAATAAAATAAACCGCAGGTATGTATCCTGTGTAGTTAAATATTTTTACAACTGTATATATTTAAATTATTTATATTATTTTGACAAAGCCCAAAATTCTGTAAGAATCTCCTGGTGAATAAATATGAATATGAAAAAAAAAGAAGATTTTATAATTATTGTAAGCAATGCTGTATGCAGATATTTATTTTCAGGGAAATTGGGAGAATTAAGAGCAATGATCGAAAGGCTTCAGTAATAAATGCATAATAAATTATCAATTATTAAAAATAAATAAATAAATAAATTAATTAATGATAATAATAATAATAATAATGATGATGATGATGATGATAAAAATAATGATAATGTTACTAATGATAATAATGATACTAATAATACTAATACTGATAATGATAATGATGATGATAATGATGATAAAGATGATGATGATGATGATGATGATGATAATAATAATAATAATAATAATAATAATAATAATAATAATAATAATAATAATAATAATAATAATAATAATAATAATAATAATAATACTAATAATAATAATAATAATAATAATAATAATAATAATAATAATAATAATAATAATAATAATAATAATAATAATAATAATAATAATAATAATAATAATAATAATAATAATAATAATAATAATAATAATAATAATAATAATAATAATAATAATAATAATAATAATAATAATAATAATAATAATAATAATAATAATAATAATAATAATAATAATAATAATAATATGATCATATACATCTATAAGTTTTGGAAAAATACTTCTGAATTGAGCTTTTTGAAAAAAGGAAAACTAAATTTATGAATAAATGTGACACAGAATAAATTTTACTTTATGAATAATCTATGTGGTGCATCCATATAGTAAGTTTCTCACTGATATCATAGCTACCAAACCATATATTATGCAAAGTAACTACATGTAAGTTATAAGAGTAATGATGTGACATGGCACATACATTAGCAGAAGTTCCAAAAAGATCATTGCAGAAGTTAAAAACAGAGGCTAATTAAAAAGCATTTAGTTGCCAGGATCATATCAGCAACACTAGTGTGCCAAAATTTTGTTCTATAGAGTTCTTTTACATGCCAGGAAATCATGGGACTATCACTTAAAAATACCAGTGTTGGCTAGATTTGAACCCGTGACCTTGAGGACATAAGACTCTTATTCCAGCACCCACCAAGTATGAAATGTGCTTTGTTACAAAGTTTCTGAATGTATAGGGCATGGCACTAATTGAATTTTATTTTCAGCTATGTTAAGTATATAGATCTAACACCATGAGCACGTAAATGGAGATTGCTGGTAAAGCAATTTTCAATAGGTCAACAAAATATGCAGTATGAGTGCAGTGGGATGCCATTCATCATTACAGATGATCATGTACAGCTTGTGTGAGAGCACATTATGAACTGTTGCTTTACAATTATGAAACTCAGCAATCATTTCCTGCAGATTTGTCATTCCTTGTTTGAAATTGTCACAGAGACCTGTTATTTAAAAAATTGTGCACCAGATGGATGCTGAAGCAACTGGCACCAACTTACAGCTAACTGCATGGGGGTCAGCAATGACAATTCTGCAGCAGTGTCATGATAATGGTGATGAGTACTCCAGAAGACAAGCAGTAGTCACCGCAGTAGTGCAAAACATTACAGAAGCTGCAACAGGCCATTAAGAACAAGTGGCACAGTATACTCAGTGCTTGTGCTGTCTTAATGTATGATGGCCACGCCGTGGGTCAGGGGTTAGACCGCTTGGCTCTCACCAAGGCGGCCCGGGTTCGATCCCAGGCGACCGCAAAGTGAGATTTGTGGTGGACAACACGGCGTTGGGGCGGGTTTTCTCCGGGACCTCCGGTTTCCCCCACCATATCATTCCACCGGTGCTCCATCTTCATCTCATGTATCATCAGTGTCATCGCCTGCGGTGCCGTATGTAGTAAAAGCGGGCGTTAAACACTACACATTTCATTTTAATGTATGATAATACCAAACCACACATGGTTCAATGGACAACAAATCTACTGCAGAAGTTTGGTTGAAAGGTGTTTAATCAACCATCCTCTAGGGCCTTGCTCCCAATGATTTACATTTTTTCTTAACCTCATGAAATTCTTATCTGCCAGTATCAGCATTTTTAAAATGGCAAGAGAAGCAGAGATGGTCATCACACAGCAATTCCAATTTTAGTCTGCAGACTTCTACGACAAAGGGATACAAAAGTTGGTCCCACAGTATGATGAATATCTAAATTCACATGGTGAATATGTTAAAAAATAGTTTAACACTTCCTGAATATGTTCCAACAAATCTTTCCATTAAATTGTGTTTTGTAGTGTGTAAGCTTTCATGGCTGGAGTCATTTGGTAGCTAATGATTATCCGGGCTTGTAGGCCGAACCTATCACGAAGGAGCGCACCAGCCGGAAGATGGCGCCGCCCACACAGAAGGATTATAAAAATCCCGTGAAATCAAGAGGCTCCGTATCAGTTGCAGCCGAGAGTACAATTGACAGTGTTACAGCCACGTCACTGAGGACGTTCGACACAGTTTTGAACAAAACGCCTGGAAGAAGATTTTCCACTAGACCACAGCCTACAAGACCGGATAATCATTATTTAACAAATTGTGTTTTGTTTATGTAAATAGCCCCTGGGAAAGTTACTTTATGGATTTGCTATGGAAAATCTTCAGGTTTTTCCAGCTGTTTCTGTACTGGTTAAGTTTACAGAGCATTATAGGGCTATAATTTTTTTTTTAAAATGGGAGTTTCCACAACCTACTACGTTATAGCATAAATATACACAGATATACAACTGGTGTAAGTAATTAGAAATATTAACTTTTCATCATCTCCTTTTGTCCAAATTTTGTAACTTTACCTGGAAGGCATTAAGATCAGTGTAGAATTCATCTGCATTCTTTATGCTGGTGGATATTCTCATGGCAAGTTCAGTGTTCACTTGATCTGATATATCCACAAGATTGCTCACTTCCAGACCAAGACTATCTGCACCTGTAACATTTGTAAGTTATCACCCTCTGCATTTTGATGAAGGTAAATTTACAATGCTGTTTCTACATATATTAACTTTATTTCTGAAGAAGATTAAGAGTCAGAACTGAAAAATTAAATACCTTAGCCAGAATTTGAACACTTCTGCTCTACACACGACTGCTCAATCATTGAACTACCATGGCAACATACCAGCATGACACTAAATTCTCCAGCTGATTCACATCTTCCCCGCAGATCAACAAGGAAATCTTATCATCTCCTTTTTATTATGTCTCTTTATTCTATGTTACAGGACATGGCCCACATAATGTATATTTAAAAAGAATAGGAAAGAAAAACTCAGATTTATGTAAGTCATGTAACTGTTTAGATTTGCCTGAACATGTTATTTTTGAGTACAATAAATATAGTGAACTAGTAGAAAATGGTTGAAGGAAACTTGAAGGAAAATGTTTATGGAACATCTTAAGAAAAGCAGGAGATTATGCACATTTAGAAAATATGTCTCAGATAATATCCACTAAGGTGTTAGAGGAATATATGACCCGTGACAAAAGACTTCAAGAAAGAAATTTACGAACATTTCAATCTACGAGAAAAGAATATTACTTAAGAGATTGTCGGAGGGAAATAGAACCTAGAGAAACTGAAGATACAGATTACCGGACTTGAAGAACTAATTTAAGAGACACAACTGATAAATAGAAGACGCCAGTTATGGATATCGGAAAGAAGGATAATTCCAGGAGAGCCAGAGGAGATATATGGAGAGTATCAGAGCGAACAGACACAACTGATTATGCAGAAAGGAAAGATGACAACCCGGATATCTGGAACTGATGAACCAGCTCCATCTACTGATGCCAGTCCCTTTAGGAGATGGATACCAGTAGGAGAAAGCTTTGGATACCAGTTGCAGAAGAGGAAATTTTAAAATTGTAGGAAGCAGTCTTTCGTAGTTTGTTATAGCGATTAAAGCTGTAGTAGAAATGTAGATTTGATTTATATTATTAGTGTAAAAGTAAAGTAGAAGAAAGACCATTTTAGACAGATTAGATGAGTAGATTTGTAAGGTTATTGGAATCCAGTAATCTGTAGGTTTAGTTAGTTTGTTAAGGTAGCAAGAAGATTATATCTGCAAAATTTGTAAATTGTTTTGTGTAATTTGATTTAAAATGAATAAAGTTAAAAATGAAGTTTGCATAATAAGACCTGGTATAGATTCCAGAAACCAGGCTATTAGATATGCATAAATCATAAGATTTATACTATATTCTAAAAAGTATGTTAAACTAAATAAGAGATTCAGTGAATACAAACATTCATCAGAACCCAATGACTTCCAATTGGCAGATTTATCAAAATGCATGATAAATCTCAAGCACACATGTACACAACTGTACCTATCTACAACCGTGTATATTCCCAAAATACATCACTGAATAGAATGAGATTTTCCACATCACACGTAGGTCTTGAAGTCAATGATCTTCTTTTAATTTTTCAAAAAAATTCTCTTCCAGAAACTGTTAAAGCTCACTAAATTACTTGATTGTTTTCTGGCACCTTGTAAGTTTCCTCCACATTATCACTTACTGTATCAATTAATTACACATTTTCAGCTGCAATTTCTTTTTCCACTTTATTGCCATCACTGTGCTCTTGAGGTGTTCCTACAATCAAAGACTCCACTATTTCCTTTTCTATAAGGTGGTGTCTTTGCCTTACAACAGAGATATATTCTTCAACGGAAGCAATTATGGCACTTTCAGTCCTTTGCAAGTTCTTCCAACTGCTTGCAAGAGACTTTAGAGATGACATATGGTGCTGTAACTGGCTGAGTATTCACAAGGCTAGCGTTTCCTCAGTCACTCAAAACTATAATTGCTTTCATATTCTACCAGGCTCTTATCATATGATACCCTGCAGCATACTGACACTGATAGACACTTAAGTTTATATGTAGGTATAAGTGCATATTGCACCAATTACTTGCTAAAATGCATTTTGACATTCTGTTTGATCCTCTGGCCTAGTGGCTGTAGCATCAATATGTAATTAGCAGGCAGCAATTCAAGCCTGATGTTTTCTATTCTAGAGTCCACTTTATGTGCAGAACAGTTGACTATTAAGAGACTTTTCTTTTTATCTCTGTCCATCTCTTTGTCCACCTCAATGAGCTATATATGACCAGACTTTTTGCCATCCATACTTTGCTGTTGGCCAGGTACTTCACAGGCACTTACTTCATCCTTAAAACTCATTTGCTTTAGTAAACTACCCTGTTATGAATGGTTTCAGCTTTCTTGTATCTGTAGCATTGTAACAGATTAATGGTGACAGTTTCTGTTTTAAATAATTCTTTCCCATACAATTCAATTTTATTTCAATTCAATGTGGTTTTATACAAGAATGAATACAGTCACAGTAAGCAATATATGGGTGTTAGAGAACTTGACAAATAACTTTAAGGGATTACAGAGGGATGTTGGCAGAAAAATTTGACATTGGATGCCTATGGTCTCTGAGCGCATGATTTTGCACAAAAAGACAAAGTAAATTTGGGCCAGTAAGCCACCTCAATGGCATATGCACACATTTGTTACACTGCCAGTAAATATAAATGTGTGGCTCAGTGGCAACGTGGGGGAGTTGTTAAGCCAATGACAATAGTTTGTGCCTTGCCAAATGCTTCTCTCTTTCTTTTAAATTTATTTTCATTCTTTTACTTCGTGATTTTGAAGGATGTGGAATACTACATTTTCCATTTGTTATTATTACTATTGTTAAATGCCATCATGTAAACGAATAAATTAATTGAATATTTGCCTCTAAGGAGTTCACCAAATCAACATTATAGTCGACATTAGCTGAGGATGTTAGGAAGGTCCTAACAAAATGCATTCTAGGTAAACACTAGCAATATATGGAGCATAGAGTACTATTTCGACTCAAAATTATATTAATTTTGTGCTTCATTGTATTATAGTCCTTACTCGTAGGAAAATTAAATGAATTCTGAACAAGAATGTACAAGATACTGTGTTTTAAACCTAGACATAATATATAATCAAAATCTCTTATTGGAGGCGACTATAAAACTGGCATTATTGAGGCCTGAGACTGATACAGTGCTGCGCTTATGAATTAAAAGAATGTGCTGGTAGCTCTGGAAAAGAAATAACTAGTGTGCAAAGCAAATCTGTCACATGACTGCTTATGTTTTATTTATTCATGTCAGGAATTGTAAAAAAGTGTATCTTTTCTTTAGATATACAGAAACAGCTGACAATGAGATTTTCATGTTTGAACTTTGTCTTTCTGAAATACTTTCCTGTTAGGAAATACCTGTAAATCTTGAGACAGGACTCTATACATTTGCCAAAAGTGAAATACGACTATGAAAGCAAGTGCTGTCACTTGCCTGAACAGCTCAGTCAGTATCATTGGCTATAGAGAAGTAGTGCTGTGTTGGATTCTTGCTGCAAACTTTTGCTTTTATTTGTGTTTAAAATGAAATGTGTGTGCATAAGCAAATAGTAATGATAGTTTTAATTTGTTAATCCAGAAGAAAATTATTTAGGTTAAGTGTAATAAAGCCTGAGGATAAAGAGGATTTAAACGTACTGCATATGTACAACTGTAATTATCTTGTATACACAGTAGCTGAAAACACCTTAGCACATGCACAAATCTGAAAATCATAAGGACCTTACAGTCTTTCTGTGTTATTTTGAGTTATAATGGTCAAATTCAGTGGAATAATGGCCAATGAATACAGTTTTGCAAGATAGCAGACACGTGTTTTGTTTACGGGTAAGCTAAGGCAACACATGTGAAGCTGCATGATTTTACACAGGAAGATATCCTAGTAGACGTCATCCACACTCTTCAAAGTTTCAGTTAATTCACCAATGTTTAAGGAAAACAACTTCCTTGAAGGTGGACCAACCAAATATCACTGCAAAACAAACATTCACACTCCAATATTTTAGGAAGATGGGTTCAGAAAGTTTCAGGAGACCCCTTCAACTAGTAAGTATGCTATGCATGTACAATGAGCACACATCATTTGAGTGTATGGCAAGGGATACACCAAGACCAACCACATCCCTCTCATTATTTGAAGGTACAGTCCTTGACACTAGTAGATTTGGGTTGATGGATGTAATTCTGTAACTAGATCTCTGAACGAACAACCTGATTTCTTTTCCCCAAGTGCTCTTTATTGATGAGAGTTGTTTCACAAGGGATGGGATGGCATTAAACCAGAAAGACAGCCATGTGTGGAGCCATGATAATCCACATGCCATTGTATACATGCCATGTTCGGCATCAACTTCTGGCTGGGCAATTTTGACAGTGTGAAATGCTTAATTAAGAGTGCAATCTATCAGTTTGCATTCAATGTGTAGTATTAACTAAGGAGTGTAATCCTAGGGTTTTGAAAATAAAGTTAAATAATCAAAACATAAATAATCTCCTAGATCTCTATAATTTGTCATAGAATACAAAAGTACCAGATGAATGGAAGAAAGCAATAATAATATCCATTTTGAAATCAAATCAACCTTCAGATAATTTTTCAAGTTGTCGTCCAATATTACTAGCAAGCATATTAGCAAAATGAAGAATTTTAAATCTTAGTCAAGACATTAAAAATGTGTTGAATAAAAAAGAAAACACTAGCAATATTTATTTACTTTCAAGGAGCATATGATTGTATTTGGAGGTACCAACTATTCGATAAACTAAAAATTTTAGGAATCCAAGGCAAAATGTTACATTGGATCAGTGAATTCATTATTCAACGCTTTATTGCCACCAAATACAGGATGTTCATTTTTATTTGTTATTTCCTGCCCTCTGATAGAGCAAGAATGATGTCATACTTGACTGGTGAATCTATCTTGAAATCATAGTGCCCTCTACGGAGAAGAAGCAGTAATTTTTGCGGAACAGTAGGCAAATTACAGTGCCCTAAGTGCGGCTGCACTAGTAACTAATACAACCAGCTTCCCATTTCGCCACTCTTTGTGGTAATCGTGATTAACACTCTAGTACATACATATGTATGTGTAAGTAGCACGCACATTTCTACTCTAAAGGCTGTGTATGGAAATGAACACAAGAGCACCGCATCTTCATGGCTGAATGCTACTTTCGTACCGGCATTAAAATTGATGCAACATATACATAAATATAATTTAAACCGCTGCATAGAGGAGTTTATGCAACGATATCCGGCATTCAGACAAGTCCCTCAGAGTGTAATGTTGTAAAAAGTGTCCAGGTACTGTCAAAACTTGACATACATTTGTTTGCAATGTAAACGTCCTATGTTTTATCAATATACAATATAAACTTTTGTCATTCTCACGCTTAATTAAAATGTCTATTAATGTTGGTATCCTTATATCTTTTAAAACCAATAGGTGCATCAAACATTCCCAAGATACAGGATTAATTACTCGCAGAAAGAGAGACATTGGATGCTATAAAGTGACTGGTTCCAATCTAGAAGCAATAAATAATGTTATGACAGTAAGGCCTCAAGAATACCTTCTCGCAATACAGTGTTTAAGGGGAAGAGGGAAAGGAAATATAAGAAAATGGACAGTAAGAATATGTACTAGAGATATTTTCTTGTTTAGAGTTGGATAAAAGCTTTGAATATATTGTAACGCTTATTTTTCATTCCTAGAACATTTTCTGCAAATTATCTGGTTTGTAATGAAGTTACATTGTGAGGAAACTGTGGGTAATAGAAAAGAATTGAAATCAAATTGAAATATTTCTAATTTATGTGACAGATTTACAATATGCATATATGTCTACTATAACAGGAAAATAGATTATTAATTTATAGACGAGTCGTATTTATTACACAGATTAAGTAGATGTTCATTGTAAAATAAGTATTCATTGACTTCTCATTTTGTATATTCTTCATGGTATACTTTTATGGCTGAATAATTAACTTTGCAGTTCAGTGCATTGCATTGCAGTATATAGTTTTTTAAAAACAGTTATTGTATCTATGCACCAGGCAAAATTACGCACCTTTATATAATGCCGGCATACCTACCTCTGAAATAGTATATGTATATTTACCTGCCAGTAGAGGGAGGCCTCAAAGCTGCTGTCAGCACATCAAATCGCTAGGGGAATTGTATATAAACTCGCTCCATCAGCGATGCTATTGATGACGTGAAATTTTATGTGGTAAAATCACAAATAAAAATGAACACCATGTATAATGAATTATCAAAATATCAACAGACACCCCATGGTGTTTCTCAAGGTAGTATCTTCAGTACCACACTCTTTAATATTTATATAAATATCTTCCATGTCAATTATAAAAAATACAATCAAAAGTCTTAATGTTTGTAGATGATGTAGTGTTACAGAATTCTAAACTAAATAATCAAAGTCAAAAGTTAATAAATGTAGCACAGCAGTTCTTGGTAACATTATAGTATTGGACATCTAATAATTTAATGAAAATTAATACACAGAAAACAAATTATCAACTATTCACACTAAGGAAGAAACCATTAAATATTTCCCTTCAACTAGAAGGAAAAACTCACAGAAACATGTGAGGTTAAATATTTAGGTATTGTTTTTTATAAAAATTTAACATGGAAAAAGCACATTTTTAATATATGCAAAAAAACTGAGAAAAAATTACTACTGTTAAAGAGACTGGCAGACAAGAAATGGTAAATTTAAGAAATAGAAATAATAAATTTAAGATATCCTGCCAATGAATGGCTACATGTTTATACTAACAGTTCCAGCTTACCAAATAATGGTAGTACTGGCACTAGTGCAATATGTCCACTTTTCTCTTTCTACAAAAATTAAGTTTAAATGCTGCAAATTTTGATAGAGAAATTTTTGCATCCTTCACAGCTTACAAAATTGTCTATATCATATAAATAAATTGGAAAATTTGTAATATTATCTGACTCTAATGCCCGATTTCATCAACAGATGTTAAAATCAACGTTAACAAATGTAACGTAACAATTGTCACAGCGCTAACAAAGCTGTTAAATTTCTTGCATTTCACAAACCTGTTTTCTGTGTTAACGCCAAGAGACTTGTAAATATTACAGCTATAGAAGGCTATGGATGAGTCGTATTATTTTCTGAACGTACTCCGATGTGCTTTTGTTTTCATTTTCGTCTGCACACAGCTGAAAAAATGGTGGGTAAACAAAACCGTAAACAAAAGCCGTGATACAAGTTTCTCATTCAATGGAGAAAGAATTTTTAATTGAATTGGTGACAAAAGTGTAAGGATATTGTGGAAAATAAGACAGTGCGGTGAATGTAAAAGAGAAATATGTCACATGGGAAAAAATTAGAAACGAATTTAATTCAACTGCATGTGTCACTAGTAGAAGGATGAAACAACTTTGACAGTATTATGTAAATTTAAAACGAGGTGCAAAGAAGGACAAGTGATGAGTGACTTGAAAGTTTCAAGATCAGGAGGTGGACAGTGTATTAACCACACAATTCTGTGAATTACAAAATCGCAAAGTTATTAATACTTGAAGCAAAGAGGAGACTGGCATATTCCTTTCGATGCATGTTCTAACTCAGTATTACATAAATTTAAAATGAGGTGTGAAGAAGTACAAGTGACGAGTGACTTGAACGTTTCAAGACGGGAGGTGGACAGTGTATTATCCACATAATTCAGTGAATTATAAAATTGCGAAGTTATTAATACTTGAAGCAAAGGCAAGATCAGCATATTCCTTTCTATGCATGTTCCAACCTCTCCTGTACTTCTGCAGTAACCTTTATAACAACTTGTTTTGACAGTCTATACCTATGTAGAAAATTTTCTTCTGACAGCTCCTAAAATAATTTCTCCTCATAGGCCGTACTCTATAATGAATACTATTTAGACGGTCTTAAATATAACAAATCAACACCAACAGCTGAGTTCACGCTCGCCATCTTGACTATTTACAACTGTTAAGGACTTAACACCTGAAATTTAGCTAGTTAGTTTAACAAGAGATTTAACACGAATGTTAAACTAACACTTGTTGGTGAAATGCAATTTTTGTTATAACTATTGCTAAACTCATGTTAAGTCTTAACATCTGTCGGTGAAAACGGGAATAAAGTAGCTATAATATCTGTAAAATCTGATATAAGACCTAAAAACCTAATTTTGCAGAATTCTGTAACATCAAAAAACAGTTAATTAACTTAAATAAAAAATTAATACTTCAATGGATACCAGCATATTGCAGAATACATGTTAATGAAACAGCTGACTTTTTAGCCAAAAAAGGCAACAAAATTATCTACAATTCATTTGAGTTACTAAGTTATCACACATAATTATATCAACATATAATAAAAAATTAAAGAAGATAATATATTAAAAACAAAAGAAAAACTATGGGAAAATTTAAGTAATAGCATGAAAAGAATCAATACACTATCAAGAAAATCCTCTATAGTAACTTTTAGACTTCTAACAGGCCATGACTGTCTCAATAAACATTTATTCAGGACTGGTACAGTGAGATCTTTTCTGTGTCCTTTCTGTACACTTAAAGAAGATATGGATGGAAACCACCTACTGCGCTGTCCAACCTTTAGTCAACATACCAACATAGCATTAAAATACTGAGTGCAAGAGAGCAAATGACTTTGTTACAGACTGCTTAGCATTAGATACCAACCAACCATAATTATGAAAGAAACCCAAATAATGCTTTCTCTAGCATGATGATTTCATGGTTTTCAGGACACTGACGAGGAATCTTAATATTCACAGAGGTTTTAATTACAGACATTTAGGAAATGATACAAAGAAAAATAGTACCTGGAGTATTGCGAAGGGTAACAGTATGTTGGACCCCAGGTAGATGGACATGAACCTGAGAATATAAAGGTCCCTCTATGACTCGTACAACTGGTACAGAATCATCAACTACAGTTTCTGCTTCTCTGTCAGGCAAAAACAAATATGCCCCGCTCCTCCTTGCATGGTACCTTCAAAATAATCATCAAATGCAAATATTTCATTACATGAAAGAAATTATAAAATAAAACTGACAGTAAGTAATGACATTTTTAAATACCACACTACTATCTTACATATATGTACGATAAAACAGGTTTGAGAAGAAAGTTTGTGTATTTTACTATGCATAATTATAAATTAAGCAACAAAGTATTGAGTATTGATTAAATAGCATTAAAATTATATACTTTGCAAAGTCAAGATGAACAGGCACTGTTTCACCGCTTTCTTTAAGAGTCACAGCCTTAAGCAAACCACGTTTGCTGAATGCAGCAGCTAGATGGTCATTGTGGATGGTGAATTCTTTTGCCTCATTTACCACTTCAATTTGATCAAATCCTTCCACTCTTGGAGCATACCCAACGAAATTCATTAGCCTGACACTGGACACCGTGCTTTCTCTGAAAATAAAATATAAGATGTAGTAATTTAAAATCTTGAAGGGGAAAAAAAGCACACACAAATAAAAAGTTTACCAATTTATTTTCTAAAATAATGTTTACAAGGTATCATTAACATGCTCTATTTCTAGCTTTAAACTTGTGTATTGTGCAAGATATGTTCAGCTTAGTAAGACAGTTTTCTTAATTGTTGGTGGAATATAAACAGAATTCTTGTAATAAAACTCTCTACCACTTCTGTTAATGAGGTAGAGGATGCACCAGTAAGTTTTTGTGCTTCCTTGAACTATCTGAAATGGATTTAAATTTGTTGCTGGTTTTCGTAAGAGCAAGTACATCTTAACTTCATTCATATGGAACTAAAGCTGCAATCCTGCTAAGATACTAATGACAAGATTTCTAGAGTTGATTTTGTCAAGAGCTCATTTCACCACTTTATATAATGATTTGACATTTTGTTTATGTATCTCGGCTCATTTTCTTCACATGCACATGCCTTATATTCACCTAAAATTCATGGAAAACACACATTTAAGAAATTATCTGTGAAAGTTCTGCAATCTTGTCAGTAGAACAACTTAATTTAAAAGCTTCATTATCAAGGTCTTAACATATTGACACAAATATGGTCACTCTCAGACAAACTTCACACAGCAGCATGCAATATCATCATTAATAACAACCAAAGATTTATATGGATCAAGTCAAATAAATGTACTAATAGAAGCTTTACTACTAATTGCAATAACTACAACTAGTGAACAGCCAAATATGATAATTGTTTTTTCATACAAGCTATGTGTAGGACAAGGTCACAAATGTAGAATCAGAATAAAAAATTCAATGCCGTATTCAACTGAGTAGTATAGTGTATACATGCTTTATTGTTGTACAACAATTATAGTTTCCCAGAAGGAAACAAAGACTGAATTTTGTCATTGCAATTTCCCTATATAGATCTGGAAATCCATAATTGCATATGGCTCTTTCCATAAAAGTGACAAGCATGTGCAGGCCTTGAAGCTAGTGCATTAGTGTATGGTCACCATACCTCTCGCACACCAAGGTAAACTTTGTACACTGGAAGAATGAAGTTGATGTACAGTATACCACAGGAAAGAAAGTCTCCAGGGCCTGAGACGCAGGGGGATTGGAGAAAGTTCCTACGCCCTCCCTGCATAGGTTTATGCCACCCATGTCAGTTCAGTTACAGACCATTCAAAAACATTCTGACGGCTTCTACTTTTGTGAATGAATCTTCTTGGTTTTAGTGTACAGAGTGAACAGGGTACATGTTTTTTAATGGTTCTGCTCCTTGTGTAGCATGCATTCTTTGTCACACATTTGCTGTCCTTGTCCCACTGAGAAAGGGTGGCACATTCCTTTCAGAGATTTACTTTGCGTTGGTGGACAGTATCACTCTGTGCCCGTGTGCAATTGCAATGACAGAACATCCACGTGGATAGAACACTGAATATCCCTCACCACATATAATATACATTTTTCACTGCAAGGTACATTTATTCAATTATATCTCTAAATAGCATGTAGCACACAGATATCGAATTTGCCACTTATGTAATCACATTTCTTTACTCTGAGCTGGACACTGATTTGACACCCTCCAGATCAGACGTCTCTGCATTGCTTGATTCATTGTCATCATCCTCCTCACCATCATCATCCTTATCCTCAGCCATCTCCGCACCATCATCCAGATTTAGAACACATTTTTCTACCACAACATCGATAACACCCTCCAAGTCCCAATTTTTTGTTCTTCCCTAATCATGTGTTGAACCCAAGCACTCCACTTTTCAGGTGTTGCAAAGTGGAATGCTGCATCAACCAGTGTACATACTGAGTTTTAAGGAAAGTTCCTTGTGATATAGCCCTTAACCTGACTAAATACAACTTCTGTTGGGTTTAAGTAGCAGGAATAAAGTGACAGTTGGAGAACAATGTGATCTGCAAAATTAACCATTTCATCAATTACATGTTTATTATGCTCTTTAACACAATACTTTACTAATGCCAGCTATTCTGCCGTACACTGCCAAAAGCAGTGCTTTTACTCTGTAGCCACGCATGTTATCTTTCCTCTAAGATTGGTATGATGTACATTCTAAACTCACACTGTGGTAGGGGGCATCATCCATCTTGATGTTATTTGAACCTTTTGAACCTTTTCAAACCAGGATTAAAAAATGTTGGTGTTCATTCTTTGCGATGGTCTTCACTTCCATGAGCAGTCCTATTAGATGCTTACATCGCTTCACAGAATTGTTATACCCTGCAAATAAATCTTCCTGAAATACTTGCTTCTTAGATTTTATGGTGGTATCAGTAACACTTTGCATCTTGTGTCCCTCATGAATCCAGATTTGGTCCAAATAGCACACCTTCCATGTTATTCTAACTTCTTTTATTTTATGGGTAAAATCTGTCTACAATATCATCTCTGTCTATAACAATGCTCGTTTCTTTTTCTGCTCACAAACTCAAAACTAATTTCCAGCTGCAGTTTGTGGAGAAAATATTGTTTTAAATCTGGAAGACCTGGATAGATGTTAAATGCCAACAGCACTTTATAAGGTGGGAGGTTTATTATTAGCATACAACTAGTGCATCTTACAGTGTATTGCTGACCTCACATAATTATTACATACAACATCCAGCACTTGATTGCAGCATGATCACTTATTGCCAGGGCTTCTATTCTATTCTGGACTTCTATTTATGCATACTATAAATGCATTACCTGACACATCAGTAAACTCAGATGTTAACAACTACTTCATTTTATTAAGTTCCAGTATCCTTCATTACATTGTGTAGTTTTAAATACATAACAATTGTAAGACTTAATATTTTGAGTACGTAATAGTGCATGCAAAAAATAAGTTACTAATTCAATAAACTATGATTTATGCCTCGATATTTTGTGCTTTAGTTACAATTAAGTAAGCTTCCTGAAGTTCCTGATATTTTCCGAGAAACTATTTAGACAGCAGAAACACAACTCAGCAATGAAAATGGCGTGCAATGATCAAAAGTCATGTGGTTCTGTTGCCCCCTCTGGACAAGCTTTATATCCATAATTAATTTTATTAAAGTATTTCATTAGTTTGCTTTTAATAGGTGAAAATTACAAGCTGAGAGCAAATGCCACAGCTGACTGACATAAAGCACCCCTGTCTTCCTACTGTTTATCCACAGCTCATACTTTTGAAAGCTTGTCATAATAAATAAGTATGCACATCAAGAGTAATCAGAAACCCCATTCATGTTTCTCTTTTCTTTTCTTTTTATTTATTTAGTTTGAGATAGCGTATCATTTAGAAAAACTTCAGAGACATTACTATATTTGCAATGGAATCTTTTCCTTTATTACATTACATAGTTTTAAATATTTAAATATTAAATTTAAAGCTGGTTGGTTGGTTGCTAATGCTCATGGAGTTGGAGAATTTCCATTTTCCTTCTGGCCTCCCAATAACGTGTGACTAGTTGTGCTGTCAGTTCTCCATCTGTTTTTGTCAGGACACTACACTGGAGCAGAGTGCCCTGACAAAAACAGATGGAGAACTGACAGCACAACTAGTCACACGTTATTGGGAGGCCAGAAGGAAAATGGAAATTCTCCAACTCCATGAGCATTAGCAACCAACCAACCAGTTTTAAATATTCCTTTATTACATTAAATAGTTTTAAATATAACTTCAGAATTGTAAGACTTACGTATTTTGAGCAGGTAATACTGCATGCAAAAGATAAGTTGCTAATCCTAAGGCAGGCACATCTGCTACAAATGAAACTTCGTAACGAGAATCTGTTATGGTTTCAGACATCAGCTGGAACATGGGGCTTATCTGGCTACCAATAGCAGTACCATAGGGATCTGTTACCTGCAAAGAATTTTCATAACACCTGTACTATATACAGAAACATACAACTCATGCTAATTATTATTAAGAGCTAATTTTCATCTGGAAACTCCTGAACTAGGAGATATTCACAAATTTCTCACTGTCTAGCTTTTTCCTCCAATAGCACTGCTCTTGTCATCCTCCATGTTCTAAGCATAACATGCTAGCCTGGTTCCTGAGATCTTTGGTTCAAACCTGTCAGAGGGTGATGGATTTTTTTTGGGGGGCCTAAAAATCCTTAGCCTGGCTTCCTTAGGAAGGGGGAATAAAGCTGGTGGTCCCATGTCATAGATTTATGGTATGTGTGTGTGTGTGTATTTAATGCTCAGAATTTGATAATAAAATCATTTTTCTTCTTGCTTCCCAATATTTGGAGACTAGATCTTGATTTTGGAGAGTTTCACATACAGTTAGATGATCGATGTTCATTAAATCGTCTTTACCACATAAACAGCACTGTGGAGAAGTTGCTAATCCAACCTTGAATAAATGTCCATTAAAACAATTGTGGCCTGTGATTAATCTAAACATTGCTACTGAAGATTTTCGAGGTAGTTCTGGAATTGTCTTTAGTTTGTTTTGGAGATCTTTCCAATTAAGTTTTTCAGAGGAAACTATATAGTTGTTATATAGTTTTGTGAAGATGTTTTTGATCAATCTTTTAACTGTTTCATTGGGGATATTTTGTTTCGTTGTTTGAGATATTTTGGAACCCTTCTTGGCCAACATATCTGCTTGCTCATTGCCAGAAATTCCACAGTGAGATGGTATCCATTGGAAAACTATATGTATATTTAAATTTTGAAGATGTTTAATCATATTATGAATTTCATTTATCTTTTTGGTTTTTGGGCTGTCATTTGAAATAATAGCCTGAATAGCTGATTTAGAATCTGTTAAGAAAACTATGATGGAAAGCTTATTTGTCCAGGCAAATAGATTTTGTAAGGAAGTATAAATTGCATCAATTTCTCCATCAAAACTTGTTAAGTAAATTCCAACATGCTTATAGAAAGAAAAGAATTTACAGGTAGCCCCTGCTCCTGCTCCATCTTCTTGATTGTAAAGAGAGCCATCTGTATAGATGTGTGTCCATTTGTCAACTGGATATCTTACATTTATGGTTTCAAGGGCATATGCTTTAGCTTCTGTAGATGAGTATTCCTTCTTTTTAAAATCTGCAAGTAAATCTAGGTAGTATTCTAATTCAATGATGTTCAGTGGGTTATTAAGAGACATGAAAGGTTCTATTTTGGATGGGTAATTTAGTTTATTTCTTAGTTGTTGAACTTTCTGTATGAAGTCTAATTGAGTTTTCAAACTGAAGGTGGATGTGTGTTGTTTTACCCATTTATTATTCTCTGGAATTCTTAAGAGCTTTTCATATGCTAAAAGGGCTTGCATTTCTAAATCTGTCATTATGGGTCTGTTACATGTAAATGCTTGTAATGTAAATGCTTATAGGAGTAGTTTTTATAGCTCCAGTAATTAACCTAAGAGCTTGATTTTGTGTGCGCTCCAGTATCATGGAAGTTGAAGGTGATGATGTTATCAGTACTTCTCCACAGTAATTAAGAACTGGCCTTATATACGTATTATATGTAGTATTTAATGTAGATCTTGAACAACCCCATTTAGTTCCTGCAAGTCTTTTTAATATCTTAAAACGGTTAATTGCTTTATCTCTAATTTTTTCAATATGTTTTTTCCAAGTTAATTTTTTGTCAAACAATATTCCAAGATATTGAGCAAACAATATTCCAAGATATTTACGGTATGTAAAAGAACCTCAAACATGATATAGAAGTCTACGAACAAAATTAAGCTGTCTTTTATGTTCAATATAGAATGGGATGCTGAAAACCACAGCAGTTAAAGAGCACCCATAAATAAGAACTTAATTTAATTTCAAAACCGCTTGAATGACAACATAAACGTTTCATACTTATGGATACTGACCAAAACAGGTCCAAGTTAAACTGCTGATTATTCAGAAATACCATTTAAGTGATGCAGAACACGGCTTCTGTGGGTGCCTAAACTCACAAGTATTGCTAAGTGGCAAACAGATCACCAACTGGACTACAGAGCACTGCAAACCAGATACTGCTCATTATCTCTGAACAAAGAGGTCACAGCAGTGCTTATCCTAAATGGCTGGAAGAAGAAAATAGATGTGCTCTACAAAATCTTACAGAATTCCATAAAAAAAGGATAACAAAATCTAGCAATGTTGGTATGAAAAGAAGAAAGAAACCTTATAAAGTATATTTTTCTATTCTCGTGTGCTTCTACTTCCAGCCTTATTTGTGAAATATTTCCAATAATACAACATAACTCCATTCCAGATTGCTCAAGTTGTTCTTGGGAAGCAAGCCAGATGAAAAGACGATTAGAAATCGACATTTCGGGAGTGTGCATCTCTCCCATCATCAGGATATTTATTAAATGTTATAACCCCAAATGAATCACTGGATATAACTCCAATATAAACAAAGACAAAACACTATCAAAATTTGCATTACTGAACAAAAGACTGTTTCCAGTAAATTAAATGCCAGGACAGAAGATGGCATGAGTATAGAAAATTAATTGGGTCAAAGAAACGTAACTACTTAACTTGATTATCAAGCAGTATTGATCTGTGCTTCATAAGTCGACAGATTTCCATTTTTAAGGGCGGTTTCCTTTTGGATCAACATATCAGCTGATGATGGGGGCACGGTGTCCTTGAAACATGTCCTAATTTCAAAAGTAAGTGGAGCTTAAGTGTCTTTACAGTTCGAGAATTGATTTAAAAAAGTGTTTTGATTGATGAAGCTCCACTGTTTATAAATACTTCTATTTATAGTTTTATTCTAATAATCTTTTCACCTGGCTTGCTTACCGAGAACAACTTGAGCATATTCGTTGCCAGGAAAGCTTCAGATCTTATTTTCCATTCCACTTGTACTAAGTTTTAGTGTAGAGATTAAGGTTAGACGTTCTTGATTTTATGACATGCTAAGATATATTTCACTAAGATAACTGTTCAAAGCATTCAAACCTGAGTAGAAGAAAAAACAACATACAAGAATTACAAGCACCATACTTGTATCTGTTTTATTTCTGCAACATAATAGTATTAGTAGCAACAAATATAATTGAAATTGCTGCAGTAATACACAAAACTGCATATATTAATTAATTTTAACTTTAAAAGCTTTATAACAGTGAATGTTATGTATCTGTATGCATGTGCACATATTATTTTGAACAAGAAACTGAAAAAATTAATTAATGTCATTTACTGGACTCTGGTCAAAAGAACAAAATTAAAGAATCAGCTCTTTTATTGGATATATTTGCTTTGTCCTCATGTGGCTTGTTGCATTTAGCCTGACTGATGTATTGGTCAGAATATTAGAAGATGACTTGGAAAACTAAAATATTTTAGCAGAATAATCATGCACTGCAGCACTGCTAGATACATGGTTATGTTATTTCCATAACAAATATGGATGCTACAGTTCTGTAATTGATATAGTTTTTGGCAAGAAAATATCATTGTTAAAATCATGTTTTCATAGATGGAGACAAATTGAAAAATTCAATGCAATGGCCAGGATTTGAACCGCAGATCTCCCAGTTTCCGTCTGCTCGCTCTTAACCATTGAGCTACCACAGCCAACGTGCCATCATGATATTAAACTCTCCAACTGACTTGCATGTTTTCCCGGTAAACCACTAGGGGCTCTCTATTCGAGATACACACCATGTGTGGCTACTTACCATTGTAAGTACTAGAATCCCAGGCTTTATCATTAAAACTGTTTTTATTAATAAGTAAATTGATGGGAATTAAGTCTTGCGTCACACTAACCAGGAGATCCGTGGTTCAAATCCCGGCCGTGGTATTGAATTTCTCAGTTTGACTCTATCTATCCAAAACCTTAGCCTATACATGGCTAGTGTGAAGGATCAATTAATTTCCAACAATTAACTTAATCAAGTTTTATTTTCAGTTTTCATATGAGTTTTTTTCATATTTTCAGTTTTTATATATTTCCCTTCCATGGTTTCATTTCATGGCTTCAAAATAAATAAATCATAATCAGAACTTGAAAACCCGCGATTTTACAGATATATGTCCTTTTTCTACCACATTTAGTGGCAATAAATTTTAACATACGCTTTGGCATGTAAGCCTCAAACTTCTAAAAAAGGTCATACTACTCGGTAATAGGATATTTGGAGGATAATTTATAAAAAATAATTGTAAAGGCATTTTGCCTAAATATTGTACATTATCAATTGTAAACATCTGTATAAATATATATATTTGTTACCATGTATTCCACTGATATGTCACCTGTTTATGCAGCTTTTGCTCAATTGGTAAATGCTTGTGTTAAATAAAGCTTTTACCACTATCACTACCACTACACCATCTTGCAAAATAAAATTTTTGTTCGTCAGTTTGCGATCTGAAAGGTGATATTAACTTGAATGTGCTGAATTGAATGGCACTTTCCATTTTTTTCTATCGCATAAGGTTTTCTCATAAATCATAACATATATTTTAGAGATACTGTTTTTGGTGTAAAAACATGTGCATTATGTATAAAATAAATACAGAAATCAAAATTTTCGATCTGAGAGGTCATATTAACTAACTTGGCTATGCTAAATTGAATGGTGCTTTCCAATTTTTCTATCAAGCAAGGTTTTCTCACAAATCACAAAATAACTTTTGAAAATACTGCAATTATATATGAGGGTCATTTAATAAGACTGGTAAATTTCCATGAAGGGATAGAAATTTTGTGTTGCAACTTTGTTGGTGGTAAGCTTGATTATTCAAAAGATTATACAGAAGATTTGAATGTGCTATAATATACTGTTTATTATTGACAGCCATCTGAACTGGTCAGTGTGATATCTGCGATTGAAAATGGAAGAACAGAGTTTCATCCTGCTATTAAACATCTTTATTTGAAGGGTTGAATGCTGCACATGTCAAAACTCAATTGGATGAAGTTCACATTGACATTGAGGACCATTTACTTTTGAATCAATGAATTTAAACATGGTCGTAGAAGTACAGAAGATGAATTGACTCTAGTCACCGAATTGAGGTCACCACACAGGACACCATTGAAAAAGATTCACAATTTGGTTATGCAAGACCGCCAAATCAAAATTCATGAGATTGCTGAGGCTATAGGCATCTCAACTGAGCAAGTGCACAATATCCTGCATGAAAAATTGGCAGTGAAAAAGCTGTGTGCAAGATGGGTGCCACAACTGCTCACAGTCAACCAAAAATGCATCTGGAACAACACTTCTACCGAGTGTCTGGCAATGTTTAATTGCAATCCGCAAGACCTTTTGTGCTGATTTGTGACCATGGATGAAACTTGGATCCATCATTGCACACCAGAGTCAAAACAGCAGTCAAAACAATGGACAAAGGCTGGTGAAAGTGCACCAAAGAAGGCAAGGACCATTTTGCCAGCTTGTAAGGTGATGGCCACTGTTTTTTGGCATTGTCAAGGAATAATCTTCAAAGACAACCTGGGAAAAGGCAGAACCATAACTGGAGCCTATTATGCTTAATTGTTGGATTGTTTGCAACATGAGTTGACTGAAAAGAAACCGAGATTGAAATGCAAAAAAAGTGCTCGTTTACCAGAATAATGCATCACCAAACACATCAGCAATCACAATGGTGAAAGTGCAGGAGTTGGGCTTGAATTGGTTTC
This sequence comes from Mantis religiosa, assembly GCA_030765055.1. Taxonomy (NCBI): domain Eukaryota; kingdom Metazoa; phylum Arthropoda; class Insecta; order Mantodea; family Mantidae; genus Mantis; species Mantis religiosa. The sequence goes on from CM060950.1 coordinate 354,045,661, forward strand.
TCATTCACCTTATTTGCCAGACTTAGCCTCAAGTGACATCTTCCTGTTCCCAAAATTGAAAATTTGGCTTGGTGGTAAGAAATTTTCATCAAATGAAGAAGTGATAGTCACTGCTAACGAGCATTTTGCAGAACTTGACAGAACCAATTTATCTGATGTAATGTAAAAAGCTGGAACATCGCTGAACCAAGTGTATAGCCACCAATGGAGACTATGTCAAGAAATAAGATGAGATGTTCACACAAAAAAAAATCTTGCTTTTTTACCAGACTTATCAAATGACCCTCATATAGTGTCCAAAGATAAAAAGTATCAAATTTCATACAAATGGTACGTGTTACATGAAAATTGTTATTTTTTAAATCAGCATGTTTGCTTAAATATAAGTAGCCTATTTTCATAAAAACTGGGAAAGTGTTGCAGGACAGGTTTTTTTTTCCCCCTAATAACTTAGATATCATATCGCAACATTTTAACAGTGAAGTTACATAGTTTTATCATTTATATCAAATGTGTTTACAGAGATTCATAATATTACAGAAGTACAAAAGTGTTTTACAATATATATGGTTTCCAAGTGCTTCTGTGATTTTCCTGGGAACATTGGTTTCTATTTGCTGATGTTGGTATCTCTTACATTCTTCTATGATATGCTTGACAGTAATGGTCACATTACAAGTGCTGCAGACAGAAGGTAGAGTTTTGCTGAGTAAGTAGCTATGAATAAGTTTAGTGTGTCCAATATGAAGACAGTTAATGAGGATTTGTTGTTGGTGATTGCTTTGTTACTGGATATGGTTCTATGTAGAATGATTTAAGTTTTTGGAGTTTGCTGGTGGAAGCCTCTAACCAGGTGGAATGACAGTTGAGATGTAATGTTCTCTTGAGGTATGTGATTATGTTGGTATATGAAGATGTAATGCTGTTGCTTATATTGGTAGAGGAGTTGCTTCTTTTGTTGCAGCGTCAGCGTGTTCATTTCTAGGAATGCCTTGATGTGATGGAATCCAGATTAAGGTAACACTTTTTAATTCTGATAGAATTTGCATGTACAGATTTTGGGTTTCTTGTATTATTGGGTTTTTACTTTTTTGGTTTTGTAGGGCCATTATGGAAGATTGCGAGTCAGTCAGAATTAGAAACTGAGAGTCACTTTCATTGTTTTTAATATCTTCAAATGTTCGTTTGATAGCACAGAGTTCAGAGGAGAAGATTATATAAAATTTAGGTAAGGTATATAACAGTGTGTGTGGGATAAACTGCTGCACAAGCACATCCAGTTTCATTTTTGGAACCATTAGTGTAAATATGTGTATAATCTGGGTATCTGGTGCAAATCTCCTTGAAGAGTTGTTTATATACAGTTCTGGAACTTGAGCTTTTAGGATACTTTTTTAACCGCTTCAGCAATGGCCATTTAAACCCTTTACAGGCCAGAAACGGATATCCAATAAACAGAACAGGAATTAAATATTATTAAATACTGTAAAAATGCTTCATAAATACACATTTGTATCTTCCATACTTATTAAGTTATTTCAATGAAACAAAAACTGGTTTGGAACCCATTAAAGGCAGAATCCATCTACAGTATCAATAAAGTAGAGACAATATTAATAAGCCACTGAAATTTCACTATTTTGACTCACTGTAGCAAAAGTCATTCTTTGCGTTGAATGCACCTAATATTTGGGTCATTTTGTTTTGTGTGCATACAAACAAATGTATATATGTATAGTTGCGAAAGTGACTTCTCTGGTTCAAGGTTTTAGGGATTATATATCCTACAAAGTGATAATCATTGTATATATGTTGCGTTACACACACATGCTGGAGAGAAACAAAGCTCTCTCTCAGCATCTTCATGTACCTTAGTATTTCACAACCAAAGTTTCTGGTAGCCTTATGCAGCTGTTTTCGCTCAGTCTTTTAGTTATTTATACTCTCTCAGTGTTCAAAGTAATTTCTTATACCTATCGAGAGCTAAATGAATGGCACATTTGAAATTTTTAAATTTCAGAGTTAACCATGGCTTATCCTAGTAATGCACCAAATAAATTAGCTTGCGTAGGATGTGTACGGAATTCTGACATCATTTTAGATAATGTGGAAAACCTTTTGCTGTTTGACATGATTTGGATATTGATGTAGAGTTTTCAGATATTGAGGGAGCTGTTTAGGATATAGGTAGCGTTGAGGAAGAAAATGACCCACTTCCTTCAGGTGTTCATGAAGAATTAACATTGAGAAGTGGTCAAAAGAACTCGAACACAAATAGACATATAGGCAAATAGACATATTGTCACCCAATTATCGGAAGGCACGACCAACTGACAGCTGAGTGGGGGACAGGAGGCATTCAGGCCAAGCCTACCCATTTATCTTGTCACTAACTGAGGGGATGGTTAGAAAAGTATCACGGGCACCGTACTGTTTCTTTCCCCTCCCCCTGACATCTGGAACAGTTGGGATAATGTTTCGAGCCGTGAAGCTTCCAGAAACAGCGATCTTCCTATATAATTGCTGCAGTGGACAAGTCTGTTCAGTTCTTGGCGAGTAGTAGTGAGGAGCGCCGAGCTAGTGAACAGACTGGGAGACTGTGTACGTGTATCAGAGGAGTTGCACGTAATTGTGAGTGTGGAGTGGACCTGTGCCAGATGAACTGGTGAGTTGTAATTGTGTGCGCTACGTAATTCTATGTAATCGGCAAGTGTTCCAACTGTAATTCGGTGGAAGTAAAGAACATTTTGAGTTTGTTTTAATTTCACGAACCCACAAAGTCACAACTGGTGTCAGAAGTGGGATATTACAGCGATGGAGGCTGCATTGGCAGCACAGATTTTAGAAAAGTTGGAGACAGCAAATAACAACTTGGCCGCGAAGATGAACGAACCAACAACGAAGATGGAGACGGCAAACAACAACCTGGCACCGAAACTGAAAGAAATAAAGACGAAAAATGACAACTTCGCTGCGAAAACAGAAGCGGCGAATAACAACCTGGCCGCGGAACTGAAGGAAATGAAGACCGAATTGATCACGGAAATTAAACCGGTAAACGAGTTCTTCACCGCAAAATTTGAAGAGCAGTTGGCCGACGTAAAGGAGGACGTCACGGAGCTTGGTGAGCGCGTCGAAGACCTGGCGAGCCGCGTTAACGACCTGGAAGGAAAGGCCGACAGCAGCGTCAAGTCCCTGAACGCCATGGTGGAGGACGTGGGAGGCAGGAGGTTGAAGGATTTGAAGGCCGACGCGCCGGAACGCGACACAACATCGGCGCGCGTCAAACCTCCGAAATATGACGGTGCGTCAACGTTCGAGGTCTTCTGCCGCCAGTTCGACACGGTAACCAGGCATAACAAGTGGTCACCGGAGGAAGAGGCCGCACAGCTAATAGCCAGCCTCCAGAGACGGGCCGCAGAAGTCCTAAACGCGGTCCAGACAGCGGCGGCTCCCAAGGACATCTGGGAAGCCCTGGAAACCACCGCCTAGCCGCAGCCTACTGCAGTCAGCTGAAGACAAGGTCGCAACAGCCCAGGAGAGACGCTGCAGGAGTTCGCCCTGGCGATTGAGCAGCTGGCTAGCAAGGCCTTGGTTGACCTTCCACCGGAGTTCGTATCCCGGGAAGCCGCCTACGCCTTTGTCGACGGGGTACGAGACACCGAGTTACGTCAGCGCCTAATGCTCGGCGACTACACAACCATCCACGAGGCGCTGACGGCAGCATTGAGGATGGAGGCGGCCAAGGTGACGGCTACCCCGACGTCGAGAAAGAGTGTCCGCTACACCGGAGACAGAAGACAGCCGAGGGACGCCGGCGAAGACCTAGTGGCCTGTGTTGGGGATGTGGACAGCCGGGACACCTGGAGAGAAACTGCCGACACCAGGAAGAGCAGCCGGAGGAACGAGTAAGGCCCGGCGTGGCGAGGAGCACGTCGGCGCCGTCCACACCATCTCCTCGAGTGACACTGTGCGCCGTCAGCTGGCGGATGGATGACAGCCCCGTCGCGGACGGTTGGGTGAGGGAAGCCGTGCCGCGTTCTGGTGGACACCGGGGCAGGCGTGACCGTCATCAGACCTGACATATCCAAGGGTCTGCCGTCGAGGAATTCCAGCCGACCATACCAGCTGATGACGGCATCGGGCGACACCTTGCCTGTGGAGAAGGAGGCTCTGCTGAAGCTGACCTTGGGACGGATTGCCGTGCGTCTGTGGGTGTTCGTCACGAAGCTGGCTGAGGAGGTGATTCTGGGACTGGATGCCCTCAGGAGCCACGAGGCGACGGTCGACATCGGCAGGAAAGTCCTGCGGCTCAACGGAGAAGAGGTTATACTCCGTCAACCCGAAGAGCGCCTTGGAATCTGCAGGGTCGTCTTGAACGAAGACGTGGTTGTCCCCGCGAGGAGCGAGGTGGTGGTGACGGCGCGACTGCAAGGTCAACGAACCAGGAACATGATGCTGGAACAGAAGACGCCTGTACACGGACTATGTGTATAGCCAGGGCATTGTTGCCGTGCCGAGAAGAGGTGCCAGTGAGACTGATAAATGCAACGGACACCGATCACGACGTCCAGGCCGGGACGGAGTTTGGAACGTACGAGCCCGTGGTAAGCGAAATAGCAATCGACAAGACACAGGAGCTGGTGCCGACGCCCCGGCTAGAAGGCCTAATGGAGAGGGCGGCCGACCACCTGATCGCAGAGCAGCTGGAGAAAGTTCGAATACTGCTGAGACGATACCAGCGCGTCTTCAGCCAAGGCGACAGTGACTACGGCCGCACAAAGTGCTTCACCGCATCGACACCGGGGATGCCCGGCCTATTCGGCAACCACCTAGACGCGTTCCGCTGGCGAAGCAAGAGACATGCTGGAGGACATGAGATCCAGGGGAGTGATTGAAGAGTCTGACAGCCCTTGGTGCTCCCCTGTAGTCTTGGTGAGGAAGAAGAACGGCGAGCTACGCTTTTGCGTGGACTACAGGAAGCTGAACGCTGTCACTCGGAAGGACTGTTTCCCCTTACCCCGGATTGACGACACCCTGGACACGCTAGCTGGTGCACAGTGGTTCTCGACCCTGGACCTGAAGTCGGGCTACTGACAGGTAGCTCTAGACCCGAGAGACAAGGAGAAGACCGCATTCTCGACAGGCCAAGGGCTTTGGCAGTTTACAGTTGTGCCCTTTGGCCTCTGCAATGCACCGCTACCTTCCAACGCCTCATGGAGTCAGTAATGAGAGGACTGACTTACGACGCCTGCCTCCTATACCTGGACATCATCATCGTCGGTAAGACTTTTGAAGACCATCTCGAGAATCTGAGTAAGGTGCTACAGAGACTGCAGGTGACCAACATGAAGCTGAACGCAAAATGAAATGAAATATGTATGTTTAACGCCCGCTTTTACTACATGCGGCACCACAGGCGGTGACACTGATGAAACATGAGATGAAGATGGAGCACTGGTGGAATGAGATGGCAGGGGAAACCGGAGGTCCCGGAGAAAACCCGCCCCAGCGTCGTGTTGTTCACCACAAATCTCACTTTGCGGTCGCCTGGGATCGAACCCGGGCCGCCTTGGTGAGAGCCAAGCGGTCTAACCACTGAGCCATGGCGCGGCCCATGGCAAGGACCGTACCGGGTGGTGAAGAGGATTAACGACGTGGTCTACCGCATCCAGAAGGTGCACCAAGGAAAGATGTTGGTGGTACACCTGGATCGCCTGGCTCGCTATGATGGTCCTGTTCGGGACGACCAGCTTTGAGGAGGGAGCAGTGTCACCCAATTATTGGAAGGCACAACCAACTGACAGCTGAGTGGGGGACAGGAGGCATTCAGGCCACGCCTACCCATTGATCTCGTGTCACTGAGGGGATGGTTAGGAAAGTATCACGGGCACCATACTGTCTCTGTCCCCTCCCCCTGACGTCTGGAACAGTCGGGATAATGTTTCAAGCCGTGAAGCTTCCAGAAACAGAGATCTTCCTATATAATTGCTGCAGTGGACGAGTCAGTTCAGTTCTTGGTGAGCAGCCATGAGGAGCGCCGTGCTAGCGAACAGACTGGAAGACTGTGTACGTGTATCAGAGGAGTTGTACGTAATAGTGAGTGTGGAGTGGACCTGTGACAGACGAACTGGTGAATTATAATTGTGTGCACTATGTAATTCTATGTAATCGGCAAGTGTTCCAACTGTAATTCGGTGGAAATAAAGAACATTTTGAGTTTGTGCAATTGGACTTTTAATTTCACGAACCCACAGTCACAATATTTTCTGGTGTACAGCTAACTTCTGACATCCATCAACTGACATTTTCACAAATTATTTTATTGCTGACTTAGTGTCTCTCATTGTTGCAGAAAAAAGTGTACATGTGAGCAGGATGAAGGAAGCTCTAATCTCTAAAAGCAATAGGCCTAAGAGAGCCTAAGAGGAGAATTCAGAAGTGGACAGTGTACATGTTATTATAAACCTACGTTAGACAAGTACTGGTTTACAAATGGCATGTTAGCTGCACCATTTTCAAGAGAAATAACGGGTAAAATATCGGTGGTGTGCATCAGTTATTACTAGCTATCCCTCTTTACGAAAAACAGTTAAATGGTAAAAAAAAAAAAAAAAAGTATTTTTATACCAGCTGGAAGTAACCATACACAACTGTTTAGTAACTTGCAGAGCTTTAAATTCATGCAAGACAAATGACCTACCTGGACTTGCGCCTATCATAAACTTGTAACCTAATTGAGTAATATAATATTTAGAGGCCTCTTCATACTGGGGGTAAGAAATCCACCACTACAGCACCCTTCATACTTAAGAGTAAACACTTTCCTCAAAGGATACCACCCACATCTGAAAAAGTGGCGACCACTTTGAAAATGTCTAGTGTGTCTCAAAAAAGAATTTTGCAAGGAAACCAATATTACTTGCTGTGAATCTGAAGATGTGCCCTTGTGTGTTTATCCAGGTTTTCAGGAGTGCCATTCAAAAAGAAACCTTTAAGGGTAAGTTTTCATCCCTAATAGAACTAATTAAAATTTATTATAAAATAGGAAGATTAAAGTCATTGGCATATAAACATTAAATGCATGTATGCACAGGACATCTATACACATCCATATCGGTTTGTGGCATCTTAACTTGGATGTCATATGACGTCCATATCGGTGAAAGGGTTAATTAATTTTTTTGTTTTGTTTTGGTAACTTTACGTCCTCCAACATTAAGTCATATCGGACGGTGAATGAAATGGGTGAAATGATGTTCAAATGTGTCCAGGGTCCATGGAGCTTAGAGCTATCTGAAATTCGTCTTTAAGGATAAGGGAAAACCCTGGAAAAAACTTTATACAAGTAACTCACCCTGAGCAAGATTCGAGCTTGGGACCTCTTGAACAACAGGCAGACACGCTACCATCTACGCTATCAAGTCGGGCATTGACATATGTTTGGCAGTGATGGTTATGTTACAAGTGTTGGGGCTTGACTGAGTAAGTAGCTATGGGTAAATTTAGTGTGCCCAATATGAAGACAGCTAATGAGGATTTGTTGTTGCTGAGTGAGTATTATTGCACCAATTTACAAAGGCAAAGGAGAAATTAGTAAAGTGCAAAATTATAGGAGGATCAGTTTACTAGCAATATTAGGGAATATTTACACAGGAATAATGGCAGAAAGACTGCAAAGATGGGCAGAATCAGAAAAGAAGCTATCGGAATTTCAATCAGGATTCAGGAAAGGGTGAAGGACAATAGATAATGTACTAATTATTAGAACAATAGTAGAAAAGTACACAAGTAGGAAAAGAGGAAGAGTGTATATGTTTTTTGTAGATTTTGAAAAAGCCTTTGATACAATAGTGAGAGAAGCACTATGGAGGAAATTACAAAAGAAAGAAGTCAGCAAGAAATTTATTATAGGGCTAGACAACATTTATGAGGGAATAAAGTTTGGAACTAGAGTAGATAAGAATGGGATAATGGAATTAGTGGAGCAGAAAATGGGATTAAGGCAAGGCTGTAAACTTAGCCCTATATTGTTCAACTTGATGATATAATTGAGAGGGTTCAAAAAAGTAACAACCATTGCCCAATTATTAGGAATACGGTAATACCAGTGTTACATTGGAAAAACAAAAAGGAACTTGAACATTAGGCTTACAGAACCTTTTAGGAACATCAGGAACAAAGAAATAGGTAAATCGGCGGCAGCGTACCAATTTTGGAAGGAGAATCATGATATAGATCGAGAAATCTACTTATTAAAAAGTGTTCAAGGTCCAGCTGCAATAACCACGAGGGGAAAAATCTTCATAAAGAAATATGAAAGAAAATTGTTTAATTTCGACACTACCTTTGAAGAAAACTCAAATGTCAAGTTCATCAAGATACCAACAGAGATGCACCTATCACCTCCAATGAGTTCACCAAACCGACATCCATTAGTCGACAACAGCTGATGATGTTAGGAAGATCCTAACGAAATGCGTTCTAGGTAAATACTAGCAATAAGTGGAGCATTGAGTATTGGTTTGACTCAAAATTATACCAGTGTTACTATTTACAGATGATTTGGTAATAGCATCTATAACAGTGATAGGATTACAGAGAGCAATAAATGAAATTAGCAGCTACTGTAAGGAATGGGAGATAAGAATCAATATAAGCAAGTAAAAAATAGTTGTGTTTAAGAAGGGTGATAAGTTAAGAAAAGATGAAAAGTGGTATTTAAATGACCAAAACGTGGAGGTGGTAAAGGAGTTTGACTATTTAGGGATGACTGCTATAATGGAGGCTGGGGAACACATGAGAGAAAGATAAGACTAAAAGGAAAGATAGCGATGTCTGGGGTAAGGAGCTGTACATATAAATTACCAGATATGTCAGTAAAGTGGCATGAAAGAATCTATGAAGCAATAGTAGAATCAAAGATGACATATTGTGTGGAGTTGTGGGGGGCAAATGAGATAAGAAATCATGTTGAACACACATATGAACAGTTCTGTAAAGAGATACTAGGTTTGAATAAGTCAACACCAAATGGGGTAGCTAGAGTGGAAAGTTCACCAAAGGATTGCATTCTATGTGGAAAGAAAACAAGCTTAGAACATTATGTAGTGCAGTGCAAAGAAACTGAAAACTGGAGGAAATTAATATGGGATAAGAACTGGGATAAAAAAAGGGGCTTACGTAGTAACAATAAAAATGCTTACATTGAAAAGAGAGAAAAGAATAAGGGAGGTGGGGAAATTTGCTGACAAAATTAAAGAGAAATGGTTGAGAAGGGCAAGGAAGCAAGAGGTAGAGAAATAGAAGACACAATCAGAACATTAGGTCAAGGTCGTATAAGAGCTAGGATAGAGGTAAATGGCCAGGGAGCCAACACCACTATCAGCCCGTAATATAAGCAGCGGACAAATTTGTACCTAGATTAGAATTGTACAACTTGTAATTGAGATTGCAAGATATGGAAGTACAAATAAATAAATAATAATAATAATAATAATAATAATAATAATAATAATAATAATAATAATAATAATAATAATAATAATAATATTATTATTATTATTATTATTATTATTATTATTATTATTATTATTATTATTATTATTATTAATTATTATTATTAATTATTATTAGTCCAAATTACAGTTTATGAACACAAAAATCATTAAACTTCTGTAGATTAAGCGGAAATCATTAGTTAAACCATTCCAAAACTGTCTATGGAGAGAGAGAAAGAGGAGAAAATGGCAAAAAATAATGTAGTATCTGCAGAAGAAAAAATTAACTGCTGAAAAAAGAATGATTAAATATATAATGAAAGCAGCAAGGCTTTGTAATGGGTTTTATTAGATAAACAAATTTTAAGCTTACCTTAACATTGCAGGTTGATACCCTCAGAGTGACAAGCTCCTGTCTTCTCCAAGAGAGGGAATTGTACAACACTATCCTCTGTGATTCCAGTCCATCACCTACAAATACGGTTGTTTTCTCTGGTAGGCTATAATGGTATTTCCTCACATCATCCAGATCAAAATAGACAAATTCTGGATTGGCTAGGTATGTTGACTGTAGGGAAAGAGAACATTGGTAGTTGGCATAAATTAAAATAGCACTACAGGTAATTTCTATCTTCAATAAAACTTTAACATATACTAAAATTTTGGACAATTTTGGAAGCTTTTCGATGAAGCTACTTGAAACATTTATATCAATTCTGTTCAATATTGCTGGAACTTTTGATACAGTCCGATGGGTTAATGTATCAGATTTAGCTGGAGGAATTGAATAGAACTAAAGTAATATAAATACTGAGCTCAGCATTGTGCCATTTTGAATTAAACTGGTAAAACACCCAGTTATTGGGGTACATTAAGCATTCAAAAGAACTCTCTGAATAGCAATAGGTGCAGTCATGACAAACCAGTATAAAAAAACTTTAATCTTTATTAAAGATCTTTAATATCAGTCAGCCCCAACATATTCATAATACAATTGCCAGAACACCTGGTCATTTCCAACCTTCACATCCACAATGACAGCTGATCTCCATCTGACAATGAAAGCAATTACTTCCAAAACATTTGAAAATTAAAAAGTAAAGTAAGTGTCTCAATATATGGCCAGATTTTTAACCTTCAAAGATACTGATAATTGGCTGCTACTGAGATGAACTTTACTGCTTTTATGTAATGCTGATTAAGCTAATAATTTTCAACTAAATTATGGTGCCAATTTTTTGGTACTCATATTGTGTTAAGGCTAAGAGGAGGGTGGTACAGGAATTAATGAGATGGAAGTTACAGGAGGATCAGGAAGCAAGAAAAAATTATATAACAAGAAATGGAGTTAAATTGAAGCAAAAAAGAAAGAATGCAGTGGGAGAGTAAGTAGAAATTTGCTCGAAGCAGCAATTAAAAATGACAACAGCAGAATATGGCAAATAATCCGAGGAATGTATAATAGCAAGAATAGGGGAAATGTTACAGCACCAGAAAGATGGTGTAATTATTTTAAAGACTTATTAGGTATCGAAATCAAATTAACAAATGTAATTTCACTGTCTTTAGATGAATATATACATACACTGCATAAGAAAATAACTGGAGGAAACTAAAAGGTTTAAAAACAATAAAGCACCAGGGATTGATCGTATACCAGGGGAATTTTGGAAGAAATGGATGGAGAATAGAGATAGGACCGAGATGCTGGTTAACCTCATGAATATTATATTTGAAGGAGCAAAGGTACCACATAGCTGGAAGATAAGTATAATTGTACCTATTTATAAAGGGAAAGGGAGTATTAAAGATCCAACTAATTATAGAGGTATTAGTTTATTGTCAGTTTCAGGAAAGATATACACAGGAATCCTAGCAATTAGATTACAGAATTGGGCAGAGGATGAAAGTAAACTATCAATATTTCAGATGGGGTTTAGAAAAGGAAGAACAGTGGACAATATTTTTATTATAAAATCAATTGTAGATAAATATTTAAGTATTAAAAGAGGTAGGGTATATAAGGCATTCATTGATTTAGAGAAAGCATTTGATACTATAAATAGAGAGGCACTGTGGATTAAACTGAGAAATAAGAGACTAAGTGTAAAATTTATCAGAGCAGTACAGAATATATTTATGAAGAATAAGCTTTCTATTAGACTGAGCAATGATGAAATTACGGGAAAAATTGCAAGCAATATGGTATTAAGACAAGGTTGTAAACTCAGTCCAATAATATTTAATTTATTTAATGGCGATATTTTGGAAGAGGTGAATAAGGAAAACTTATATAAAAATTGTTTGTGGTTGGTTTATTGACACTCGTCACTTACTTTTTCATATATTTATGAAATATATTATATTTCATTTAGATGATGCATTAAAATTACTCAATCTGCAAGAAAGGACTATCAAATTCACAATAGAAAAGGAAATCAATGGACAACTACCTTTCTTGGATCTAAATATCATCAGGAATGATACAAAAATAAAATTTGGAATTTACAGGAAGCCAACACATTCAGAAAATTATATAAAAAATAATAGCCACAACCCAATTACACATAAACATGCAATAATAAACAGCCTTACACACAGACTAGTCAACATACCCATGGAAAAAGAAGAATATTTCAAGGAACAAAAAGCAATAATACACATAGCAGAAGAAAACGGATACAACAAAAGTTTGGTGTTGAAGAAAATTAGAAAATCTAAACTAAAGAAAACCATTAAGGAAGTAACCACATTTATTAAAGAAAAAGAAAGCAACAGCATATTCAGTTCATTCACATATCATCCGAAAACATTTAATAAATTTAAAAAGATATTCAAGGAACAAAATATCATCTTGGCACCTACTAATAGATACTCAATTTTAAAATTACTAAATTCAAAAACAAAAGATGAAATTCCTTCAGGTAACAAATCTGGAATATACCAAATAAATTGCAAGAATTGTGAAAAATGCTACATAGGTCAAACAAAAAGAAATTTAAAAACCAGAGTCAAAGAACACTTTAGAAACATCAGATTGAAACAAGAAGACAAGTCAGCAGTAGCATTTCATTTTTGGAATGAAAACCATGACATTGATCCAAATCCAAAATTATTAAAAGGAGTGATAAACCAAAATAGATTGACAACATGGGAGAACATATTCATCTGGAAAAATAAGGATCGCGTAATGAACTTTGAAATCCCGCCAGTAGATAATTTGACAAAAAAGTTCATAGTTCCACCACCAGAGAGAGAGCAGACAACAACAGATGCCAGTTGGGAAGAGATTGAAAATAGAGGCCAGGGCCTTTGAAACTAGTCTCTCATAAATATATGAAAAAGTAAGTGACGAGTGTCAATAAACCAACCACAAACAATTTTTATATTAATTTTGACGTCACTGTTACTAAATTCCTCCAAACACACATCAAGGAAAACTTATATTTACCTACAGAAAATAATAGAGAGATACCAGGGCTACTCTTTGCGGATTATCTAGTGGTAGGTTCTATTTCTATAGCAGGTTTAACAAGAGTGCTGCATATTATACATTCATTCTGCAAGAAATGGGGTTTAAGAACAAATTTTAAAAAGTCAAGGATAATGGTATTTAAAAAAAGGTTATAAAAGGAAGGAGGAAAAATGATATATGGAAGGGGAAGAGTTGCAAAGAGTAAATATAATTATCTAGGAGTGAGAATAAGTAGCAATGGGAGATGGAATGATCATAAGATTAGTGTATTGGCTAAGGAAAAATTGGCAATGAGAGTCATAAGAATGTGTCTACAGAAAATACCAGATATAAATATTAAATGGTTGGAAAGGATTTACAAAGTGGTAGTCGAAGCAAAAATGGCCTATGGGTCGGAGATTTGGGAAAGTGATAAAGGACATAGATTGTTTTGTAAAAGTATACTGGGCCTATCTACTGTATCACCGAATGGAGCAGCATTGATGGAGTTGGGATGAGTAGGTAGTAAGAGTTTGATAGTAGAAAGGGTACTTAAATATTGGTACAGATTAAGATCGTTTGACGAGCAGAATTTATTGAGGCAATGTTTAGTAATCCAAAAGAAATCTAGTGCTGAGGTGAACTGGGCTCAGTGAGTAAGGAGAACTTTACAGGAAATTGGAATGGGGAATATATGGGAAGAGAGGGAGGGGTTGATTAAAGGTTTTTGGAAAGAAGTGAGGAAAAGAGTGGAGGACATAGAGAAACAGGAATTATTTCGTAGTCTTGAAGGAAAGAAAAGTTTAGTACAATATAGACAATTAAAAGTTGAATGGGGAAGGGAGAAGTATGTTGAGTTTTGTAATAGGTTAGGAAGAGAAGGTTGGGCTTGGTCTAGATTAAGTGCACGTAAGTTAAGAGGGAATAGCAAGGAAGTGAATTTGGATAGTTGCCCTCTATGTGGGGAGGTAGATAATGAATTACATTATATACTGGAATGAGAAGAAACGAAACTATGGAGGGACCAGTTTATACCCAAAAAATGGGAGAGTGTTAAAAAAGAAGTGCTAAGATTCAAGATAATGAGAGTACATAAGGAGGGGGATATAAAAAGGATAGAATTTATGGGGAGAATAAGAGGCTAGGTTTAGGAAAATAAAGCAATATAAACCGTGGTAAAGTTCATCATGCATATTATTAAAATAAGATGGTACAGGGCAAAGACTGTAAATATGTGTATGTGTATGTAAATAATGTTTGTTAAAATATTAATACCAAGGTAATATGAATTATGTTAAGGTTCATGTAAATATGTGTATGTGCATGTAAATAGTGTTTGTTAAAATATTAATATAGTTTAATTAACTTGAGCTGGCAGCTGAGTAAAGATGTACACTAAATGAATTGGTCTGTTACCAATCCTGAAAGAAGGCTGAAGATGATCTATCCATGTGGAGTAGTTGATACATGTATCAGCAATGGCTCCAAATGTATAAAATCATCCTAGTTTCCTTTCATAACTGGTAACAGACTAATTCATTTAGTGTACATCTTTACCCAGCTGCCACCTCAAGTTAGGTGGAGTGTACCAAGGTAATAGGAATTATGTTAAGGTCCATCATGTATAAAAAACCACGGTGTTAAAATGCATGGTGGAATAAAGGGGGAAAAAATAGCAACTCAAAGTTATGTATATGAAAATTGTAAGATTTTTGTACAGTATTTTTATGGAAATAATAAATAAATAAATAAATAAATAAATAAATAAATAAATAAATAAATAAATAAATAAATAAATAAATAAATAAATAAATAAATAAATAAATAAATAAATAAATAAATAAATAAATAAATAAATAAATAAATAAATAAATAAATAAATAAATAAATAAATAAATAAATAAATAAATACTAAAATACTGGTACTCATTTTTTCCTGTTTTGGTAATATGGACTGTGAATTTAACACAATACTGCAGATGATATAAATTATACCTGTATAAAGATACAAAGACTAAGGGACTAACAAATTTATTCCTTGAGTCGTGCATCAATAAATACGAAAATGATCTGCATGAGAAAATTTTGCATTACAAGGCTCTGAGTACCAATTAATTGAATTGAATTTATTTATACAACTTGCTATTTACAATATTCTTCTCTACAATATATACATATTCCTTAATCTAGTTGTGCAAATTTTGGTGCTGTTTCCCTTATTAACCTTGCTACCTCAGCCTGCTTGGTGCCCAGGCCTTCTAGCTTTGCTGAGTAGTATAATCACCCTTCTATCCTCTACTCTAGTTTGCTGTTTCCCTTATCCCAGCATATTTTCTTTTCCACTCTTTACTTTTCTTATCCATTTCTCTTTAGCTTTCCAAAACAGGTTCCATATAATTCTATTTCTGCTTTCATTTTTCCCCGTAAACATTTTTATGGCTGTCAGCTCGCTATTCATCTTTTTCCATTTCTTCTCCCCTAATATGCTATTTACACTTCTCAACTTTGTAAACATGTTTGTAAATATTATTGTATTAATTTTATGTATATACAAATTGACGATCCATGTAAAAGCTTTACAGTTGGAGACAAATAAAAAAATAAAAACTTCCTGTCTCCATTCTACTAGCTCTTTGGACTCTATCAAAATATGAACCTAACTTTTTGTTTCTCCATATAATTCACATATTTCTACATTGTTACTTCTTAGTCCCCTTAAAAACATTGATCCTGTTCTAATCCAAGCTATTCCTTCCCTCTCCTGTCTGTTACATTGGTCTATATATCTTTCTCTTCCCCATTCTCTTTATTAACCCCATATTTCTTGTCTTTCTATATCCTCTACTCTATTTTTGACTATTTTCCAAAAACCTTCTACATTCCTATTTTCTAGTCTCCATAAATTGCCCATTTCTATTTCTTCCACAATTTTTTCCACCTCAGACCACCAGCTTTTCCTACTTCTGATTCTCTTTTGTTGATTCATACATACCTTCATCATCATCATCATCATCATCGTTGTCGTCGTCGTTCATCATCATCATCATCATCATCATCATCCATCAAACATTTATAGCAAAATTTTAAAACTCTTTCCATTATTGTGCCATTTCTTTTGGTTTTACCTAATTCTACTAAGGCTACTTCTCCTGGTGTGCTTGGGCAGCCCCAACACCTCTTTAACAAATTGCTTGTAAAGCTGGTCTGTTTTATTTGTTGCTTTTGACATTCCCCATATTTCTGCAGCATACAACATCCTTGACCCTACCAGTGTATCATACATTTTCTCGAACCATTTACTTCACCTATCAAGTTTCACTTTACATATCCTGGCATTGCTGCCTTTTCCTTAAAAACCAGCTTCCTGCTGTGTGCTTCCCATTCTCCAATATTATTCATCCTAATCTCTAAGTACTCAAATTCGTTCACAACTTCTAATTTTGTCCCCCTAAAAATCATTGTTCATCTTTCTTCAATTTTGTTCATTTTTTAAAGATCATCACCTTTGACTT
Source organism: Mantis religiosa (assembly GCA_030765055.1). NCBI lineage: Eukaryota > Metazoa > Arthropoda > Insecta > Mantodea > Mantidae > Mantis > Mantis religiosa. Next base: position 354,062,127 of record CM060950.1, read on the forward strand.
TTTTATACTTACTTTAATTCCCCACTCCTCACAGAACTTTTGGATTTCATTTATTGTTCTTTGTAATCCTTCTGATATTATTGCTCCTACCGCCGGATCATCTGCATACAACAAACCTGGTATATCTCTATTTCCTACTATCAGACAGTGTCAATGTCTTCCTTTCACTCTGTCCACTATATTATCTATAAATTAAATAACATGGGACTTAATTTACAGCCCTGCTTTAAACCTATTTTCTGTTCTCTCATCTCTGTTATCTTGTTCCTTTCAATCTTACACAAAATTTAATTCCTCTATATATAGAGTAAACATGAAAAATTCAGTGCCACAGCTGGGATTTGAACCATGGATCTCCTGGTTTCCATCCAGTCGCTCTAACCCATTGAGCTACCATGGCCAACTTACCGTCATGACATTAAATTCTCCATTTGACTCGCATATTTCCCCGGTAGACCTCTAGGGGCTCTCGCATTCGAGATACACCGAATATATATAATATATTTTATAAATTCATCACTTACTCCTTTTATTCTCAATTTGTATATTAGTGCATCTCTATCTATGATGTCAAAGGCTTTTTCAAAATCTGCAAAAAACATACAAACACTACCTCTTTTCCTACTGAGATATTTATCAATAATTGTCTTTATTATGAATATATTATCTGCTGTTTGTTTACCTTTCCTGAAGCCTGCCAGAAATTCTGATATCTTTCCTTCTGTCTCTGCCCAATCCCTTAATCTATTTGCTAATATTCCTGAGTATACTTTACCTAATACAGATAATAAACTTATTCCTAAGTAACTTCCTGGATTGTTTTGCCCTTCTTTCCATTTATATATCAGTACTACCATACTTATTTTCAAACACACTGGTATCTCTTCACTCTCTTTAATTTTATTTAACACATTTGTCATTTTTGAGTTTGATTTATGAGTCACTACGTTCACACTCAAACTTCACTTACTTGTATAATTGAAACGTTTTCAAGATCATTTGATCTCATCCTCAGCTGTTTGGTGACTAAATGAACATTCCTCTTCTTCCACTACTATGGAGCTCCGATCACTCTGCCATCTGGTGTTAGGGGCACTAAGTTTTAATACTTCATTTAATGTCGGGATTTCAAAATTTATAACTTTATCACGGTCTTTGGTTATGAATATTTTTTTCCCAAATATCCAATTCTATGGGTGTACTTAAAGATTTTACCAGTTTAATGTTGTGGCCAATGTTGTGGTTTTCTGTCCAAAAATGGTGTGAAACTGCAGATTTTTCTGTTTGTTTCAACTTAATGTTCCTCTGGTGTTCTTTTTGCCTGGTTAACAAGTTTCTCTTTGTTTTTCCTATGTAGCTTTTTTCACAGGTTTCACAATTTATCTGATAAATTCCCGATTTCAAATTGTTGGGGATTGAATTTTTTAGTGGTTTATTTAGCAGGTTCCTCAGACTGAATTTGTTTTGGGGTGCTAGTTTTAAGTTTAGTCTTTTGAAGATTCGTTCAAATTTTCTAAAAGCCCATGGATGGTAGGTGAATTTTCTATATTGCCAATTTGTGAGTGGTGTGAGAGTGGTATTTTTTGATATTATCTTCAGTTTTTCCTTTCTATTCATCATGTTCCTTATGATGGCTGGGTTGAATCCATTTAATACCGCTATATCTTTTATGTGTTGCTGTTCTTTCAAAAATTCCTCCTTACTCAGTGGGATGTTGTATAGCCGGTGAATTAGACTTCTAAAGGCAGCTAGTTGATGTGAAACTGGGTTGTATTCATTTTTCTTTATGTAATTATCTATGTGTGTGGGCTTCCTGTTTATACCAAAATCTACACCATGACGATTTCTAGTTATCTTGAGTTCCAAAAAGGGTAGGGTGTTGTCTCTTTCTACTTCCATTGTAAACTGGATGTGATTATCTTGCAGGTTTAGTAATTTTTGAGAATCTTCTCTAAGTTTTTTTTTTTCTCTAAGTTTTGTCATTATGTTTAGGCCTTTGCTAGTATTGTGTATTTTTTCCAAAAGTCTCCTGGAATCCCATCTATCCCACCGCTTTACCCTTTTTTAAATTTTCAACTACTGAAGCACTTCTATCAATGTAGATTTACCATCCAGTATTCTATTTATTTACTGTTTCCCTCCCCAGTATTTCTAATGTCCCTAACTACTCCTTTGTTGTCTCCTAAAAAGCTTCTAAAATACTCTAACCATTCCTGAGACAATATGCTGAATTCTTTCCCTTTCTTCTTAATCACTTTTGTTACTATTTCTCATATTGCTTTACTATCTTTATATTTGATTACATCTTTTAATTTATTTTTTATTTTTCCTGCCATTATTTTCTCTTTTCCCTTATACTTTCCAACAAAATTTTGCTATCTAAATTGTCTTCCGTGCTCCTCCACCTTTTTTTAAATGCCTGAATATGAATCTTTATGCTAATTTGCATTCTTCATTATACCTCTATTTTTATTTGATTCCTACCCTGCTTAATTGTGGCAATCAATACTCCACATTCTAAGATTTTGCCTACTTCTGAGTTTATCTCTGCTAAGAAACACTCCTCCTTTCCCTCCGTCCATTTAAATATTTCTTTTAATTGTACTGTTTCCTCAGTTCCCTTCTGCCCCCCTGAGCCTTTGATTTCTAGTTCTAATGAGAAGTGGCTACTATTTATTATCACATTCTTAACCTTAAAATTACTGATTTTTTCCTCCATTTTTCCACTGCATAGAATATAATCTATAACACTTTGCCTGTTTGTGTTTACAAACATAAACTCCCGTTATTCATCTCCCCTACATCACCATTACATATTTTTAAATTATTTGTTTCACAGAAACCTAACAGCTTACTACCCACCTTATTTATTATTTTATCTCTACTTTTTCTTGGTCTTATTTCATCTTTTTCTCCTCCCCCCATATTCTTCTCCACCTAATCTACTATTTCCCTCTCCTATTCTTGCATTAAAATCTTCCATTATTATAAATGCTATATCTATAAACTTCCTTTTCAATTCATCCATATCTTCTTCTAGATCATCATACAATCTGGGGTTATGAAAAGCTGATGCATCTGGAGGGTTATATACTACCCCTAGCCCTATCTCATGTTCATTTTTCGTATTTGCCTAATTATCAGCCACAAAACTTCCTTGTCCCTATCTCTTAATGTCGTTGTGTCCGTAGTCACTTCTAGAGCTTTCCTAATCAGAATTCCTATTTCTCCCGATGCCCTGCCTCTATTACTATTTTTACTTGTTCTCTTTCCTATAAACTTAAACTTCTCTAACTCTACATTTACATTCTTTTCAAGCCACATTTCCACTGCTCCTACAATGTCCATGTTTTCTATTTCTCTTTGCAGCTCTCCTGTGATTAACTAATTTTTTAAACCCTCCACATTCCACAACATCAGCTTTAATCCCGTTCCCTACTTATGCTTTTGTTTTGTAAATAAGAACCTATCTAAATTGCATCTTGAACTTAATCTTCTTGGAAAACAATTCTCTATGTGTATTACCTCCTCTCTTGAATCACCTTTTGAGACAGAAACTGCAGCTGGGGACAGAAACCGCAGTTGGGGGAACAAAACTACATTAACTAAAGAATGTGTCAAGGCGTCGAGGAAGAAAACTTTCCCCTATGGAACATGAGAAGCAGTCTGAATATTTCTTCCCATGACCCCGAAGGTCAAAAAGGAAGGACAGATATAGGCGGGGGTGAGATCCAGTAAGAGTAAAACGGAGGAAAACGAACCTCCAATAAAAATGGTTATGCGTCACGTGATACAGACGGAATAGTCATGGAAATAGGAATGGGGCGTATTAGATAGTCTGGGGTAGGAAAGGACGCGGAGAATCGAGTAAAGGCTGTACTCTACCTTTTTTAGACCTTAAAATCAAAAAAAGCAATGAAAAACTAGAATTTGGTATCCATAGAAAAGCAACACACACAGATAATTACATCAAAGCAAATAGTTTCAACCCAATTCCACACAAACATGCAACCATCAACAGTCTCACACACAGATTAGTAAATCTACCTCTCAGCCAGCAAGAATATCAAAACGAATACCATCAAATCTTAAAAACTGCAATTAAAAATGGATATGGAAAAAACCTTGTAGATAAAAAGCTAAAATCATTCAAACTTCAAAAGAGATTAAAACAGATCACAGCTCTCACACCAATAAAACAAGAAATTAGATTTGCTAAATTTACTTACCACCCCTGGGCCACAAAAAAGTTCCAAAAAATATTCAAGAAATACAATATAACATTGGCACCAAAAAACAAGTACAACATTAAAAACCTACTTCACAGTAATAATACTGATAAGATAAAACCAGAGGAAAAGTCAGGCATTTACAAGATTAAGTGTAAAGACTGTGAAAAAATTTACATAGGGAGGACAAAAAGAAACATAGGCACTAGAAAGAAAGAACACTTCAGGCACTTAAGATACAAAAATATTGATAAGTCCGCAATAGCAGCTCATTTCTGGTCTGAAAATCATGAAATTGAAGATAGCACAGAATTACTAAAATACGTACAAAAACATAGTGAACTCGTCATATTTGAGAGAATATACATAGAAAGCATAAAAACCAACTAATGAACTTTGAAATCCCGCCAGAAGAGAATCCCACATTTAAGTTCATCACTAAATCAACAGATGGCAGCAGCAACTCCAGAATTACCCACACCCACCACACCACTGGATCAAGCTTTAGTCGCATAAGAGCAGAATAGCAAAATAGGTATGAAAGTGAAGCAGATGTGTAATAAATACGACTCATCTAAATATTAATAATTATTTCGCTTCACTGTGGTGTTCCAATATAGTTAAATCTCGATACTTTAAGGGTATGTTTACATCCCATATAGAACCAATTTAAATTTATTGTAAAATAGGAAGATTAAAATAATTGGCAATATATGACCATTAAATGCATGTATGCGCAGGACGTCTATACACGTCCATATCGGTTTGGGGCATTTTAACTTGGACGTCATATGACGTCTATATCGGTGAAAGGGTTAAATTCCCCCTTTGATTTTCTCCCAGGTTACATCCTTCTCCTTTAAGTCCATAGACTTTTTTGCACTTGATAATTACTTCTATGCTGTAACCGATTATAAAATAATTATCACTCTTTAGAATGGTGAACAACTAATACAGTTATGTGGATTTGGATTCTTATTACTGTGTGATTCCATCATAATTACATTACAAGGTGAAAAATTAGCTTCTCTGCAACTACATTTTCAATCAACATCAAATTCTAATCTCAAATGACCAGAAATTCATATGGTAATTGTCTATGACTAAAACTAGCTGTCCCCTATTAAAACAGAGAGCTCTATGCTGCATCGATAAAAATGCATTGGGGCGAGTTAAAAGCTGTGTAGTTTGGACCTCACATTCTCAAAAGCTGTTGTTTGCAGTTCTTTGATGTTAACAAGTTGTTAAGTATTCAGTTCAATTTTAGTGAATCTTTTAAAGCAAATTCTGTACATGGTACCTGATATACGATATGTCAAAGTAAATGTATTATTTTACATCCTACTACTATTTTACACAAATGCAGTTACATTTAATAGATGATATACAATTTATGAATAAAATTAAGCAAGAAAGATATAATATTTTATTTTTATTTATTTGTGTACTAAGCTATTACAACTGTTGAGCTGATCACCAGTATTTGGCCCAGGCCATTAATTGGTGAGCAGCCCATTGAATTACAAAATGTGTAGTACACTACTTACATTTCTATTACTACTAACATTACTACTATTGCTTACACACTATTGTTCATTTCCTTTTTTCACAGTCCACTTCCATTTATTTTTCACTTTATCTAAGAACTGACCTACATTCTTGAGATTTTTATCTATAATTTTACATATATCAGGACTTCGCTTAATTTTTCTCCAGATATATTCTTTTCGCCAAATCTCTGTTTCCCTGCATTCGAAAAGGATATGTTCCACATCTTCCTTAGGATATTCATCGCCTTTTCAATTTCAAAGGTTTCCGAATTATATAGTACCCCATACTGACATATTTTCCCTCGCTCGGAATTTAAAAGATTTTCAAAGTTTGCCTTATGGTATTCCTTCCACCTATATCTAACATGTTCTCTATTTGCTGTTATTTTCTCCCTTATTTTGTCAGCTTCCACATTTTGAGATTTGATTTTAATACATGTTAGTAATGGGAAATGACCACTATTGGTACTTATGTTAGACACTTTAAAATTAGTCACTATATGTCTAATATTATTGGACCAGAAAACAAAGTCAATTACACTCTGGCCATTTGCATTTATGAAGGTGTATTCCCCCTGCTCATCTTCACCGTATTTCCCATTAAGAATGTCAAGCGCATTTATTTCACAAAATTCAATGAGTTTTTCACTTCCTCTCTCGACGATCTTGTCCTTGCTACGTCTAATATTATCATTTTTCCCTGTTAGGTTATTATTTTCCCAATCATCTGTCAGATTTACGTCACTTTCCCCAATTCTTATATTTAGATCTCCCATTATTATAATCTCAATGTTAATGTATTTATCCCTTAACCTCTCAATGTCTTTGTCTAACAGATAAAATATTTCGGGATTATGAAACTGTGAGGAGGCTGGCGGGTTATACACTATACCTAAACATATCATGCTGTCATCTAGCTCCTTATCTTCTATTACAACCCAAAGCACTTCTTTATGCCTGGACCATGATTCTTTCATTGTTTTACACAGAGACTTCCTAATAAAGAAACCTAGGCCTCCAGATAGTCTCCCTTTCTTTGCATATGCTTCTCCCTTTCTTCCTACGTAACTAAAACCCCGTATGTCAATGACCTCATCTTTCAACCATGTTTCAACCACTGCTAAATAATCCAGCGTCCCCAAAAAGTGCTGTAAGATTCCCGTATTAATTTTATTTTTTATTCCCTCACAGTTCCAAAATCCTATTTTCCTGACTGACTGCTATTGTGAACCCGTTCTGCCCCTTGACCATACATACTTTTCCAATGTCTTTTTGCTTCTCAGCTGAATTCCTTCAACAGCTGAGGATCGTTTGTCTTTGTTTATCACCATTATACTTCCATGCGGCGAAGTTATAATATCTCCCGCCTCTGCTTTACCTCTCCTCCTGCCTTCACCACCTACCGCCCCCTCCTCTTCTTCTTCTTCACTACTACCAATAGTTTGCGTCCAGCTTCTTTCCCCTCTCTCCACCAGTCCACGTGCTGCCATAGTCTCCTCCCTCCTTGGTGACAGCCACTTTCTCCCGTTTGTTGTTACAGGTGTTGACGTCATCTTGCTGCTTTCCTCACTTCCCTTCTGTTCGACGGAGATTTGATTTCCTTTCGTCTTGTTGGATTCACTCAATGACGTATCCTCTGACGTGTTGGTTGTTACCACGTGCTGTATTACATCATCTCTGTGTTGTGTGCCGGTGCCAGACTTTGACTCCTTCGTCCCTTCCTGTGTATGTGAAACTTGGCTGGATTTTTGCTGAGTTATTTCCTCCCGTGTAGGCTCCCTGCTCCATACATCCCTCTTGCTCGCATACGTTGCGTTCGCTCCTTCTATCCAGAGTTGCAAATTTCTGATATATGCTCGTTTACCCGCAGCTCTCGCTTCCATCATCCTTCGGATTAGATTTTGCTTCACGTGTCTTTGGGCTGGTGTTAAATCCTTATTTATGAAGATTTTTGTGCCTTTCAACCTTTTAGCCCTTCCCAGTATTTCGTAGATTAATTGAGTTGTAGAGAAATGTACAATAATTGGCCTTTCCCCCACATGTCTTCCTACGCGGTAAGCCTCCACTATCTCCCAACCGTGTAGTTCTATTTGTAGTTTTTCTGTCAATATTTGGGACACTTCCTGCCATGGCCAAATACCTCTTCTCTCTTTCACTCCTATAAATACTAAATTTAGTCTTCTTCTCCGCTCATCTGCTCTTTCCAATTTCACTTTCAGTTCATCTACTTCCCCTCTTATACCTTGGATTTCTTTTCCTACTTCTTCTTTTATTTCCTTAGCTATTTTCTCCAGACTGTTGCCTATTCTTTGCTCCATCCCATCCAGTTTATTTATTTTTTCCACCAGATTCTCCAGAATAGTTTGTATTTCCTCTGGTCCAGGGTTCTGTTCGACTCCTCCTATTATTAATAACATTAGAATTATACATCCCAGTATTATGCCGCTAACCTCCATAGATCTTCCTATTTCCTTTTTCTTGATTTTCCTTTGCCTAAACAGTCCTATCCTTGCTCTGTACACTGTAAGCTCATCTCCCATTTTTGCTTCTTGTGCCACTCTTCTAGAGCTCACTGTAACACAACCTTCCTCTTCAACAGCTTGCTTAGCTGTATATCAGATATAATATAGATAATCAAGTTAATATTCTGAAAAGGTTTGAGGAAATGCAAGAGTTTTAACATTACGTTCAACATTTAATATAATACATATTATAAACAGAAGCATTATTAACAGTGAAGTATCCTTCATTTTTGAGTTTGATTTATGAGTCACTATGTTTACACTCAACTTCACTTACTATGTGAAGTAAGTAAAGTTGAGTGTAAACATAGTGACTCATAAATCAAACTCAAAAATTTAATATAATGTTAATAAACAAGATGTTAAGAGTATTTATAACATCAGTTGATGAAAGCAGCTCTTATTCTTATAAATATTACAACTAATAAACCTAACAGTTTTTTTAATAATATTTGGAGAAATATTTAATAACTGAAATTGATTAAACTAGAAAGAATGAATGTCACTTACCTGAAGTGGAGAAAGCAAAAAATGGGCTGACTGCTGCATTACATGTTGCATACCATGTATTGCTTCAAGCATTCTGGAAAGAGAAAACTGTGGTTCAGGTATTTGTCAAGAACATTTGCCCATAAAGTTTCAAAGACAAATATGAAGGCTCTTAATAACCACCTTCAAAGAAAGCCAGTAGCTGGCTGGTACTAAAGGGCATGAGATTTAACTTGGCACCTTGGCATGAGATTTAACTCTTTAGATTTAGTAGGAAAAATCAAAGATATAAATTTGGACAAAAATGACAGACTGGTTTCATTTGATGTCACATCTTTATTTCCATGTATACCAACATAAGAATTACAGACCGTATTTAAAAAATGGCTAACTACAATAGAAATGGAAGCAATAGAAGCAGAAGAATACATTTCTCTAACAAAAATATGCATTGAACAAAATTTCTTCAGCTTTAGCCGCTTCGCCGATGGCCATTCAAACCCTGCACGGCCGGGAACGGATACCCAATAAACAGAACAAGACATTTAAATTGTTAAATGCTGCAAAAATGCTTCATCAATAAATATTCGTATCTTCCATATTTATTAAGTTATTTTAGCGAAACAAAAACTGGTTTAAAGCCCATTAAAGGCAGTATACATCTACGGTATCATTAAAATAGAGACTATATTAATAAATCGTTGAAATTTCATTAATTTGTACCACTGTAGAGAAAATGAATGAAATTTACAGACTACTTGGTCTAATTATGCTCATGGTTGTTATTCGTAAACCTACGCTAGACATGTACTGGTCTACAGATGACATGCTAGCTACCCCATTTTTTGGGAAATGCATGTCAAATAACAGGTTTACATTTTGCGCTTCCTTCATTTCACCTGCACAGAAAATGTAAATGATAAACTATACAAAATCAGACCAGTTTTTTATTACGTTATTTCAAAATCAAAGTAAATTATGTGCTTAGTGAAAAGATCATTGTTGATGAAAGCCTGATGCTTTGGAAGGGCCGTTTAGGTTGGAAACAATACATAAAAACAAAGAGGGCCAGATTTGGCATAAAGAGTTTTGATGCATGTGAAAGTAAAACAGGATATCTGTACAATAGCTGCATATACACTAGCCAAGGGACTGATAACACCAGAGACAAAGACTTGGGGTTATCTGGTTCCATAGTAATGCACCTGATGGAATCTGTACTTGATCAGGGTAGGACTGTATATTTAAATAATTGGTACAGTTCCCCTAAATTATTCATGGCCTTACACAAAAGAAAAACAAATGCATTTGGAACAGTACGCTGAAACTGTATTGGTTTGACAAAAGATGTGAATATGAAGGCTCTAAGAAGAGGGCAAATGCAGGTGCATCAGCTCCCACCCTTGACCTATGTTGCTTGGCAAGACAGGAGGGTTGTTACAGCATTATCCAATTGCAGCTCTAAGATTTTGATGATTGATACTGGAAAAATTGATGCTCGTAACAAAATGTCAATTTTCAAGCCCGATACTATCCAGGAATACAATATGCATATGGGTGGCGTGGATCTAGTCGATCAGGTATTACATGCATATCCCTCTTTGCGAAAAACAATCAAATGGTATAAAAAGTATTTTTACACCAGCTGGATATAACCATATACAATGGTTTAGTAATTTGGAGAGCTCTAAACCCACGGAAGACAATGACGTACCTGGACTTTTGCATATCAATAGCTCACAGCCTAATTGAGCACTATAAAATTCAAAGGCCTCTCCATACTGGGGGTAAGAAATCCACCAGCCCAGCACCCCTCAGACTTGAAGGAAAACATTTTCCTAAAAGGGTACCACCCACAGCAAAAAAGTCGCATCCCTTTAGAAAATGTCTGGTGTGCCTAAGAAAGGTGTCCAAAAGGAAACTGGTACGATTTGCCGTGAATGTGGAGATGTGCGCTTGTGTGTTTATCCCTATTTTGAGGTGTATCATTCAAGAAGAAACTTTTAAAGGTAAGCTTTTACTTCTTATAGAATTTATTTAAATTTACTGTAAAACATAAGGTTTAAAAGAATTATCATTAAATAAGCATTAAATGCACATATGCACAGGACGTCTAGACACGTCCATATCGGTTTGGGGCCTTTTAACTTGGACGTCATATGACATCCATATCGGTGAAAGGGTTAATGGAAAACACTACAAGCTGAAATCAGGGTTATCAATGGGCAATCCATTTTCACCTTTTTTGGCTAACTTATGAGTGCATTTGAAACACAGATTAAAAAGTCCTTCCCATTGATCTTCAAAGTTTGGTATAGATATGTTGACGACATCTTTGCAATTTTACCGAATAAACATTTAGAAGATGCATTAAAATTACTCAATTTGCAAGAAAGGACTATAAAATTCACAATAGAAAAGGAAATCAATGGACAACTCTCTTTCTTGGATCTAAATATCATCAGGAACAACACAAAAATAAAATTTGGAATTTACATGAAACCAACACATTCAGAAAATTACATAAAAAATAATAGCCACAACCCAATTACACATAAACATTCAATAATAAACAGCCTTACACACAGACTAGTCAACATACCCATGGAAAAAGAAGAATATTTCAAAGAACAAAAAGCAATACTACACATAGGAGAAGAAAATGGATACAACAAAAGTTTGGTATTGAAGAAAATTAGAAAAGCTAAACTAAAGAAAACCATTAAGGAAGCAACCACATTTACAAAAGAAAAAGAAAGCAACAGCATACTCAGTTCATTCACATATCACCCAAAAACATTTAATAAATTTAAAAAGATCTTCAAGGAACAAAATATCACCTTGGCACCTACTAATAGACACTCAATTTTAAAATTGCTAAATTCAAAAACAAAAGATGAAATCCCGTCAGTTAACAGATCCGGAATATACCAAATAAGTTGTAAGAATTGTGAAAAATGCTACATAGGTCAAACTAAAAGAAATCTAAAAACCAGAGTCAAAGAGCACTTTAGGAACATCAGATTGAAACAAGAAGATAAGTCAACAGTAGCATTTCAGTTTTGGAATGAAAATCATGACTTTGATCCAAATCCAAAATTATTAAAAGGAGTGATAAACCAAAATAAATTGACAACATGGGAGAACATATTCATATGGAAAAATAAGGATCGCGTAATTAACTTTGAAATCCCACCAGTAGATAATTTGACAAAAAAGTTCTTAGTGCCACCACCAGAGAGAGAGCAGACAACAACAGATACCAGTTGGAAAGAGATTGAAAATGGAGGCGATTGCCTTTGAAACTAGTCTCTCATTAATATAAACAAGTAAGTGACGAGTATCAATAAACCAACTACAAATAGTTTCTGAGATTAATTTTGATGTCACTGTTACTAAATTCCTCCAAACACATATAAAACAAGTGGAATTGATGGTATTCCAGGAGAGTTTTGGAAAGCATGGAGTCTGCATGAGAGCAGATTAAGACTGTTAGTAAGGATACTAAACTCAATTTTTGAAGGTGGTAATGTCTCTAGGAGTTGGAAAACAGTAATAGCCATGTCAATATTTAAGAATAAAGGGGATGTTAATAACCCAGCAAATTACAGGGGGATTAGCTTGTTATCAGTGTTAGGAAAAATTTATACTGGGGTACTAGCAGAAAGGGTTCAAATTTGGGCAGAAGAGGAGTGAAAATTATCTGAACTACAAACAGGCTTTAGGAAAAGTAGGAGAGTAACACATAATATCTTTGTAATTTCAATACTGCTTGCAAATAAAAGGGGGAGATTGTATACGTTATTCTTTGACTTTGAAAAAGCTTTTGATACAATATGTAGGGAAGCCTTATGGTATAAAATGAGCAAGAAAGGAATGAGTAATAAGTTCATAGGGACATTACAAAGGATATAAGCAAGCAATGATTTTTGTATAAGAACAGCAAATAAATAATAGATTGATGAACACGACTTCAAATTACGTAGGGTTAAGACAAGGTTGCACATTTATTTAATTTGTTCATTGAGCCATACAGGAAGGGAATGAAATTGAGGTGGTAAAGAAATTTAATTATCTAGGAGCAAGGCTAAACAGTAATGGTAGATGGATTGATCAAAAGAAAGCAGTATTAGCTAAAGGGAAACTGGCAGTGAAAGCTATTAGAACATATATAGATAAAATACCAGGGATACAAATAAAATGGTTGAAGAGAATATATGGGGCAGTAGCCGAGGTGAAAATGTTATATGGAGCTGACATTTGCGGCATAGAGGAAGGATGGGATAATGTAAACAAGGTGCATAGGAGTTTTTGCAAACTAATTTTGGGTTTACCAAGAGCATCACCAAATGGTGTTACACTAGGTTACACAAGTTAGGAAGATACCTTAGCAAAGCTAAAATTATGGAAAGAGCATTGAAATACTGGTTCAGAATAAAAGAATTGGAAACTAATAATATTTTGAAGCAGTGTTTAGAAACACAGCAAAAATGTATTAAAGAAGATACTTGGTACAAAAGTATACAAGAAATTCTGAATGAAATAGGTTATGGGGATATGTGAAGGGATAGTAATAGATTAGAGAAAGGTTTCTGGAAAAGAGTCAAAATGAGGATAGAAGACACAGAAAGACAGGATATAATGGGTAGTTTAAACTCCAAAACCTCACCATGTACCTATAGAGAGATAAAAATGAACTGGGAAAGAGAAAAATATGTGGATATTTGTGACAAAATGACAAGAGAAGGCTTTGCATGTGCCAGAACAGGAGTGACAAGGTTAAAAGGAAAGTGTATAACGTGTAATACGAAAACAAATAGTTTGTATCATTTATTGATAGAATGTGAGGAAACAAAGAATTGGAGAGGAAAAGTACTCAAAAAGAAGTGAACTACGTTACCTAATGCAATTTTAGTTAAAAGGTTACTGAGTGTTAAATCAAGAAAAAATATATTGGAAATAGGAAAGTACTTAGGTTTAGTGAGAAATAAATGGTTAAGAAAAATTAATATTAAGCATAATCATGATAATGTAGATTGAGGACCAAAAGCGGTAAATAGGGTCCTATAGCTCAAAAATCATGGTGTTAGTCTATGGGCCCAAGGAAATTTAGCAATTCAATAAAGAATAGTTGTAATTTGATATGTAACTAGAGATATGTAGTGTAAGATAAATATTATTAAATTGTAACTGTATAAGAATTTGTATATATAATGAAGTTTAATAAATTTATTCATTCAATAAACAATATCACAACCTCTAGGACTTAATTTTATACAGTTTAGTTGTAGGATCTATCCCAACAAATTGATCTTCAACAATCCTTGCAACAAATACACAAGCTTTGCAATGAATGGAATTTGATGGTAAACCAGGAGACTCAAATTATAAGGTTTAAGAAAGGGACAAAATTCAAGGAGTATGAAAGGTGGAAGAAAGAAGGTAAATATACAGTAGTTAGAATAAAAAAGGATGGGAGAGGAAAATGGGAAAAGGGAAAGGAGCACTGGCAGCAGTTACAGAGTGTAAATATAAAATACCAGATATACATGTTAACTGGCTAAAACAAACACTATGGTAGTTGAAGCAAAAATGCTATATGAAATTGAAATATGGGGACTAGGTGGTGGATAGGAAGTTGTGGATACAGTGCAGAGGCTGTTCTGCAGGGAAGTGTTAGGTCTTCCAGATGCAACAGTAAAGGAATTTGCTCATGTGTGATTGGAGGAATTTAATAACAGTGACATCAAAATTAATCAGAAATAATATAAATGTAAGTAACGAAGTGGCAATAAACCGACTACAAATAGTTTTTCTGATGCATTTGCTCATACTGAAATAGAACAAGTGGGAAGGAAAGGGGTGTTTATGGGGAGAGCTCTTAAATACTGGTATAGAACATTAAATTTAGATGAAAGCAATTTAAGGCAATGCTTAGAATTTCAAGAAAAGAATTTGAGAAAACATGGGTGGGGTTATTTAACACAAGCAACCTAGAAAATAGTGGATTGGGGGAAATTTGGAGGAGAGAAAGTAATGTATATGGTTTCTGAAAAGGAGCTAGGGGGGGATTTGAAGATATAGAAACACAAAAATTGTTCAGTAACAAATGCAGAAAAAAGATAATTAGAAACATATATATATATATATATATATATATATATATATATATATATATAAAGAAAAACATAGTAAAGAGAAGAGTATGTGGATAATTTAAATAAAAACAGAGACAGAGATGCATCATATTAATGAGATTTACTTCAGGTGTCAATTGCATCATAATTTTATTTAAAGTACAAACACTAAATGGTATTTTACAACCAAATCATTGCTTGGATATGACTGGGTGTGTGGAGACAAATGCCTACAATGGAATTAATATCCCATATGTTTGGAGGAAATCGTGTTTAAATGGAAAATGGCTAAAACCAGACAAAAAGGTAGTCTTAATTAAACTCTTTAGTAAGGATAGCAAGAAGGTAGGCGAGCATTTGACCAAACTGAAAAAAAAAAAAATGGATATGGTCAGCAAAAGAGAGAAGAAATATAATTTTATTGGCTGTTTAGTAAAATGCTAATCTACCAAAGTAATATAAATCTGTAAAACTCATTGACTTTGTGAACTGGAATAACTGCTGCTACTTAAGTGAACTTAATTTTTTCCACTGCAGTGAGATAGCATAATAGACACTGGTAACCCAGCCCTTTACATCTAAACTTCTAATCACAGAAATTGTGGTGATTAAAATAAATGTTTTAGAATTTAAGGAAAACTTGGGTGAAAATATGGGAAGATAACCAGCCTGGTCTGATGTATAGCCTTATTCTTTGTACTGCTGCTTAGTATAAACACACAAACTAACAAATAAATTAGATGGATAATCCACGAAAGTAATACAAATGTTGTAAACTTATTGAATTTATGAACTTGAATAGCCGCTACTGCTTTATGTGAACTTCACTGTGTGAGCTAGCATATTAGACACTGGTAACACGACACTTGCATCCAAATTTTAATCACAGAATTAAGGTTACCATATGTATAAACATACTTCAAAATAATTCACAATACATACTTCTTTGCGTAGTCTTCCATTACATGATCTCTGGATGTGCCTGTGATGCCATCATGATGCTGAAAGAGGCTAAGACTTTGACGAGCATCACTAAGTAGCTTGCTCAAGCCAGACTCAGGTGCTAACATCCAATCTGATGAGGCAGGTTTGGAGCTCCATGCCAATGAGTATATTATTTCGGTTGCTCTGTGAAGTAAACATATACATCATATAATTTTGTTAAAATATAAGACAAGTAAAAGCATAACATATTATTAGTAAATATAGTGTGATCCATATAAACCTGAACCATTTCAATAGGCCGTAACTTTTGAAGCAATAATAGGACACAAGTGCAACTTTGGGAGAATATAATACACAATTGGAAAATTACATTACACTATTTACATCTCAGAGAAAATGTTAGACGTGTCCTCCAACAGCATCTATGGATTGTTGGTCCCATTTTCTTTGATACGACTGTAGACACTGAAGTTTATATGAGTATCTTCAAGACATTTGTGGAGCAGCTAGATGATATCGAATTGAGAGGTTATTTCCAGCAAGATGGAGCAATGTGCCATACATCTAATGACACAATGGAACTTGTAACCAGTTTCTTTAATAATCAAATAATCTCAAAAGGTCTGTGGGCCCCACATTCCCTGACCTAACCTCACCAGATTTTTTCTTGTGGGGGTATCTAAAAAATAGAGTTTACAAGAGTAGGCCATGGACAATTGATGTTCTCAAGGAATCCACTCAAACCGAAATAAGTAACATTGGTGAGGATACTCTCGGTAAAACTTCAGAGAATATGGTGAGACGAGTGCAAACATGTACAGATGCTGGTGGAGAACACTTCCAACATTTTCTCTGAGATGTAAATAGTGTAATGTAATCTCCCAATTGTGTATTATATTCTTCCAAAGTTGCACGAGTGTCCTATTATTGGTTCAAAAGTCATGGCCTATTGAAATGGTTCAGGTTTATATGGATGCACTGTATTAATACTTGACTACTTAACCTCATAAAATGAAGTGGATGAAATTTAACATATGCTTAGTATTTTTTTAACATATGAGGAGATTATATTCTAAACAACTCAAAAAAATTTTATCTGCTTGATAGGACAAGTAACAATCTCAAATGGATTGGTACTGGTATCCTTAAATAACAACAGCATGTCAAAAACCTATACAATAATTACTACAGAAACAAACCTACTTCATAATTGAGGAGTTGACATGAGAAAGGATGCAAGTGCCAAATTTGTCATAATTTCAATTATGCATGGAGAACAATCTATGTTCCATTGCCAAAGGCCTGGAGAGAGATCTAAGTGCACACTATCTCTTTGTAGTTCCCATTGGTGCCAGTAGATGTCATAGGAAGTAACTTCAGACTGTTGGCATGGAAAAGGATGCATGTGCCATTATGTACACTGTGTGAACGGTAGGAACACTGAGTGGGCACTGCGGGTCAAGTTGTATTAACTGTTTTTAAGTCTGTTAGTACATTTTTACTGTTGAATTGTGTGAAGTTTCAATGTCACGTAATCCCCTGAAAGGAAAGGAGGCATACAAACCTCCCAACAAGGTAAGTTTTAGCTAGTTCATAGTGAAGTGCTCAAACCACAGCAAAGATAACCTAAACATTGTTGCCATTCCACCCCACAGAACTTCAGACTGTAGTGAGAACTGCAAGACATTAAAATCCATTTTGGGTGGTGACAACGCAGACATCAGATTTCTTTGATATTGCCCATGTATTTGATGCGTTTATGAACACAACATCATTGCAGATCACTGACAAATCATGGGTTAAAATATCAGTGACAGATTTACCACAAAACAAAACAAAGAAAACCTTCAGTGAACTGGAAGAGTGGGAGAATCATGTTGTTTTCAAGAAGGATAAATATGCACAATTGAGAAACATACAGGCCTTTAAGAATGACAAACAGGTAATATCCATTGGCGATGCCGAGAAAAAGGATCTATTGGCGATGCTGGATTACTTGGAACCAAAATATCATGAGTTCTACGAGGAAATCTGTTCTTCCTAATTTTATGTTGTGGATAAAAATGGTCCATATAGATGTTTGATAACATTGTTAATGATAATAGTTCAGAACACCAAACAACACTGTACCTGAAAAATGCACAAATAAAGCATTTTTGGAATCCCAATTATGTTTTCTCTATCTCCTGAAAAATATACCTTTTGGCACTTACATCCTTTTTCATGCCAACTCTTCAATTAGCTGTAAATTCTACACATAATTTTTTATACAATTTATGCTGATTTACAATATATTTTCACTTAAACCGAAAGTTCTTTTGAAGGAGTGTAACACAAAAAGTAGCTTAGTAAAGTATACATAATCCTCTTCATTTTCCATAAAGTGATTTAAGTGTAAGATAAAACAGAGCTAATAATGCATGAGAATTGCTGTTTTGCAAACAAAACAGATAAATTTAACTCCTTACATTTTTTCTACAATGCTGTCTCTCTCTCAGCATAAAAGCAGAAAAACATCTTTTAATTAAACAGCATAATTTATCACAGTAGGAAGCATCCCAATAAATTCAAAAATAGCAATGATTTAACTCAGTACAGCAATTGTGCATTTATTGAACCTGACTTAGCTTGGAAGAGTGCACCTCTAGTATCTAATTAAATAATACAAGAAAAGTACGCACAAATTGTGCAAAGCAAAGCAAAGCAAAGCAAAGAAAAAAAAAAATAAATAAATAAAGGTGCGTTCACTTGTAAACTTGATACCAAAGTCATACACAGATATTGTCATTTGGTTGTGCATTACACTTAAGATATTCTATGCTTTTTGCACATAGTAACACGATACTGGTCGCAGAGTTGGTCACATGGTTCACACACAGCTGTTGTCAGGGTCATGAAAACAATTGTTTAAACAGTTTAGTGGTACCCTTGCGCTATCAACAAGTTCACAAAATATCTAAGGTTTTGATTGGTGTCTGTCAAGGATCTGTGCGTCAGGTTCTTTGTTGTATAAAAATTGCGCCATATTTCCTCCCTCTTTCTTTCCCATTCTTTGGGGAAGTCTTTTCCAGCTGTTCGTAAATGGCACTGTAAGCTTCAGATGCAAGTCTTCTCGGCTGCGCCGTGGCTCAGTGGTTAGACCGCTTGACTCTCACCAAGGCGGCCCGGGTTCGATCCCAGGCGACCGCAAAGTGAGATTTATGGTGGACAACACGGCGCTGGGGCGGGTTTTCTCCGGGATCTCCGGTTTCCCCCGCCATCTCATTCCACCGGTGTTCCATGTTCATCTTATGTATCACCAGTGTCATCACCTGCGGTGCCGTATGTAGTAAAAGCGGGTGTTAAACACTACACATTTCATTTCATTTGCAAGTCTTCTACAAAAAATGGCTCCTTTACTCAATTTTGTGTTATGAAACACCTAGGACTTTAGAAAGCACTATTTAATGTGCTTCCAGGGTCATTAGATCTCTTAAGCTTAGCTTCCCAGGTGACATCTATTCCATATGTAGCAATAGGAACTATTTTTGTGTCAACTGGCTGTGGTTTACAGATTCAATCCCAAGTACATAAATGCACTGACTGTCATTAGAGGTTCCATCCCTAAGTGTTTCTGTGTCGCACTACCTCTCATCCTCCATTGGAAGGCAGAGGTTATCTTAATTTCAGGTGGTCTCCTTGTAATATGCCATTGGTCTGTGTTTACTGTCTTGGAAGTGGTGATACCAACTGTGATTTGTTTATAGTTGGCTATCAGCATGTTGTGAATTAGAATTTTAAATCTGTTACTTTCTTCCATTTTGGATTTTAGTTTGGAAAGTAGTATGGATTTGTTGATCTTATCAAAGCCTTTTGTAAAATCTACAAAAATTGCATGACACTTTCCACGGGGGAAACTTAATGTGTTCTCAATATCATTGGTTAGGTTAGTAATGGTGGGAAGAGTGCTTTGTGCTTCTTCCTTTTCTGAGTCTGAAGTATTCTTCCAGAATCCTGTTTTCAATTTTATCAGATATTCACTTCTTCATACTTCAGCATGCTTTTTTCCAGAGCTATCCCTGTGTAGGAATTGGGATCCAATTGGTCTCCTTTTCCCTTGAAGAGCGCTTTTATTGTCAAGATTCTACCAGATTGTTTGTATCTTGCCCTCTCATAGACACAGGTTTATGATCTCAGATATTGCTGGAAGCAGTGTACTGAGTAACGTTTGAATGTGTTCATTGCACATTCCATCTAGCCCAGCTGCCTTCTTGTTTTTCAGTCTTAGTATTGCTTTGTGGACCTTGTCCATCATGAAGAGATTGGTGTCTCCTGGCAACCTCCAAAGTTATCAGCTCGTAAGTGGCATCAGTTTCTTCTATGATCAGAAGGTTACTGAAGTTTTGCTGCCAAACTGCTATGTCTATTTTTCCAATGCTCTAAGCTTTCCTCAGATTTAATGCTATGTAAGAGTCTTTTCTGGCTTCCTTCACCACTCTGACTGCTTCTTATTTTATAAGCTTCTTCTGTTTCTCCTTCAGTAGGATTTTATAGTCCTTTCTGATAGCGCTGTAAGTTCTTGCATTATCCAGGTTCTTGCTATACTTTGCCTTATGTAGAGCCTGAAGAACAACCATTCTTTTTGCAAAACATTCTTTGTTTTGAGACTGTTTTAGTTTTTATATCTAGTTTAACAATTACTCCAAGTTGTAATTTAACCCACTAAACTCTCCAAGCAGATATCTGCTCTTCTAAATCTGAAGTGAGAATATCCTTTAGTAATCCTCAAAATTGTAGAGAAAATATAATTTATAACCAAATTACAAGTAGCTAACAGTACAAATGATTGGGCGGGGAAACATAACCTAAGTTCAAATATTGTAAGTGAAACAAGAAGACTCTATAGTTGACTCCTTCTTAGGACATAATTATAAAATATCATTTAGTATTTATACTTTAAATAAAATTATGATGTAACTGACAACTGAAGCAAATCTCATTACTATGATGCATCTCTGTCTGCATGACTCTCTTACTCTATCTCTTTGAAATTTTATTTAAGATATAGAAATTTAAATTTAATTTATTATAACAACACTGTTTTCAACACTTCCAAGAAAGGAAATGGAAAAAACTTTAGTTAATGAGGGATATAAGACTCTGTTGAATTCATCATCCTCTTTTAAAATGTGCTAAAATTTAACTTTTAAATTTGGAGGTTGCCATATTTGACATGATGATTACATAATGAAACATACAAAACAATGGTAATTATTAAAAACCAATAAAAACCAAAAAGTGTAAAATTACTAAAGGAAAAACGTAATATATATTGTGACTTTGTGGGTTCGTAGAATTTAAAGTCAGAGTTGCAGAAAACCTAAATCTTCTTTATTTCTGTAGAGATACACTGTTCTATTCTTACAGTAGTCGCATTACATCACATACACAATCACAGTCTACCAAGATCGATGACAATAACAAACAGCATTCTGATTACATCTGTTTACAACACTCTTGTTAAATCTGTTTACCAATTGTTTACGACTGACACTTGGCGAGTTGTCGCTGCCTTAAATATCTCATTGATAATTCTAGAGATTTCTGGAACAAACAAGAAATGGACTGTTTTCTGTCAATTAAGATATCACTAGACTTTTCTAGACGGGAAACTTTATCCGTGCCGGCAAGTCCTTTATCTCGCACTATCTTTAACTGCAGGCTCTTTGTGTAGACAAGCCACGCTTAGCTCTCTGCACCGAACCTTTTGTGTGTGTCGCCGCAACACTGCTCCCTCCTCAGAGCTGGTCGTCCCGAACAGCACCATCGTAGCGGGCCAAACGATCCAGGTGTATCACCTACATCTTCCCTCGGGGCACCTTCTGGATGCAGTAGACCACGTCGTTAATCCTCTTCACCACCCGGTACAGTGCTTGTCACGGCTGTTGAAGTTTCGGGCAGTGTCCCTTGGTCTGGGTAGGGCGGTACAACCAGACTAGGTCACCCTGCTGGATCCCTTGGCTGTTGGCTTGCCTGTCGTATCGGGTCTTCATGCGGTCGCTCGCCTTCTGGATGTTCTGATGAGCCATCTCATGCATATCGTGGAGACGGTCCACCAGGTCCTCCACATACTCAGTTGCTGGCTGTTTTGCATCCGGGGGGCTCCCAAAAGCAAGGTCACAAGGGAGGCGCAACTCTCGGCCAAACATTAAGCTGGCTGCCATCATCCCAGTGATATCATGTATTGACAAGCAGTAGGTCAGCAAGAACAGTGGCACCTTGACGTCCCAGTCTCACTGATGGCTGGCCATGACCTTTCTCAGGTGTTCTTCTAAGGTCTTGATGTAAATTTTGACCACGCCATCTGACTGAGGATGTAGAGGTGTTGTGCGGGACTTGTTCACCTCAAGTCTTTCTAGCGCCTCCTTCATCAGGTTGGACACAAAATTGGTGCCCTGGTTGCTGTGCAGCTCTAACAGCACCCTAAATCGGCAGAACACTAGCTCCACGAGGCAGTCTGTGATTGTCTTGGACTCCTGATTCGGGATGGCATACACCTCCGGCCACTTAGTGAAGTAGTCCACCACCACCATCAGATACTTGTTGCCTCGGTCGGACACTGGGAATGGTACAGCTATGTTGACAGCGATGATTTCGAATGGTGCTCCGAAGTTGTACTGCTGCATGCGACCCCTGCTCCTAGTCTGGCGGCCGCGACTCGCCACACACACGTAACATTGACGGCACAATCTCTCAGCATCTGCTTGGAGCCACAGCCAGTAGTAGCGCTGCCAAAGTTTGTCAATCTTCCGGTTTGCTGCCAGGTGTCCTCCTGAAGTACCGGCGTGCACTTCCTCCAAGACTTCCGGGACCTTACTTCGGGGAAGTACCAACTGACACCTCTGTGTCTTCCCATCAGGTGATTCCCATACCCAGAACAGCACAACCTCTCTGATCTTCATAGAGTCCCACTGAGGCCAATAGGACTTGTATGTGGCGCTCCTTGGTGCGATGTCCTCCCAGGTTGGTCTTGTGCCTGCCTCCACTTCTCTCAGGAGTGGCCCCAAGTCTGCGTCCGCCAGCTACTCCCTCCTCAGACTTGTGCTACCCCAGCTATCCGCAGGCACTGCCGTGACCACTCTGACAGCTGCGGCACGCTCCTTCTCTTCCACTCTTGTGCATTGGCCGCACTCATCTGGGCAGGGTCTTCGGGACATGGCGTCTGCATTGCCATGGCTCTTCCCTCTATGATGTTCAAAGGTGAAGTTGTACTCCTGCAGCCTCTGGTCCCAACGTGCTGTCTAGCCTTCAGGTTCCTAAAGCTCAAAAGCCAGGTGAGGGTGGAGTGGTCAGTCCTCAGGTGAAATGGCTGACCGTACAGGTACTTGTGGAAGTGCTCCAAGGTCTCACTACCGCCAATAACTCTCGCCGGGTGACGCAGTAGTTTTTCTCTGCCTTGGTCAGGGTCTTGCTGTGGTAGGCTATCACCCGCTCGTGGCCGTCTTGGACTTGCGATAGGTCGCCTCCAATGCAATAGTCACTGGCATCGGTGTCCACAATGAAGGCGCCACCTGGTTGTGGAAATCCCAGAATAGGAGCACTACACAGTGTCTTCTTCTGGCGCTGGAAAGTGTCTTCGGCGTCATCTGTCCACACATAAGGTTGGTGTTCCTCTGTCAGGCGGGTGAGGGGCTTGGCGATGTTGGAGAACCCCTGTATGAAGCGGCGGTAATAACTGCACAGCCCCAGCAAACTGCGCAACTCTCGCTTATCCTTTGGGCGAGGCCAATCTCTCACGGCCTGTCTTCAACGGGTCTGTGGCTACTCAGGTTGGTGAGACTATGTGGCCCAAGTAGTTGACTTCCTTGCGGAAGAGCTGGCACTTCTTTGCGTTGAGCTTCAGGTTGGTCGCCTGCAGTCTCTGTAGCACCTTACTCAGGTTGATGAGATGGTCTTCAAAAGTCTTGCCGATGATCATGATGCAGTCCAGGTATAGCAGGCAGGTGTCATAAATCAGTCCTCTCATTACCGACTCCATGAGACGTTGGAAGGTAGCTGGCGCGTTGCAGATGCCAAAGGGCATAACTGTGAACTGCCAAAGTCCTTGGCCTGTCGAGAATGCTCTTGTCTCTTGGATCTGGAGCCACCTGTCAGTAACCCGACTTCAGGTCCAGGGTCGAGAACCACTGCGCACCAGCAAGCCTGTCCAGGGTGTCGTCAATCCAGCGTAGGGGGAAGCAATCCTTCCTGGTGACAGCATTCAGCTTCCTGCAGTCCACGCAGAAGCGTAGCTCACTGTTCTTCTTAGTCACCAAGACCATAGGGGTACACCAAGGGCGGTCAGACTCTTCAATCACTCCCCTGGATTCCATGTCATCTA
The DNA here is from genome assembly GCA_030765055.1 of Mantis religiosa. Lineage (NCBI taxonomy): Eukaryota > Metazoa > Arthropoda > Insecta > Mantodea > Mantidae > Mantis > Mantis religiosa. The sequence goes on from CM060950.1 coordinate 354,086,358, forward strand.
GCATATCCCGTACCGCAGCTTGTTTTGCCAGCGGAACGCGTCTAGGTGGTTGTCGCATAGGCCGGGCGTCTCCGGTGTCGATGTGGTCGGCTCGGTCCGTGCGGCCGTAGTCGCTGTCGCCTTGGCTGAAGACGCGCTGGTATCGTCTCAGCAGTTGTCGCCCCTTCTTCAGCTGTTCTGCGGTCAGATGGTCGGCCGCCCTCTCCATTAAACCTTCCAGCCGGGGCCCCAGGTGTTGCGTCGGCACCGGCTCCTGTGTCTTGTCGATTGCGGTTACGCTGACCACGGGCTCACACGTCCCCAGCTCGGTTCCGGCCTGGACGTCGTGATCGGCATCTGCCAGGGTGAGCAGCCTCACTGGCACCTCCTCTCGATACGGCAATAATGTCATGGCTACACATAGTCGGTGCACAGGCGTCTTCTGGTCCAGCAACATGTTCTTGGTTCGCTGGCCTTCCAGTCGCGCCGTCAACACCACCTCGCTTCTCGCGGGGACCACCAAGTCTTCCTTCAAGATAACCCTGCAGATTCCCAGGCATTCTTCGGGCTGCCGGAGTATCACCTCTTCTCCATTGAACCGCAGGACCTTCTTGCCGACATCGACCGTCGCCTTGTGGCTCCTCAGGGCATCCAATCCCAGTATAACCTCCACAGCCACCTTCACGACGAACACCCACAGACGTACGGCACTCCTTCCCAAGGTCAACTTTAGCAGGGCTTCCTTCTCCACAGGCAAGTTGTCGCTCGATGCCGTCACAAGCTGGTATGGTCGGCTTGGTTTCCTGGACGGCAAACCTTTGACCACGTCAGGTCTGATAGTGGTCACAGCTGCCCCAGTGTCCACCAGCACGCGGCACGGTTTCCCTCTCACCCAACCGTCCACGATGAGGCTGTCATCTACACGCCGGCTGACGGCGCAGTGTCACTCGAGGGGATGGTGATGGCGCCGACGTGTCCCTCTCCACGACGGCCCTTACTCGTTTTCCGGCTGCTCTTCCTGGTGTGGGCAGTCTCTCTCCAGGTATACCGGCTGTCCACACCCCCAACTCCGGCCACTAGGTCTTCGCCGGCGTCCCTCAACTGGTCTTCGGTCTCCATTATAGCGGATACTCCTTGTTCTGGAAGTCCGGGTAGCTGTCACCTTGGCCGCCTCCATCCTCAATGCTGCCGTTAGTGGCTCGTGGATAGTTTGGTAATCGCCAATTATTAGGCGCTGACGAATCTCCGTATCTCATACCCCGTCAACAAATGTACAGGCAGCCTCTCGGGATACGAACTCGGGTGGGAGGTCAACTAGGGCTTTGCTGGCCAGCTGCTCGATTGCCAGGGCGAACTCCTTGCAGCGTCTCCCCTGGCTGCTGCGACCTTGATTTCAGCTGGCTTCGGTAGGCTGCGGCTAAGCGGTGGTTTCCAAAGCGGTTCTCCAGGGCCTCCAAAGTCCTTGGGCATCTCCGCTGTCTGGACCGCGTTCAGAACATCTGCGGCCTGTCCCTGGAGGCTGGCTATTAACTGTGTGGCCTCTTCCTCTGGTGACCATTTGTTGTGCTTGGCCACTGCGTCGAACTGGCGGCGGGAGACTTCGAAAGTTGTCGCGCCGTCGTATTTAGGAGGTTTGACGCGCGCAGATGTTGTCGAGTCCCGGCACGTCGGCTTTTAAAATTTTCAACCTCCTGCCGACAATGTCCTCCACCATGGCGTTCAGGGACTTGGTGTTGCTGTCGGCCTTTCCCTCTAGGTCATTGAAGCGGTTCGCCAGGTCTTCGGCGCACTCATCCACTTGGCCCATCCGCTTGCCCAGCTCCGTGACGTCATCCCTCACCCCAGTCAGCTGTTCCTCAAATTTGGCGGCGAGAGCCTCGTTCACCACCTTCATTTCCGTGGCCAGACTGTCGTTTGTTGCTCTCATTTCTGTGGTTCGGCCTTCATTGCAGTCAGATTGAGATTTGTCGTCTCCAACTTTGCGGCCAAGTTGTTGTTTGCAGCTTTCATCTTTGCAGCGAGAGTGTCATTTGCCGTCTTCATTTCTTCTATTTTCTGTAGAATCTTTTCCAATGCAGCCTCCAGTGGTAATGTCTCACTCCTGACACCAATTGTGACTGTGGGTTCCTAGAATTAAAAGTCCGAGTTGCAGAAATCCTAAATGTTTTTTACTTCCATAGAAATACACTGTTCTATTCTTACATTAGTCACATTACATCACATACACAATCAGTCTACCAAGGTCGATGGTAATAACAAACAGTGTTCTGATTACATCTGTTTACAGCATCCGTTTACCAATTGTTTACGACTGACTCTTGGGGAGTCGTCGCTGCCTGAAATGCCTCATTGATAATTCTAAAGATTTCCGAAACAAACAAGAAATCGACTGTTCTATCAAGATATCACTAGAGTTTTTTAGACGGGAAACTTTATCCGTGCCGGCAAGACCTTTATCTCGCGCTATCTTTAACTGCAGGCTCTTTGTGTACACAAGCCGCGCTTATATCTCTCTGGACCGAAACTTTTGTGTGTGTCGCCGCAACAATATGAATGACAGAGAAGTTACATAATATGCAAATGATTTCTGAAAATGTTAACAGAATCTTTAATGTATAAACTAAGACTTTCACAGCCAGTGTGCTGACTATCAGCTACATTTTTATCTTCTGAGCTTGTATGAGATGGTCAAGAAGACACTGAAGGCTTTAAAGAAACTCAGGTCCTGTCTTCAACAGTTAACTACTATGCTCCACTACAAAGCAAGGTCATAGAAATTTATATAAAAAAACATCAACTGGAAAGAAGCCTTACATGTACAAAAAACCTGAATACCCATCTTAGAAAACCTGGACAAAAACAACTGATGTTACAAAATCTCGCCTACACCTGCGCTACCAACTTATGCGAGCCAATCAGCACTTAGGACACCCAAAAGAAGTCCCATCCATCCCCACTATATAAGAGTGCCACAGATGTCGCTCCCACATTCAAGCTCTGACCAGCATAGACAAGGGATCACCACACCCTGAAGATACCAAGTGCAATACTTCGCAAAAAATTTGTATTTCCGAGCCTTCTCGACCACAGCCTACAAGCCTGGAAGATAAAACATAGCTAATACTCAGAATCCTTAATAGTAACAATTACAATTTTTCTTTTTTCTTTTTCTCTCTCTCCCCTTTTTTGGCACTGATAGGTAAGTCAATGTTTTACCAAGTTTTTATAAAGAAAGCAAAGACAAGAAAAAGGAAAAAAAAAAAAAAAAAAAGAAGTAGATGATTCTTGGAGCCCTATGGAGAGTCCTATTATCTCAATTTACATTTTAAGGTGTAAGCTCCAGTAATTAAGATAAAGTATAGACCAGCAAACTTCCATTTTTTTTTTTTTTTTTTTTTTTTTTAACTTTCTAGTACAGCATCTCCACCTTTATTCTGGACACAGATATAAAATAATATTCAAGTAAAATAATTAAGAAAAAAAAATTTACAGAGACCCAGGAGGAAAAGCACACAACATGCACATTTACCATACTATTAAAATTAATGATCCAGTTTCTTCTAAAGTTTAAAATTTTTCTCTTTATTTGTTGAAACCACCCATACAATTTTCTTCTTTTGCCAGTCCATGATAAAATGGAGTCAAAATGTAATTTCAGTACCTCTCTACATTTACAGTCTGCTTGTAGAATACTGGACCCGTTATGCATGTAGCGCTAACAGCATACCAAACTCCAACTTTCCGATCAAATTGGGGATTTCTTGAATGCGATGTGGATTTTTAGAGGCCCAGTACTGACTGCTAGAAGTGTTAACAAGACCACTGAGGTGGAACCATGCCTCACCAGAAAAACACAGAAGCTGTGGATCAATTAAACTGTTATTCACTGATGAAAGAAACCATTCACAATAATATATTCATGATACTGGGTCACCTTGTTTTAAAGCAAGGACACTTGTATACTTATACAGTTGTAGTTTTAATAATTTAGTTGCTCTATGTGCAGCAGACTCTGAAATTTCCATCTGCTGTGCTACTTTCGGGATGGATTTGATTGGTGAACGTTCAAAACATGTGCCTATGTTGTCCAACTTTTCCTCTGTAAACAGTGTATGTTTATGCTTTCGTTTTTTGTTTGCTACAGAACTGTGGTTTCAAAATTCTTCACAATCTCATGAACTGTAAATCTGGAAGGAGGCACTTCTCCAGGAAACGTTTGAATATACTCTGTGCAAAAACAGCTTGGTGATTTACATTTATAATAACTTTTACACATGACAATGCGTTGCTCTGGAGGCAAATGCCTGTTCACGTTGGTCGACAGTATCGCTAGCCCCCTATCCCCTCCAAACACATCAGCAGCCAGTAGTAGGAGAATCCAGCAAGGTCGCAGCAGATGCAAAACAGTACGTACTCCATTACATTTTAAATGAACAATGCTGTATTTGTTACACAGTAGAACCTTGTTTACCCAGATCAACTAGGACCAGGTCTGATCTGAGTTAACAAAAATCTGGGTTTTCCAGAGATTTACAGAAAAAAATGATAAAAGTACATGTACACCACCAAAATATTTTTAACTGCTTCAGGAAATCCATTTAAACCCTGCATGGACCAGGAGTGGATACCCAATAAACAGCACAAGACATTTAAATTGTTAAGTAATGTAAAAAGACTTAATAAATACACATTCGTATCTTCCGTATTTATTGTTATTTTAGTGGGACAAAACTAGCTTAAACACATTAAAGGCAACTATGGTATCATTAAAGTAGAGATGATATTCACAAATCATTGGAATTTCACTATTTTGTTTCACTGTAGCAAAAGCCATTCTTTGCGTCGAATGCATCTAATTTGTGAGTCATTTTATTTTGTGTGCATACAAACAATATGTATATATTAGCTGCATAAGCGAGTTCTCCATTTCAAGGTTCTATAGTACAGTTTATGCTACCACATGATAATCATTGTATATGTTGTGTCACACATGCTGGTAAGAAAGAAACCTCTCTGTTAGCATCTGTATGTACCTCAGAGTATTTTACAACCAAAGTTTATAGCCTTAGGTTTATGCAACTGTTTTCACACAGTAATATAGTTATTCAGATTCTCTTGGGGTAAGATTGACTTCTTTTAACTATCTCATGAAATACTGACACATCGTGAAAAAAATGAAAACGTACTGGGAATATTCCTAGATTTATCTAAGGCATTAGACAAGTATATGCCATAAAACATTACTTGAAAAACTACAACAATATGGAATAAGAGGTAAAATATTAGAAATATTAACAACATATTTAAACGGCATCAACAGTGCACAGAAATAGTTTACAAAATGGATAACACTATAAAAAAATTTCATCTGAATATGACAATGTAAGGTTGGGAATACCTCAAGGTTCAGTACTCGGCCCCTTACTATACAGACTTTATGAAAATGACATGCCCAAGTTGAACAGTGGTAAAGCAATAGCATATGCTGATGATACATCAATGATTTTCTGGGATAAACTTGAAAACAGTATAGAAAACAACATTAAAGAACAGACAAATTTATTGTTAGAATACTTTAAGGATAATAATCTAAAGGTTAATATAGTTAATATAGACAAAAGTAAAGTAATGTTATTTGAACTAAAAACCGTAATAAATTTATTAACTTGACTATCAATGGAGAAATAACAGAGCAAGTAAAAGCTATAAATTTTCTGGGTTTACAACTGGATAGCTTAAAATTCCATAACGAGGTGGATAAAGTATGTAAAAAAATTTGCTCAGCTATATATGTACTAAGAAAATTATCAAACTATTTGACTTCAGATGTTCTAAAACTTGCATATTATGGATTGATACACAGTCATATTAATTATGGGATAGAAATTTTGGGTGGTGCAGGAATCACAAATTTAAACAGAATACTCACTCTACAAAAAAATTAGTTTAAGAATTATATATAAGTTAGGAAGGAAGGTGTCATGCAAAAGCATTTTTAAATCTGAAAACATAATAACGGTGGTCTCTCAATATGTGTTTATTGTTATTTTGATGGTTTTGGATGAGAGATACAATATACACAGGAATAGTGACTGCCACAATTACAATACAAGAAACCTGGATAATTTCCAGAGTATCTATGACAAAGAAAGTAGCTGAGAAGAATCCTCTTATAATTGGTGGTATATTGTATAATCAACTTCCCCTACAGCTAAAAAAATTAAAAAAGAACCAATTCAAAACATCATTAAAACAATACTTAATTGAAAGATGTCTATAGGGAATAGATGAACTGTGAAGATTTACCTTGTGTTATAGTTAATTTGGTTCTTGTATACAATATGTATCATAACTTTATAAATGTATATAAGTAAAAAATATTTGTAATTATAAAATGTATTAGATTTTGACGAAGCTTGAAACATCATTGTAAGATGTCTATCATCTATTGTCATCGTCATCATCACACCTGCCTCGGTAGTGTAGATGGTGGCATGTCTGCCTCATGTTCAAGAGGTCCCGAGTTCGAATCTCGGTCAGGGTGAGTTACCTGGATAAGGTTTTTTCTCAGGTTTTCCTTTCCTTAAACGACGAATGTCGGGTAGCTCCAAGCTCCATGGATCCTGGACACATTTGAGCATCATTTCATCCATTTCATTCACCGTCCGATATGGCTTAATGTTGGAAGACGTAAAATTAAAAAATCATCATCATCTTTATTGATATCAACAGAATGCTCCATTACATGGTAACACTACATGCTTTAAAGTTACATGTCCACTTTTGAATTAGTAATTGTAAACATTATAACAATTTTAATATAAAAATTATTTGTGGTTGGTTTATTGACACTCGTCACTTACTTTTTCATATATTTATGAGAGACTAGTTTCAAAGGCCCTGGCCTCCATTTTCAATCTCTTCCCAACTGGCAACTGTTGTTATCTGCTCTCTCTGGTGGTGGAACTATGAACTTTTTTGTCAAATTATCTGCTGGCGGGATTTCAAAGTTCATTACGCGATCCTTATTTTTCCAGATGAATATGTTCTCCCATGTTGTCAATCTATTTTGGTTTATCACTCCTTTTAATAATTTTGGATTTGGATCAATGTCATGGTTTTCATGGTTAGCCACAACCCAATTACACATAAACATGCAATAATAAACAGCCTTACACACAGACTAGTCAACATACCCATGGAAAAAGAAGAATATTTCAAGGAACAAAAAGCAATAATACACATAGCAGAAGAAAACGGATACAACAAAAGTTTGGTGTTGAAGAAAATTAGAAAATCTAAACTAAAGAAAACCATTAAGGAAACAACCACATTTATTAAAGAAAAAGAAAGCAACAGCATATTCAGTTCATTCACATATCATCCAAAAACATTTAATAAATTTAAAAAGATATTCAAGGAACAAAATATCATCTTGGCACCTACTAATAGATACTCAATTTTAAAATTACTAAATTCAAAAACAAAAGATGAAATTCCTTCAGGTAACAAATCTGGAATATACCAAATAAATTGCAAGAATTGTGAAAAATGCTACATAGGTCAAACAAAAAGAAATTTAAAAACCAGAGTCAAAGAACACTTTAGAAACATCAGATTGAAACAAGAAGACAAGTCAGCAGTAGCATTTCATTTTTGGAATGAAAACCATGACATTGATCCAAATCCAAAATTATTAAAAGGAGTGATAAACCAAAATAGATTGACAACATGGGAGAACATATTCATCTGGAAAAATAAGGATCGCGTAATGAACTTTGAAATCCCGCCAGCAGATAATTTGACAAAAAAGTTCATAGTTCCACCACCAGAGAGAGCAGATAACAACAGTTGCCAGTTGGGAAGAGATTGAAAATGGAGGCCAGGGCCTTTGAAACTAGTCTCTCATAAATATATGAAAAAGTAAGTGACGAGTGTCAATAAACCAACCACAAATAATTTTTATATTAATTTTGACGTCACTGTTACTAAATTCCTCCAAACACACAACACATAACAATTTTACATTGAATTATTTTCTTTTCTAGACACTATGTACATTAAATTGAGTCCATTCTACTAGCTGATTTTTGTGAACTCTCAAAAATCAGCTAGAAGAATGGACTCAATTGTTATAATGTAAAATTGTTATAATGTTTACAATTACTAATTCAAAAGTGGACATGTAACTTTAAAGCATGTAGTATTACCATGTAATGGAGCATTCTGTTGATATCAATAAAGCACAAACAAAAAATCATCATCATTATCGGGAGTTAACTGAATAGCACATTTGAAATTAAATTTCAGTGTTGACTATGGCTTATCATGACAAAGGAATTAGAGTAATGTACCTTACTGATAATAGCAATTTATCATCTGTAAAACAAGTATTCACTTACTATGCTGAACAACCTTTTTTTTTCCTTCAAAATTGGTCCGGGTTAACGAGGTTTTACTGCAGTTACCATGAGGAAACAAAAAATCATACTGCTTACCTTTAGTTTCCTAGCCAAAGTAGCACAGTAGTCTTCACTGTAAATGACAACTACATTTTAAATTTGGTAACTGTTCAGTTAAATCTAATTAGATTTTTCCTGTTTTTCTTCTAACATGAGCTCATTAGCACTGATTACTTTATGTACATTAAACAGAGTGCTTTTTGTTCTGGATGGGCAGGAACTTTTTATTAGTCTTTATTTACTTCATTTATATTACCTGTTTTTGACACCTGTGTGCTTTCACCTATAAGAACTTATCAACTAAGTAGACTATTTGGAGTTTCTTCTTATACCTAATGTATGAGATGAGAACTCTGTCCATTCTTTTGTAGAATGGTCGAGAGGTATAATATCCACTCCAGTAATGGTCATCTCGATCAGCATATGTGAAGAAATCTCCTGATAGTGTAGGAAACATAGAAGGTTCTTGTTCTTCACGCACTGCATTAAAGTAATCCTTCAGTGTTCCAAACTGTGCCTGCACAGCAAAACAATTACACATGTATAATTAAAGAGTGACAAATCTCCATATATCAAGAATGTCACTAATAATGTCTTAAGTATTCATTCTATTGATAAAATGTTTAACCAATAAAAAAACAACATTGATATAACATAAACAAAGATACTGTTAAATAACTTACAAAGTAAGTCGCCACAAATGGTGTATCTTGAATGTGAGAGAACTTAGTGGTTTACCAGGGAAATATACGAGTCAAATGGAGAAATTAATGTCATGCTGGCCAAGGTAGCTCAATGGGTTAGAGTGACTGGATGGAAACCAGGAGATCCGTGGTTCAAATCCTGGCCATGGCATTGAATTTTTCATGTTGACTCTATCAAAAACCTTAGCCTATGTACGGCTAGTATGAAGAAATGATTAATTTCCATCAATTAGCTAAAATAATAAGAGTTAAACAATGAAGCCTGGAACTCAAGTACTTACAATAGTAGGTCGCCACAAACAGTGTATCTCAAATAGCGAGAACCCCTAGTGGTTTACCGTGGAAATATATGAGTCAAATGGAGAATTTAATGTCATGCCGGTAAGTTGGCCTTGGTAGCTCAATTGGTTAGAGCGACTGGACAGAAACCACGAGATCCGTGGTTCAAATAACTTCCAACCATGACACAACCAGCCAGAACAGAATAACTCTAATAACATGGACACCAACTGAGAAAATAATTTAAGACGGATGACGATTATTATTTAGTAATATTTTTTAAAATGGCATTTCCTAAAGGCTAATAACAAGGTTTCTAAATGTATAATTATTTTTTATATTGTTTCAGTGTATAGGTAGAAATATCTTTAACAACTAAGTGATATTTAAATGTTTATATCTGTTGATTTATATTCTGATCTTAGTCAAAAGGCTAAGAAGTTAATCTTTTTATTTATTAAGTTACTCTAGAAAGTACTTACTGAATACATGTTGGTAGTATGTTCACATTCTTGATCATATTCATCAGACACATTCATTACTCCATAAACTAAATTGCTAAAGGCATTTAGGACCGCTTGTACAAACATGGAATATATCTTGGGAAAAATACACTCAAAATAACCTTCCTGGAGTCTAAAGAGGCGATGAGTTGTACAACACTCTTTTATTCCTTAATTACTCTCTTACTAGCAGATTTAAAACTAATATTGGCTAGACTGTGAGTCTTTCATGGCCAGTTTGATGCATAATCATGGCTGGTTTAAACATATTTTCATGATCAGCTATTCCTAAACTATTATTTTATGTATGAATAACTATTTGCTGTATTGTAAAATAACTATGAATGCTCCCAAGCATGTTCAAATATAAAATAATAGTTCGTCAATTCTGTTATATAAAATATGAGCACATGGTGGAAAATAAACAGGCACTGTGTCTTCTTATGATAGAGTAAAAGTATAGGAAAAGCACAGATTCATGCAGTTACATCTCCAACTGATATTTACTTTATAACTGAGTTTACAACACATTTTCTTTTCTATGCTAAAAACAGCTAGTGCACTTACCTGGCTTTTATAATTGATTTCCTTAAAAATTAATTTTTTAATATCCGTTATGAAAATTATATTTTAACAGTTACCAACATCACTGCCAGCTCAAGATATAACTAAATCACTACACAGAGATCAGGTACTTAAACTAGTTGCTACATAGTATCAACATACACAATATTAGAATGCTAGGTATAAATAGGACCTTAGAAACCATCTCCTTGCAACTTGTGCTTTACTGAGAGCAATACTTAATGCAACAGGTAGAAATGTTGAATCAAAGCAATGATCTGGGTAGCATTAATTTTTTAGTGATTATTCTCTATTGAACCAAAACTTATTTCTAATATCATTTAGCTGCTTTGTGTTGCACCCAGATAAGTGACGACAAAAATTACCTAGTTCAATTTTGCAGCTGTTTGAAACTACCACATTGTAAGTAAGCATAAATAATCAATTTGTTCTCAAGTAATTTAAACTAAATCTTACAGGAGCTGAAGGCTTTTATACATGAATTTAATTATGAACAGTACAAAGCAGAAGTGGAAGTTGTGGGTAAGGAGACGAGTGCAGCTGAAAGGGGAACTCTTCTCAGTGACCTATATCACTCCCCTTACCCAAGTATCTACCTACCTCTATCACCATTTTGAATAATTTAGGCTGAATTCAGTATAGTTAATCTGGTCAACAGTCAACTCTTTCCACTGCAAAGCCTGTGGCATTAATCTTGCACTTAACCTCCAAATAATAGATGTTGCATGGAATGACACCAACTTGCAACTATGTTACATTTTTTATCAGATTTCAGTACATTCAGAACCAAACAGTTCTTTGTGTCCTATTATATGTTCTAAATAACCATCAAATCATCTCCTTTCCTAATATGAACCTCCATGTGTTCTCAAAATCACTGAAAGGTGAATCATTTATATTGAACAAACTAAATTCAGTACCAAAGCAGCCATTTTCTTTTCATGTGTGGAATAACAAATTACCATGCATGAAAGCATCAAATAACTTATTCTATTGTTATGCCCTTGATACGCTCACTTCCAGCATTGTACAACACAATTTAGCACCTAACCACAGAAAATTTCTTTTAACAGGGTTGTATTCTAAGTTCATAAAACCAGGTCATTGATGGATTGAAAGAACACCCTTATTATTCAATAAATTTTCTTATCCTAAAAACATTTTTACAATATTAATAATTTTTCAAGAATGATTTACAAAATTATGTCTCTAAAAGTGTAACAATTGTTTGTTTGTTCTCTGTTAAATACAGAGGGTTTCAAAACATGTATTTTCAGTAAGATTAAATATTTTTATTGAATGCAATATTTTTTTTTATCTTCAGTCCCAAGCAAAAGAGAATGTAAAAATGGGAGCAAATACTTATGAAAATGCATTACAAATGCTTTCACTAACTGGATTTTTCATACTTTTTTATATCCTTGGCTACTGTGCAAATAAAATGTAGGAATATGAATTAAATAATACAATTAAAATGCATCCAATATGGGCAATAAAAATATATTTTCAATGCTTTCTGGATGCTTTGATAAGGTTAAGAGGTAAGAAACACAATTTAGATATTACTTGAAATCAGACCTGTACAAAAAGGCTGTGTTTACGGTTGAGGTAATCAAAGATTTTCTGGTAGTTATTAAACTGAGCATCCCATTCAGAAGCATGGTCGTAACGGAAGTCATCTCCCAGTGGTGCCAAAACAACATTAGTACGGTAAAGTTGAGCCTTCTTTCTATACTGATCAAGCAAAAGTGATGCCCTGGAAAAAAAAAAGAAATACATACAAATTACAGGGATGAAAATGTGTAATAAAATAAAAACAGGAGAGCCATACTGAGATTACATAAATACAAACAAAGGGGCAAATTTACTTTTCTTGAGCTGCTTGGCTAATCTGATAATATACAGAATGAATTTTAATTACCCAATAAACTTCAGGGATTGCTTCCTAGCTGGAAATGGAGGAAAAAAGGTCATATCAACATGTGTCTGGGAATGCAGTGTTACCTCAGTTGATAGAACTGATGTACATCATTATTCTCTCATTGTTCTCACACTTATGGTATGTTTGTGTGTTGTAGACTATGTGACTGCAACAAAGCACTGTAGAAACAGAGTTGTCTGGTATTCATTCCGGGAACAAACTTAGATGGTGTTCATATATGGTCAAACAGATAGAAGTGGTCAAGAGGCAGCATGGATGTACTCAGTCAGTACTCTAAGAGACAGCACCAACCATATTACATAACATTTGGTGCCATTTTTGGGCATTTGTATAAGCATGGGTCCTTTCAGACTGATGAACATGAAGGCAGCAGCAGAATGTGCATACACCAGATCTGGAAGAACATGTTCAACAGGATATTGAAATCAAACATGGTACAAGCTCCAAGAAAGGTGCCCGCCAATGTGGTATAAGCCAGAGGTCATTATATGTATCCCGCATAACAACCACTATTATCCGTATCATCTATAATGTGTGCAGGAATTATCAGCAGCATGAGAGAACAGAGACTTTCACGGTCAGAGTCAACCTAACTGTAAGTTATTTGCTCCATCTATACGCTGTTGCATCCAACACAACGCAACCTTCTCCTATGTGACTTTGACTGCACCACTGAAGATGTTCACAGCAGCTGTGGACAAGATGTCTGCAACTTCAATCTCCAGCAGACCATGGCATAATAGCCTGGAAATAACTTCAAGCTATATCACCAGCATATTTCTCTCCACTGGAAAGATTTTGTTGCTGTTTTAGCATTAGGCCACCATCATTGTGGGTTTTCTTTTCCCAGTCCTCACTGATGAAACAGCCTTTACCAGAGATGACATCAACCTACATAATCATTATTTGTGGGCTTGTGGACTACAGCAAAACATTGGGAAATGGTTGAATTGTCTCAGCAATGCTTCAGTATCAATGTTTGAATAAGAATTCTTAAGGATCATCTACTTGGACCGTTCACTGCTTAGGATCAATTCAATTCAATTCATTCATCCTTTAAATCTCCATACAAGATTGTGGAAACGTCAAAACAAAAATATTTACAAAATTTAAGTACAAAATTTAAATACAGAAATTACAACAACAACAACAACAAAAAAACCATGTATAAGAGTAAATGCCAAAATATAATAATATAACACAACTTTCCAAATACTCTTGAATAGAATAAAAACATGCTTCACTTAAAAATTTATGCAGTTTCAATTTAAAAATCTTTTGGTCGTCAATCTGTTTTAAATAAAGAGGTAACTTATTGTACAGTTGGGTACCAGTGTAAGTGAAGGAATGCTTCTATAATGTGATATTATGACTAATTGCTAGTAGGTTTGAACTGTTTCTTGTATCATGCTGGTGTGTCAATGCATATGTTTTAAAGCAATTTAAACTAGCTTTTACATGTAAAAGAACTTTGTATATGTATAAACATGGCAGGGTTATAATTTTCATTTCCTTAAAATACACTCTACAGCTCACATGTGCAGGTTGGTTCACTTACTTGGAGTCACACTGGACACAAAAATTATCTTTTACACCCCATGTTGACCAATTAGCATTAAAACTAAGTAAAAATTTATTTCTTTTAAAGTGTCTAAAGAACTATGTCCCAGAAGCAACTATTAGAATAATTTATTTCTCCCTCATTCAGTCACATATCTCATATGGTCTGGAAATCTGGGGCAATACTTCGAAATTAAATTTAAACAAAATTTTTACTTTACATAAAAGAGCAATTAGATATATGTCTAATTTAAAAACTAAAGACTCATGTAGGGAAGCCTTTCGTCAGCAAAAAATAATGAAGCTGACAAGCCTGTACATCTACAAAACAATTTTATATATGATAAAATACATCCCATTGCAAACAAATTCGGATATTCACGACCACAACACAAGAAACAAGAATAATTTCGCTATTATGATGCATAGACTCCACCTGTGTGACAAGTTGCCTAGTTACATGGGAGCCAAGCTATATAACAAACTCCCAGCAGAAGTTAAAGTGTCTAGTAACTTAACAAAATTCAAATTTGTCTTGAAATCATATTTAATTAACAATGTGTTTTATTCACTTAATGAATTTCTAAACTAAGGCTAAAACTTCAGAATTTATCATTTGAATGCTAGTTTCTTATTTTACAATACTTATGACTAATACCTACACACTGTATTAGGTGTACAAGACATTATACATTTAGAATAACATCACATAAGTTTTAGTTTCTTCTAATATCTGTATATATAACAAAATATCCAGCAACTTTAATTGACGACTTGCCTGTTTTCAACAATGCTTGTAAAACATAAGGTGATAATAAAGTATTATTATTATCATCATCATCATCATCATCATCATCATCATCATTATTCATATGGCTCTTTTTTGCATTCAAAAAACATTTTCTGACGTATTTGAATTACCCCAAAAGATGATACCATAATTCATAAGGGAATGAAAATATGTAAAATATGCCATTCGAACTATAATTTTTAATGTTTTTAAAGCATAGCACTGCTTACTTAACTTCTTAATCAAATCTTCTATATGTATAGTCCAATCCAAGTTTTGATTTAACCACAAACCTAAAATTTTTGTATCTTTTACATATGAAATGTTGTTGCCATCCAAATTAAGGCCAGGGAAGGTAATACTTCTATTTACTTTATGCCGAAAACCTATTGCTACTGTTTTATCTTTGTTTAAAATTAGTCTGTTTTGATCAAGCCATGGCATAATAGTTTCATTAATTTCATTTACATTTTGAAGTAAATGACCTTTATCATTACCAGTGATGAGTATGTTTGTATCATCTGCAAAAATAGTGAGTTTAATATTTTCCTTATCTACATTATGGGTTATATCATTAATATGAACTAGAAATATAAGAGGGCCCAAGATAGAACCCTGAGGGACCCCACATTTTATAATTTTCATTTCAGAATGTTCATCATAAAGTGTATAAGTCTTTGCATCTAAAAACTGTAATTCCACTATTTCCTGTCTTTTAAATATGAGGCAAACCAGTTTACAGTCCCTCTGATGCCATATGAATTTAATTTGGATAAAAATATATATAATGACTAAACATTTTTTTGATAATTTTAGAAAAACTTGATAATAGAGAAATTGGTCTGTAATTTTCTATTTCTTTTCGTGATCCTTTTTAAATAGTGGTTTTATTTTTGAAATTTTTAAGCAGTCTGGAAATTTTCCTATATTAAATGAAAGATTTATTAAATAAGTTAAAGGTTTGCTAATATGCACACCACATTTCTTTATTATAAGACTGGAAAGCTGATCAACTCCACAAGATTTTTTATTTTTAAGGCTTTTTATTACTGCGTTAATTTCATTAATAGCCGTTGGCAAAAGAAATAAGGAAAATGGAAAATATGGTAAATTTTTCAATTCCTCTATTTTACTCTTTTGGCTAAGCTTAGAATAATTATTTATTTAATTAAAATAGTTGTTAAAAGAATTTACAACTTTATTAGCTTCAGAAATTAGTTCACTATTGTATTTAATTGAATTGATATTGTGCAATTCATGATGTTTGCCTGTCTCTCTTTTAATAATCCTTGTGCCAAATAGACTTGGATTTATTAGTTGTTTCACATATCGCTTGTTTATTGATAACTTTTTGCTTGCTTAATGGCTTTGTTATATATTTTCTTATAATTTTGCAGGAACACCCTGAAATCATAAGTTGTGACATTCTCTTTAACATACTTATTTAAGAATCTAAGCCTCTTACTTGAATTTAGTATTCCTTGAGTAATCCAGTCTTTACTTGCTCTTCTACTATTTACGTTTACATTTTTAAGGGGAATAGTTACATTAAAGTAGTGGACTTTTATTTCTAGGCCATCTGAAAAGTATAATGTATGCTGAACTGGTTTCAGATGTGCAGACCCAAGTGATACAGGCTAGAACATTTGAAAGAGTGAGGCAATCAATAATACAACATATGAACGCTTGCATGGCATCCCATGCAGATCACTTTGAACATTTGTTGTAACAAGGATGTGATTTATGCCCATGTACTGTGTGCCAGGACGGTTTGCTGCTATTGCACACATTATTCATTTCTGGATACATGTTTAAGACATTATATGTGTTTGGAGGAATTTAGTAACAGTGACATCAAAATTAATAAACCAACTACAAATAGTTTCTGAGATGTGTAAGACATTTTTTCCTCTGTTTTCAGTCAGGAAGCTTCACTGCAGTTTGTTGATCTAATTACAATTCATCCTGTATAAAATTCCTATGCATAACTGCTCTATATCTTGAATGTTGGAAGTAGTAAATGTTTCAGGCGACTGGTCATATGCTGCAATATGTTATTTTAGGAAGTGCAAGAGAGGATTCAGCATTGATTTTAAAAATATTGTGTTTTCTACCACACTATGTGAGAAATTGCTCTAGTATATGTTTATTTATAACGTAAGTTCATCTGAAACCTCACAAGCATCATTTTGAACATCATAAAGACATTATGTTAGTAAACCAAAGAATTCACAAGTGTACAAATGGTTTTGTGAATGTTCAATTATAACCAAAAAATAGTGGCTTCATTCTGTTTGTTAGTTGCAGAATGTCTCTACTTCTGAGATATCTATATGACTGCTACAATGCATTTTCATTTACTAGTTGTGTGAGACATTTATCTAGAACATATTCCGTACACTTGTCTGGAAATGTATATAACTTGTTTGTTATACATGTATTGAATCTGTATGAGGCACTGGTCTGGAACTGTTTGCACCTCATTCGGAACTTGTTAAAAAAGTTTATTGGAATGTTTGAATGCAATTGCAGCTACTGATACAAGCTAATATGATAATGATAATAAATTTGAGTACTAAACAGAATATATCTGGGGCAACCCCCAAGCCTGGACCTGGTCCTTCTGTCATTAGGGAGCCTTCAATACATCTACATGCTTGTTCCTTTCTACTGTTAACTTTGACTTCCTCCCCTTCTTTACTATTTGCTCAATTTTTGACCTCTGTATATTGTTTACCTGTTATTTCAACTTTTAACTATGATCACTTCATTCAGCTGAGTTCCTAACCTCATTTTATTGATATTTCTCATTTTTATTTCTTCCCTTTCTCTATTACATTTATTAAATTTCACTTGCCGCTTTTAGCACTCCTTCCTCCTATTAACTTCTATTTCATCTTTCTTGCCTGTGTCTTCTCCTCTGCATTTCACAATCCCTCTCTATTGACAAAAACACAAGTTCATCTCAAACTGCTTTATTTGTTACTAAATAGTTAGCCCAATGCTAATGTACACATACAATCAGCCTCTGTTTTACACAAACACACTATTTTTACAAATCTCTTCAATGTTTATGTGTCTTTATCATGCACTAACTTGTGCTGCTAGTAATCTCTCTGATATACACACAGATCCAACTCTTACATGGAGCTACATGGTGACTCTGAACACAACTTCGATATTCATACATAAAACTGATTTGCTGCCTGTTCTATAGCCCACTGATTCTTCACCATGGAGCTTGGAACATTCCACACTTCTATGTGTTGCTCGGTTGACTCACAAATTGACTGATTGACTGACTCATTAATCCTAATCAAGATGGCGACCGGTGGTATGTGCCTTCGTAGTAGCGCTACAAATATTTCACAAAATAATGCTACAGAAACCATAAAAACTCAACAGCTTAGTAAGAAACTCAGACAAGCACTCAGGAACAACAGAAAATGAAGATACAAGTTCGGACCAAAAAAAAATAGAGATAAAACCAGATTTACAAGGTAAGAAAAATTCTGATGAAGATGGCGTCATGACGCCATGCGAAGTTGAAAGCATAAAGTCTCTCCACAAGATAATAGAAATTCTTAATAAAGACTTAAGTGAAGCCCTCACCAAGATAAAGAGACTCACAACTGAAAACCACTCCTTAAAAGTAAAGAACACCAGGAATCAGGATGGAAAGTACCGAAGGAAACAGCTAAGAAATCAACTGAGAAGAAAAGACACGTGCTAATTGCCGAAAATAAATTTGCCACACTATCACCAAGTGAGAACAAAGATAAACATCCAGCAGCTGAAGAAGTGATTAAAGCCCCTATTAACTAAACCAGATGTGCCAAGAAAAACAGTAGCCAGATCTCAATTCACGGTAACAGTCATGCCAGAGGACTTGCACAGTTCATAAGTGGGAACATAACCGACTGTGAAGTTATGGGTTATGTAAAACCCAATGCGAGGTTCCGAGATGCAACATCGTCTACGAGCAGCCCGAGCAGCGAGAAAGAAGTGAAAATCATTATAGCAGGAGCAAATGACGTGTGCCGAAATGAAGCAGCGAACTATATAGATGGCCTAGGTCAACTTTTAAACGAAGAGGAAAAGAAGAAAACAAGATTGATAGTGTTAAATGTGCCTACAAGATATGACCTGTCCCATAACTCATGTGTTAATAGAGACATCAGAAAAACTAACAAAAAGGTGAAGTTAATGTGCTCAGCGTACCCAAATGTGAAACTAGTGGACATCAGTAACCTTAACCGTGAGTATCATACTGTTACCCAAATGACAAGCCCGCGATGCCGAGCAATAAATGTAGGCCGGCGGAGGGAGGGGAGACAGGAGGGGTGGTTGGGTCTTTGTTTACCCCTCCTCCTACCACTCGAAGTTGCACGAAGCTTCAAGAATGTTTTCCCCCTCCATAAAAGGAGAATCGAGAAACTTCGGGACCGATCGATACCGGAAGCGACAGACAGTTGAGAGTAGTGTTGTTATGGCGTGCGTTGTGTAAGTAGCGTCGAGCGTACGTGTAGATTGACATTGGAAAATAAACTAATTGTGTACATTAAATTGTAATTGTGAACAGTGTATTGCTACGAAAATAAAGTGCAATTTTTTGTGTTTGTAACCTCGACTTTTTATTTCACGAACCCACAGTCACAACTGGTGTCAGGAAGCGGGACGATAACATCACCGAACATTACGGCCATGGAATCGGCATTGGAAATGCTTTTAGCGAAGATGAACGAGTTAACAACAAAAACAGAAACGGCAAATAACAACATCACCGAGAAGATGGAAGCGGCAAACAACAACTTGGCCACGACAATGACCGCAAAGATGGCCGAACTGACCACAGAAATGAGGGCAGCGAACGACAGCCTGGCCACGGAGATGAAAGCGGCAAACGAGGCCCTTGCCGTGAAGTTTGAAGAACAGTTGGCCGGCGTGAGGGATAACGTGACGGAGCTGGGCAAGCGGATGGGCCAAGTGGACGAGCGCGTCGAGGACCTGGCGAGCCGCGTTGACGACCTGGAGGGAAAGGCCGACAGCAGCGTCAAGTCCCTGAACGCCATAGTAGAGGACGTCGTCGGCAGAAAACTGAAGGATTTGAAGGCCGACGTGCCGGGACGCGACACAACATCTGCGCGCGTCAAACCGCCGAAATATGACGGCGCGTCAACATTTGAGGTCTTCCGCCGCCAGTTCGACACAGTGGCCAAGCACAACAGATGGTCACCGGAGGAGGAGGCCACACAGCTAATAGCCAGCCTCCAGGGACGGGCCGCGGAAGTCCTAAACGCGGTGCAGACAACGGCAGCGCCCAAGGACATCTGGGAGGCCCTGGAGAATCGTTTTGGGAACCACCGCTTAGCCGCAGCGTACCGCAGCCAGCTAAAGGCAAGGTCACAGCAGCCGGGGGAGACGCTGCAGGAGTTCGCCATAGCGATTGAGCAGCTGGCTAGCAAGGCCTTGGTTAACCAGCCACTGGAGTTCGTATCCCGGGAAGCCGCCTACAACTTTGTCGACGGGGTACGGGACACGGAGATTCGTCAGCGCCTAATGCTCGGCGACTATAAAACCATCCACGAGGCGCTGACAGCGGCATTAAGGATGGAGGCGGCCAAGGTAAAATCTATCCCGACGTCGAGAACGAGGAGTGTCCGCTACGCCGGAGACAGAAGACCAGCTGAGGGACGCCGGCGAACACCTAGTGGCCTGTGCTAGGGGTGTGGACGGCCCGGGCACCTGCAGAGAGACTGCCCACACCAGGAAGGGCGGCGGGAAGAACGAGTAAGGCCCGGCGTGGAGAGGGGTACGTCGGCGCCATTACCACCATCCCCTAAAGTGACGCTGCGCGCCGTCAACCGGCGTATGGATGACAGCCTCATCGCGGACGGTTGGGTGAGAAGGAAGCCGTGCCGCGTGCTGGTGAACACCGGGGCAGCCGTGACCATCATCAGACCTGACGTGGCGAAGGGTTTGCCGACGAGGAAGACGAGCCGACCATACGAGCTTGTCACGGCATCGGGCGACACCTTGCCTGTGGAGAAGGAGGCCCTGCTGGAGCTGACCTTGGGGCGGAGTGCCGTGCGTCTGTGGGTGTTCGTCGCGAAGGTGGCCGAGGAGGTGATTCGGGGACTGGATGCCCTCAGGAGCCACGGTCGACGTCGACTGCGGCTCAACGGAGAAGAGGTTATACTCCGTCAACCCGAAGAGCGCCTTTGAATCTGCAGGGTCGTCTTGAACGAAGACGTGGTTGTCCCCGCGAGGAGCGAGGTGATGGTGACGGCGCGACCAGAAGGCCAGACAGCAGGTTGGGTCCAGAGGCTGCAGGAGTACGACTTCACCTCGGAACATCGTAGAGGGAAGAGCCACGGTAACGCTGACGCCATGTCCCGAAGACCCTATCCAGAAGAGTGCGGCCAGTGCACGAGAGTGGAAGAGAAGGAGCGTGCCGCAGCAGTCCGAGTAGTTGTGGCAGTGCCTGCGGACGGCTGGCCTGTGGAGGGAGCAGCTGGCGGACGCAGACTTGGGGCCACTCTTGAGGGAAGTGGAGGCAGGGACAAGACCAATCTGGGAGGACATCGCACCGAGGAACACCACCTACAAGTCGTACTGGGCCCAATGGGACTCGTTGAAGACCAGAGATGGCGTGCTGTTCCGGGTATGGGAGTCACCCGATGGGAAGATGCAGAGAGAACAGTTGGTACTTCCCCGGAATAAGGTTCCGGAAGTCTTGGAAGAACTGCACGCCGGTACTTCAGGAGGACACCTGGGAGCGAACCGGACGATTGACAAACTACGGCAGCGCTACTACTGGCTGAGGCTCCGAGCAGACGCTGAGAGATGGTGCCGTCAGTGTCACGTGTACGCGGCGAGTCGCGGCCCCCAGACTAGGAGCCGGGGTCGCATGCAACAGTACAACGTTGGAGCGCCATTCGAACGGATCGCCGTTGACATTGCTGGACCGTTCCCAATATCCGACCGAGGCAACAAGTACCTAATGGTGATCGTGGATTACTTCACTAAGTGGCCGGAGGTGTATGCCATCCCGAACCAAGAGGCAAGGACAATCACAGACTGCCTCGTGGAGCAAGTGTTTTGCCGATTTGGGGTGCTATTAGAGCTGCACAGTGATCAAGGCACCAATTTTGAGTCCAACCTGATGAAGGAGGCACTAGAGAGACTTGGGGTTAACAAGACCCGCACAACACCTCTACATCCCCAGTCGGATGGCATGGTCGAGAGTTTCATCAAGACCTTAGAGGAACACTTGAGGAAGGTCGTGGCCAGCCATCAGCGAGACTGGGACGTAAAGGTGCCACTGTTCTTGCTGGCCTACCGTTCATCAACACACGACACCACGGGGATCACGCCAGCCAGCTTAATGTTCGGCTGAGAGTTACGCCTCCCCTGTGACCTGGCTTTTGGTAGCCCTCCAGGAGTGAAACAGCCAGCGACCGAGTATGTGGAGAACCTGGTGGACCACCTCCATGACATGCACGAGATGGCTCGCCAGAACATCCAGAAGGCGAGCGACCGCATGAAAACCTGATACGACAGGCAAGCCAACAGCCAGGGGTTCCAGCAAGGTGACCTGGTCTGGTTGTACCGCCATATCCGGACCAAGGAACGCTGCCCGAAGCTTCAGCAGCCATGGCAAGGACCGTACCGTGTGGTGAAGGGGATTAACGACGTGGTCTACTGCATCCAGAAGGTGCCCCGAGGAAAGATGTTGGTGGTACACCTGGATCGCCTGGCCCGCTACGATGGCGCTGTTCGGGACGACCAGCCTTGAGGAGGGAGCAGTGTTACCCAAACGACAAGCCCGCGATGCCGAGCAATAAATGTAGGCCGGCGGAGGGAGGGGAGACAGGAGGGGTGGCTGGGTCTTCGTTTACCCCTCCTCCTACCGCTCAAAGTTGCACGAAGCTTCGAGAATGTTTCCCCCCCATAAAAGGAGAATCGAGAAACTTCGGGGCCGATCGATACCGGAAGCGACTGTCAGTTGAGAGTAGTGTTGTTATGGCGTGCGTTGTGTAAGTAGCGTCGAGCGTATGTGTAGATTGATATTGGAAAATAAACTAATTGTGTACATTAAATTGTAATTGTGAACAGTGTATTGCTACGAAAATAAAGTGCAATTTTTTGTGTTTGTAACCTCGACTTTTTATTTCACGAACCCACAAAGTCACAATACCAAACATGGACTACATCTGAACTCAAAAGGTAAAAGATATCTAAGCTCGCTTCTTTCTGAAATAATAATTAGTACACTCAGACAAAATACCTATATAGTTAATGCACCATCAGATATAAGTAATAAACAGTGACAAATTGTAAATAGGTGCTCACCCCATGATCATGAAAATAACAGCACGCAGAACAAATTAACACTTAGAGTATTTCACCAAAATACCCAGTACGTTTTAAATAAAATTGAAATAATAGAAACAGTTTTAAATGACATAAAGCCACACATAGTAATCTTAACTGAACATGGACTAAGTGAGTCCCAATTAAAAATAGTCAAACTAGAGAATTACAATATAGCGAACACTTACTGTAGGAAAACACAAAGGTGGGGGTGTGGTAATATATATTAAAAATAGAATACACCTGTAATAGAATCATAACACGTAGTAGAGAAGAAAAATTTATAGAAAGTTTGTTACAAGAGAATTGGGAAACTGTGTATGCAGCAAAAAGTACAAATGAAAAGTGGAATGCTTTTTATGAAATATTTGGTTATCTGTATTCGACAAATTTCCCCCTAAGATTAGTTAAAGATAGGTGAAAAAGAGAAAAGGATTGATTTGCCGTATGAGTACAAGACATTGAGAGAACAAGTAAAAAGTATGTATGTTTTTTATAAAATGATGGGTTGTGAGTTTTATAAGGAAAAATATAAAAGCCTGAAAAAACAGTATTCACTCTCCCTACAATTTTTAAAATCCCAAAAATGTGGCAATGAAATTATGCAGTCAGAAAATAAGATTAAAGCAGCTTGGAATATAATAAATGATAAGAGGAAAGTAAAAATTAGACATGATAACATTGTATTAAAAGAAAATGGAAATATTGTTCAAGACCCACATAAAATCTGTAACTTATTAAACACATTTTTCATTGGTGCATCCCACAGTCAAAATAATACTCAAGTAAATTTAAATAACAAAGTTGCTGATACAATATATATTATGCCCACAACAAAAGAGGAAATTAAAAGAATAGCGAAAGGATTTAAAGTGAAAAAATCCTCGGGGTGGGATGGTATATCTTCTGATCTTTTCAAAAAATGGTATATCTTCTGATCTTTTCAAAAAATGTGTAATGGTGATAGATAGTATACTCAGACATCTCATAAACAGTTGTATATCTGAAGGCATCTTTCCTGATTGCTTGAAAATCAGTGTTGTAAGACCAGTATACAAAAAAGGTGACAGAGGCGAAAAAAGTAATTACAGGCCAATTACACTTGCCTCTATAATAGCAAAACTTATTGAAAAGATAATAGCTAATCAGATGATATTTTTTTTTAATAAAAATAACATTTTAGTACCTACACAGCATGGATTCAGAAAAAACCTATCAACAACGACTGCAATGATAGAACTCATACATCACATAATTGCTCATCTGGAAAATGGGGGAAAAGGTAGCTGGTTTATTTCTGGACCTATCTAAAGCGTTTGACTCAGTTGATCACTCGCTGCTTATTGGTAAACTAGAAAACTATGGTGTCAGAGGGAAATTGCTTGAAATAATAAAATCGTATTTGACAAATCGGAAACAGTGTACTGAAATAAACTATAAAAATGGAAATATAGTTAGAAAAATCTCTTCAAAATATGATACTGTCAAATTAGGAGTGCCACAAGGATCTGTTCTTGGCCCATTATTATATTTGATTTATGTAAACGATCTACCAGAAACAATTGACTATAAAACAATCACATATGCTGACGACACTTCTGTTCTATTTTGGAATAAATCAGAAAATCAGTTAAAACAAAACTTAATAAATCAAACTGACTTAATTCTAAATTACATAAAAGATAATAATTTAAATGTCAATATAAAAAAGAGAAAATTGGTTATTTTTGAATATCAAACAAGTCTAAAGCTAAACAATGTAGTAATTAATGGTAAAGATATGGAACAGGAAGATTCAACAAACTTTTTGGGTATCAAACTAGTCAAAAACTTGAATTTCCACCAACAGATTGACAGCATATGCAATAAAATTAGTAGTGGTGTATATCTGCTCAGAAATCTTTCTAAACACTTGAATACAGAAGTATTAAAATTAGCTTACTATGCAATAATACATAGCCATCTCAGTTATGGAATTGAAATCTGGGGTAGTAGTGGAATTATCAACATGAATAGGATTCTAATACTACAAAAAATGTGTGTAAGAATAATGTTTAAATTAGGAAATAGAACATCAAGTAGACCAACTTTCAGAAAGGAGCAAATCTTGACAGTAATTTCATTGTGTATATAAATTAATATTACTTGTACACAAAACAGAATGTAATGTAAATAATGTCAACAGAAATAGTAAACTCTATGGCTACAATACTAGAGGATGTGATAACTTTCATAGACTTACTACAAGAACAAAATCAGCTGGAAAAGATCCATTATTGAAGGGAATTATATTTTATAACAAATTGCCAAATTATTTAAAAACATTACCTGGAAATAGCTTCAAAAAGGAATTAAAAATGTATTTAATAGAAAGATGTATATATAGAACTGATGAATTATAATGGAAACTGTTTCATGAATTGTATATTTTTTATATAAATTGTATTTTGTGAATAATGATTGTAATTTGAAATTAGACTGTGACGATGCTTGAAACATAGTATGTCTATAGGCAAATTGGGGACAGTGTGCAAAAAAGTATATACAGATGATTTTCACCCTACAAAAGTGAGCAGTTAGGATCATGTTAGGTTTAAAACAAACTGACTCGTGTAGAGATGCATTTAAAAAGCTAAATATCCTGACCTTACAATCTCTATATATATTTGAAGTAATAATGGTTGCAAAAACAAAATTTATAAGTCAGAAAACAAACAGTCAAATACATAATTATGAAACTAGGGAAATCAATAACTTTCATGCTGTAGCTCATGGGAAAAATAAAAGGTATACAAGTGACAAATAGATTTAAAAGAGAGTTAAAGAAGTTCTGTATAAATGGTAGTTTTTATACACTTGAGGAATACTTAAGTTGATAAGAAAAATTAGTGTTGATTTTTATACAGATTTTGTGTAAAAGGAAATACAAAAGGTTTAGGCAATCAGTGCAACTTATATTGTTAAAACGTTTACCTTTTAGCATCAGTTAATTTTTAATATAAAATTGTAATAATAAATTTTATTTTACTGTATGTATTTTTAAAATGTACTAGTGTATTAGACTTTATATTAATTTGTACCATTTTCAATCATATTTGTAATTCATTTTTATATCTTTGAAACTGTATTTTTGAGGATGCCACGAGTCTGGCTGACTCCTACGGCAGATAAATAAATAAAAAAAAAAAAACTGTTTCACAGCACTGAATACCCTTCATGGAGTCACACTTGCCGACTTATGCTCTAAGCTTGAAACAAAAACGAGCTCTAAAACACTGGTCCACCTGTAACAACTTTTGTGACAACATCCGAAGCTACAACAGTGTTGTAGAGTACAAAATACCATCTCAAGACAAAAACATACAGTTTTTGTTTCTTCTGAGAAGGCAAAAACAACCAAATAATTTTAATAAATAATAACAAAGAATTTAAAGGCAGCTCAGGTAAAAATTAGGATAAATTATATCAAATCAACTGACGGAAACATCATAATATAAATACGATATAAATAAGATGTTACAGAGTAATAATCTTAAAGACAAAGACCTGAAGATCAAATAGCCTAGAAAGAGAAATCCACGGGTTGTATTAAATGATGTATTAATCAGTGAAAAAGAGGAAGATCTGAAAAGATTATTATATTGTCGGGAGGTATCTTTCGCGATGGGCAGAAGCCAGCTGGCAGGGACTGAAAGAGACAGATAGCGTTAAAGCTACACCTACGTCCATGCGCTCGCTAGCACCTGCGGAGGAGAGACGGGGTGGGGAGAGATGGAGCCACGGAAGTGACTGGACTGTTCTTTCCTCTTCTCCTGCTGCTTCGAAAGGCCATGAAGCTTTCGTATGACTTCGCTGGGTGTGGAGAAATCTTGAGAACAACTGACTCCAGTATAAATAAGAGTGTGTGGGTGCAGAGACTCAGCTGAGAATCGTTAACGGTGCAAAGTGCACATGTGTCAGATGGACTTGAAGGTTTCGTACGTGTGTGTTACGTCATTTTGCTATTGGCAGAGCTGTACAAGTGTCTTTCTACGGAAACAAAGAATGTTTTGAATTCCTGCAAACTTGACTTTTAATCTTACAAACCCAAAAAGTCACAATATGAACAAAACATTGAGAAAATGACCTGGAGAAATCTGATCAGAAAGTACAATGCAGGTTTACAACTGGACCAAGAAATGGACCGATTGTTTATATGTCCTGGAAGTTTGATCCTAAAATTAGGGCAAAATGATGTTCAAAAGTTAAACATATTTACGATTCGAGTCAGTTGCCATCAAAGATTTTATGGTTCTTGCTAAACGTAAGAAATGACAAGAGCTTGGTAACGTAGCTAAGTTTTGCAAAAAAAAAAAAAAAAAAAAAAAACAAGAAAATGTTTTATCACCAGAGAACGTAAGTTTAGGCATTATAAATCATTAAAAAAGGCATAAATATAAAAACAGGGAATAAAAGGCAATTAGAAAAGCACACTTATGTAATACATTACACTATACAATAACTTGATCAGCATATTTTAAAGAACTTTAAAGTTTTAAACAAAATGCTAATGTTGTAACTGACACAAAACTGAAATATTTTTTAAAAAAGATCTGTGTATTGCAATACCTTATTCGGGCACATGATAACCAAATGCTTTTTGAAGTTCTCTGGGGTCATATTGAGTTTCCTGTCACACAACACATTTTTCATATTGTGACTTTGTGGGTTCGTGAAATGAAAAGTCCAATTTCACCACTCAAAAATGTTCTTTATTTCCACCGACTTACAGTTAAACTCTTGCCAATTACACAGAATTACGTGCTGCACACAATTACAATTCACCAGTTCGTCCGTTACAATTTCACTTGTCCTCGCGATTACGTAAACTCCGATACACATACACAGTTACGTACAGTCTTCCGTTGCACAATCTTCTCGTTCATTAACACGTCACTGACTAACTCTTACACCAAGAACTGCGACTGTCTCCTCACTCACACTGACTCCTCGTGCACGACGTGTAGCTTATATAGGGTACGCTTGCCGATCTCGAAGGTTCCCCAGTAGATGAAAGATCCCGTAATTTCGAGAACACAGGTGGAACAGAAACAGACAGCACAATGATGTTTTTCTCCCGGCCATCGCCTGTCACCACTATAAGACAAACGAGGGGAGGGCGTGGCTAACACGGACCTCCCTTGCTGTCCGCTCCCAGCTGCTTCTATAGGGTGTTCCAACGCTCGCGTGACAATATGGAGAAATACCTCTCAACATCGACAGAGCAAATAATGAGCACCGTTTATGTTCATTTATTCTGGTAGCGATGTCCTTCCGGTTTGTCCTATATACAGTGATTCACAGGAATGTGGTACACTCCTGGAACTTGGAAGTCCAGTTTGTCTTTCACCGGTCTCAACAGATGTTTAATGCAACCTGAGAAGTTTGGACTGGCACAGCATTGCTTTGATAACAACCATTGAGCCAACTTTCGGGAGACGACCATCTTGGCAAAATGCACCAGTTACTGGAAGCAGAGAGTTAAGGAGGCTTTGGCCATTTCCTCTGAGAGAAGCACACTTAATTGTGATGCTGGATTTCAGTTCAGTTCCTCTTGGAAACCGGTCTTAAAAATAGAAATCAGTCGGCTTAAGAAGCACAGATCTATACAGCTTGATCATTAAATTAAGTAGTTACGTTTCTCTGACCTAATTGGTTTTCTACACTCATGACATCTCCTGATGTGGCATTTAATTTACTGCAGTCTTTTGTTCAGTGATGCGAGTATTGGTAGTGTTTTGTGGTTTATCTGTACAACATTACTGAGGTAAGGCCCGCCTTGGTAGCATAGATGACAGCGTGTCTGCCTCACATTGAAGATAATGCCAGTTCAAATCTCAGTCAGGGTGAGTTACCTGTATAAGGTTTTTTCAGGCTTTTCCCTTATCCTGAAAGATGAATGTCTGATAACTCTAAGCTCTATGGGCCCTAAGGTCATTTGAGCATCACTTCACCCATACCATTCATCATCCAATATGAGAGGATGTAAATTAAAAAAAAAAGAGAAACCTGAAGTACGGATCGCAATAAGGAAAGAAAAAGCACCAGGACCAGATGGTATTGTAATGGAAGTAACCCAAAACTTGAAAAATAAATTAGTCTGTGTTGTGTGACATATACAGTGAATGCTTAAATATAGGCAGAGTTTCACTGTTGCAAAGAGGCAAATCTTGTGATTTTAAGGAAAGGGGAAAAAAGGATGTAACACTAGTAAAGCCATGTGTACCAAAATGATAGGGTTATATAGTTCCAATTAGGGAAAATTCAGGAATGACTTTTACATAAAATAATTAATGAATACAGGGTTATGATCGAAATGTGTGAAAACAGTACGGATTCAGAAAGAATAAGCCAACTGAAGATGAAATTAATCTGGCAATAAAAGCAGTAAAGGAATGTGATAATTATATTGTCACAGTGTTCTTTGAAATGCAAGGAGCATTTGATAATTTGTGGTGGCCAGAAATGTTTCATATTATCAGAAGAAAGGACTAGCCTAAAAGTTTATGCAATACTATAAATGTAGCTTGAAGACAACACCTTTACTTTGTATCTAATATTAAAAAATTGCTTTCACTCATTAATCTGAGTTTATAACCAGAAAGAATTAATATCATGAACTGTATATGTATTATTTAAAGGTCGTGTTAACTTAAAAAAAAATGTATTTTTGGGTAAAAAAGACTTAAATGGAAGATAAGAGACTCATTGTGTCAAAATTTGAGTTTTCTAAGTTTATTCTTATGCTCGCAATTAAAGTTTACAGTTTCAACAATAATTCAATTTGAAGATCCCGCTCCACTATGGTTGTGTACTAGAATGCAATGCATAGCAACACACCAGTCTGTGTATATTAGTTGGCCTTTAGGAAGCACAACTGCTAAGGTCATAAGCGATTTCTGCTGTTACATGGTGTTATGAGAAGATACTTTAAAGGAAGTGCTGAGTATATTATAGTACATATACTGGTTGCCAATCTAGAAAGTGATTGACATTTCGTACAGAGAGAGAGGCGACGTTGCCGCTTATTGCTGCCACATGGAGAGCGCGATAGCACTACACGTGTGAAGGTGATTCAGTTGCGACTGCAATGGGTATTATTTTTTATTATTATTTTTTATTATTATTATTATTATTATTATTATTATTATTATTATTATTATTATTATTATTATTATTACTTATAATACTATACACAAAGACTATAGTACAGTTGTGGATCTACATGCAAACGCTAGAACATGCAAGAACAGATCAATGTGAAGATCGTAACAAAAGAGGCATACCTATGACATTTTTAGCTTATTGAAGTGGGAAAATGCCGCTTACATAATTTTTCCCGGGAGGTTCTAATTTATACCCCAATGTCTAACTTTCTTCTTAAAAATACTTTTCTTTCCCAATCTTAACCTTAATGCCCTTACTGATATCTACGCATGTGAAGTCCAATCAAGCACCTTAGAGAATGGAATACCAGACTCTCCTTTCAATTTCTCTTCATCGAAGTATTCTCTCACAGAGCATATTATTTCCCGTGTATGTCCTTTAATTGGAAAACCTTTACCAAACATAGTTTTATTCGGTTCCCGAAAACGTTCAGGTTTTCGCTTGTCACTATACTTTGACATAATTAAACATTCATTAAACACAATTGCAAATGATCACAACACGCGCTCAGATACAAGGACTCAGGCACATGTAAACCAAGGCAAATTGCCACAAATAAAATGCAAAGTAACTTGCCAGTACAGGATCTCTAACTGTTACATACGTGAGGGCATTCTGTTTATGCAGCGTGATCGTCAAGAGAAACAAACACCAAGGTATTATGATTACTGTAGCATTTGCGTAACTCACTCACCCGCAAGTCTTGCTAAGAACATATTAGAATATCGGCAACAGAGGTTTAGCATCTAACATTGTCACGGAAAGGGGGAAAATGATGCAAATCAACTAATCCCCAGTGCCATTAGTCAACAACAACAACTTTGTCATGGAAACGTCTCTATTCTAATTGGTCCTTTTAATGGTTACTATGACAACCGTTATGATGTACTAGTCCCCTCCCGTTACTCCACGTGGTTACTGTCAATCACATTCTAGTTTGCTGACCAGTATAATTACTTTCATTCTGTTGTACTAAACATGGTTACATTGAACGCCACTAAGCATGTAACTATGATGAAGGCAAAATCCAATTTTGAAAGTGGAAGAGCAGTTAAACTGAGTGGGATGGCTCAGGCAGTTTCATTTGTGACCCGCATTCGGGAGGCCCGGGTTCAATTCCCGTGGCCGACCTACCTGACCCATGGGCTTTTTGGTTTTTTCCCCAGATTGTTAGATGAATGCTGGGTAGGTTAATTACGTCCCTCAAATTTCCTGTCCCTCAATTTCACCTCCGTTATATTTCATGTCATCTCGCATCTGGTGGTTTCTTTCAGGGTAGAAGTGTCAGTGGGAGTCTTGGTGGTGCATGGCAGGATGATATGCTCTGAGGAAAATGCTTTCCCCTCCAGCAGGATGGACTTCAGTCTCCGAGCCAGCCTAGTGGGCTGATTCAGCAGCACAGCAGATGGATTGCCGGTTGTGCAAGCCTACCTGGAGAGGTGGCATCCGGTTTCCGAACCGGTCTTGTGACTGTTTTGGGACCAAAGCAGGTGGTATGATTGTCCTAAGTCCACTGCCGGGAAGTTTCTATCTGGTAAAGTGTAGGGACCTCACCCTCTGTACTGTAGTGACTCCTTGGGGTTGGCTGCCCCCTGCCTCCTCTCACCTCATCCTCCCTCCCAGTAATGCCCCTCTTGAAGGCATAGATACAATAAATCTAGTCTGGTTGACATGCCGAATCTCCTCCGAATAATCCACTACTAGTTCCACTATGAGAATGTCCATGACTGTATGTGTTATGTATTTCACTGAAAATCTTGAGTGGTCAAATTGATCATCTTTTTTTTTTAAGTTTTTTAATTTTAAGTCAACTTTTTTTAATTTTATTTCATCTAGCTGTGATTCTGCTGTTACCTTACTATAGCCATACCTTTATTACAGGCTGCAGCTATATTTCTGTATACAACCCCCTGCATAAAAGAAACCCTTAATCAATATTATTAAAGGACTTATGGATGATTAATTAACATCCTGATTGATCATTTTCCATTACTGTCTGCTAATTTTTGTAAAATTAATATCAAATGAAAGCCTGTAAATAAATGTATGTTTTCTTTAATAAATAAAATATTCGCAGATCCATAAACAAAATACCCACAAAAATATGCTTGTAAAACTTGCAAAATTTAAGCCTGCAAATAAATGTATGTTTTCTTTAATAAATAAAATATTCGCAGATCCATAAACAAAATACCCACAAAAATATGCTTGTAAAACTTGCAAAATTTATGCTTTAAAATATTTTTGAAGGATGTTCATATTCTCTACATTTATTTCTGTGTGGGCCATAATAAAGGTTCCTATTGTGTTTGTGAGAGGAAAACCTGAGTTTCTTCCTGGTAATCACCCAAGTTATATGTTACAAAAGCTTCAGTTGAGGTTTGAAATTTAAACTCAAGTGGCTTTATATGTAGGAGCTGGCAAAATCAAGATTTCTGGGCAGCATTAAACAGTTCTACTTACTCACAGAACATGGAAGGTCATGTAAGGATGTCACTAGAAATAGTTACATGCATCTAAGTTTTATGATACTAGTTTGCCAGCACCAATTAAAGATAAGAATAAGTACCAGTCGTGTGTGATGAATGCATCGGCCAGGGTAAGCAATTTCACTGTAAGTGGTAAGACAAATATATACTGCAGATACATGCAAAACTGAATTAAAACAATATTACTCCACCCCATTCATTACATTATAATAAAATATTATATTTTTACCTTATCTTATTTGAACCAGAGTTGAATTCTCCTGTCTTTCTTGTTGAAATCAACAATCGCCTGGTCATAAAATTTGGAATCATAAAGTTTGTAAATTTGACAGAAGCTCCTTCTCAAGTGGTATTAATGCCCGCCTCGGTAGCGTAGAGGGTAGCATGTCTGCCTCACGTTCAAGAGGTCCTGAGTTCGAATCTCGGTCAGGGTGAGTTACCTGGATAAGGTTTTTTCCCGGGATTTTCCCTTATCCTTCAAGATAAATGTTGGGTAACTGTAAGCTCCATGGACCCTGGACTCATTTGAGCATCATTTCACCCCTTCCAATCATCGTCCGATATGACTTAACATTGGAGGACGTAAATTAAAAAAAAAAAGTGCTATTAAAGATAACTTTGAAAGCCTTCCCTGTTCCCGAGTGTTGTGTGCATAACTGTTTATGTTTTTAGTTTAGAAAAACTGCATTCAACAGCAGCTCTACTTGCTGGAATACTTAATACCAACTTGCATTGTTTTGCTACTTTACTGTATGCTCTGTTCAGCTCATTTGTTTGGATTAAGGCTAGAAGATCATTCACGGATTTATGATGCATATCTAGTGACAAGTAAGTTGCAGAGAGTTGTGACCTAAAAGCAATTAAATCAAGGACTGCAACATAGGCGTCTTTTAGTGCTTGTAAAGCTAATTCTGGAAAATATGACTTGTATTTCTGAAAGTTCTTAGAATATAACAATTCCAGAAAACACAGAGAGTCAATATTTCCAAATCTTTCTCTAAGATGTAGTAAAAATGCATCCAGAATCCCACAATACAAGCGTTTGTAATGCAATCTTCTATCCAAACCATCACTACCCATATGACATTTCTTGGGGGTTCTTCATCACCAATATCCTCTGGAACTCTATATCATACTACATCGAAGGTATTACACTTCTCTTCTAAGGCTGCTTGAAATTAGTTAATTTTCAATAGGCAATATCCAATATCAGATGATTTTGCCTGGAGAATATCACACAGTGTCAGTGATGGGGAATATTATAGCGAACAACTTAAAAAGAAATTTGAAGGTGAAATATTCCATTGGCTCACAAAATATTTTGCAGCAGTATAAGAATCTTGATCCCATTTTTCATCTACATTTTCATTGGTTTCAAACAATGAAAAAAATGTCTTGTCTGTATTCATACATTCTTTCCACTGAACGAGAGCTGTAGCCCCAACGAGTTTATGAAATATGTGCCATCTTTTATGTATTTAATTTTCTAGGCTTCAGTTCTGTTACAAGACTTTGAAAAAAGTGCTGCTATTCATTTAACAGTCATGAAGAATATCCTACATTCTCGAATGTGTGAAACCGCTGTGACAGAACCAGATTTAATCTCTGAGCAAAACAGTACACAAATAGAGTCTGGGGGAATGACCTTGAAGTCCATTTAAATGCCCGCCATAACAGCTGCACCATCGTAAGTCTGAGCAACTAGTTTTTTCCTACAGTCAAATTCATCCATGAGATTCGCTGATAACCGCTGCAGTTGGGCGCCCTTTACACATATCACATATATATCATCAGAATATTACAATTCTCTATAACGCATCAGCTGACCGATCATCTGAAATGTTCATAAAATGGAGAAATCTTTCTTGAACATTGTCTTCAACTCCAACAAATCTCATTATTACAGAAAGTTGGGATAAACTGGCAACATCGATAGTTTCATCCAAACTAATTGCAACAAATCTCAGAAACTATTTGTAGTTGGTGTATTAATACTAGTCACTTACTTGTTTATATTAGCCAAATCTATATAGTAGCCAAATTTTAGTAGCTAAATTATAAAAGCCCTTAAAAAGAAACCAGTTATTTATACTAAAGCTGACAAGGGAAATAAATTAGTAATTTTGGAAAAAGAAGATTACACGAAGAGGATGGAAGATTTGTTGGAAGACAATAATTACCAAAAAGTAGAAACTAACCCTTTAAAGTACTGCATTGAAACCACAAACAAAATTCTAAAAGAAAGCAAAATAATCAACAAAAAAGAATTTCACAAAATTAAAGTAGATAACCCAACATTACCAAGAGTATATGGGCTGCCAAGAATTCATAAAACAGGGAAAGGCATGAGACCTATCACTAGTAGTATAAATGCCCCCACATATAATTTGGCCAAATGGTTGCTAAATAAATTTAATAGTTTCCCAAAATTCGAAAGTGCAAATTTAAAAAACTCTTTAGATTTAGTAGGAAAAATCAAAGATATAAATTTGGACAAAAATGACAGACTGGTTTCATTTGATGTCACATCTTTATTTCCAAGCGTACCCACAGAAAAATTACAGACCTTATTAAAAAAGTGGCTAACTACAATAGAAATGGAAGCAATAGAAGCAGAAGAATACATTTCTCTAACAAAAATATGCATTGAACAAAACTTCTTCAGCTGTAATGGAAAACACTACAAGCAGAAATCAGGGTTATCAATGGGCAAACCACTTTCACCTTTTTTGGCTAACTTATTTATGAGTGCATTTGAAACAAATCAAAAAGTCCTTCCCATTGATCTTCAAAGTTTGGTATAGATATGTTGACGACATCTTTGCAATTGTACTGAATAAACATTTAGAAGATGCATTAAAATTACTCAATCTGCAAGAAAAGACTATAAAATTCAGTATAGAAAAGGAAACCAATGGACAACTCTCTTTCTTGGATCTAAATATGATCAGGAATGACACAAAAATAAAATTTGGAATTTACAGGAAACCAACACATTCAGGAAATTACATAAAAAATAATAGCCACAACCCAATTACACATAAACATGCAATAATAAACAGCCTTACACACAGACTAGTCAACATACCCATGGAAAAAGAAGAATATTTCAAAGAACAAAAAACAATACTACACATAGCAGAAGAAAATGGATACAACAAAAGTTTGGTGTTGAAGAAAATTAGAAAAGTTAAACTAAAGAAAACCATTAAGGAAGCAACCACATTTACAAAAGAAAAAGAAAGCAACAGCATATTCAGTTCATTCACTTATCACCCAAAAACATTTAATAAATTTAAAAAGATCTTCAAGGAACAAAATATCACCTTGGCACCTACTAATAGACACTCAATTTTAAAATTGCTAAATTCAAAAACAAAGGATGAAATCCCATCAGTTAATAGATCCGGAATATACCAGATAAGTTGTAAGAATTGTGAAAAATGCTACATAGGTCAAACTAAAAGAAATCTAAAAACCAGAGTCAAAGAGCACTTTAGAAACATCAGATTGAAACAAGAAGATAAGTCAGCAGTAGCATTTCACTTTTGGAATGAAAACCATGACATTGATCCAAATCCACAATTATTAAAAGAAGTGATAAACTAAAATAAATTGACAACATGGGAGAACATATTCATATGGAAAAATAAGGATCGCGTAATGAACTTTGAAATCCCACCAGTAGATAATTTGACAAAGAAGTTCATAGTTCCACCATCAGAGAGAGAGCAGACAACAACAGATGCCAGTTGGAAAGAGATTGAAAATGGAGGTGAATGCCTTTGAAACTAGTCTCTCAAAAATATAAACAAGTGACGAGTATTAATAAACCAACTACAAATAGTTTCACTGTTACTAAATTCCTCCAAACACATATAATTGCAATAAAGCTGTTCTCTTGGATTTCTCTCTTTATTTCCATCATTAGAACATTGCTTATTGATTCAATTAAGTAATTCTGGATCAGATTTGATAACCCATTTAACACTGTCCCCTGTTCCTTGAATGTTCTCAACTTATCATCCATCATACAGAGAAAGCAGGTTTACATGTTTTGCGTAATTCCCTTGTTGCTAGATTCCGATGACTCTTCATGGCCCCTAAATGCTAATTCCTGTTTCCCCAAAAAGCAAACAATATAAATTAGGCCTTTCATTACTTCTCTATTTTCTCTCACTAGTTTGTTGTGCTGATTATCCCTCACTTTCTTCTGATTATTCAGCGAGTAGTCTATTCTGGATCTCCCAAATGTTTTTAGCAGAATGATCAATAGAAGATGAGCACTGGCTAAACTGTGTTTTTTTAATTGCTTTATGGATATTCTCCATGTCACTGAACCCACCACTAGGCCATACATTTTTGTCATTAGCAAACAGGAGTAACATCAGTTAAATTTTTGTTTCTGTTGACAACCAATAAGCCATTCCTTAATAATATATAATTGTTAATTGAATTTTCGTACACAGCTTTTCATTACAGTAGTAATGTTTAGGTTAGGCATTCATCTTCCTTCCAGAACAGTTATCTTGTCTTCATAGTTTCGAGAGGAGAAACTTCGAAATATAGTATTGCACAGTATGCAGTCATCCGCATCTGCACTTCTGTTCTCCGAAGAAAGCGAAGATTCTATTTTCCCTCCCCTCCCCACATTTTGTTGGCTAAGCAACAAGCACTAGCATATGCACTTCTTGAAAATGCTTACCTTACTGAGAATAATTTCACTCCAGCGATGTGTGGTAAAATATTATAAAACCAAACAAAGAGTAAGATGTCAGTGATGTCATACTTGTCATGGAGTAATAAGGCTAAACTCATTGTATAAAATCGTTTGTTACTTATAATACACCTATTGCACTGCAAACTATGACAAGTTCATTCACCTAGTCCCGCAAAATGTAGAACTGCTTCTCTAAGACAATGACGATCGAGCTGAGCCAAAAAGTGGCCAAAAGGCTACGAAAATTTAGCCGCTGCGAACAGAGCACGTGGAACATATGAAATCACATCGTTGTATAATAAAACTATAAAACGGAAAGTCCAGTAAAGTAGCCAGGACTAAAACATAAACAAATTTAAGAACGTTTTACAAGGAAACTGAAGTGCTGAATTACAGAATACAAGGTAACTAAGCATCTGTGGATTTTGCCATCCTGTAGTACTTATTCCATGGAACAGATGTCTTAAGAAGGGTGATAAAACGCTGACTAATATTAAATTCAGTGCCAAAGAAATTGCATGCATCATGAAGTAGACTAGTTTAATCAAAAACTTACAATATTTGGAACTTTCAGGTTTTGTACGCCCGAATACAAAGATACAAAGTATTCACTCGGAGCTTATTCTTTCAACTTCCATCAGTCTTCAGTCACCATCCCTATCCACAAAGAAAATCTGTGTAGCAGCCTAGAGGATAATATACGAGGTACCCCATAGATCAACACCCATC
Organism: Mantis religiosa; assembly: GCA_030765055.1. Classification (NCBI taxonomy): domain Eukaryota; kingdom Metazoa; phylum Arthropoda; class Insecta; order Mantodea; family Mantidae; genus Mantis; species Mantis religiosa. The sequence continues at coordinate 354,124,682 of CM060950.1, forward strand.
CTAAAGCTCACTGACAAGATACCACCACCAACCTTTACAATGATGGCGCCATCCCCCTCTTTTAGAAAAACCCTACAAGCTATAATGTAGGTTTGTACAATTCTATGAAATGAAGGGGCAGATATGAGGCACAAACTAAGCATCTTGGTGAAATAATTGAAATTAAACCATTCACATAGATGGATATTGCTAATTTAACAGAAAGAGATTCGGTTTCATTATGTTATATTGAAATGCCAAATAAATTTAAAGCCATCAATGCATTCAGTTTTCACAGAGAGTGAAAACTGTCTATGCAGAAATCACAATTTTACCACATGCAAGAAAAGATAAACAGAGATAGCAAATATTCCTCAAACAACAATAAATGTGGTGCCTTGACATCCTTTTGAATTTTGTTCCTATGAACTTTTTTTGTCATACAGAATCAATAGATTCACTTCAGCTGTTACTTTTTCATAAAACATCCATTCTGATTCACTTTTAGACATTTCAGAATTTAAAGTATGCCTAAGAACTTCTAGAACTTATTCTATTTAGCTAAGCTTTGAATTTGCTTGATGATCTATCTTGGTTTGAAAATTTAGAAAAACTTATTCCTAATCTCTGTTTCATATATTCTTGCCCCGCTGACATGTATCACTCCGCAAGCAACTACCTGTCCCCTCATCCTAATTTGCTAATGCTTTCGCACCATAGGCCATAGGCGGTGCCTTTCCATCACATTTAAAACTACAGTAAACGTCATAATAATTGCCAGGAAGATAGATAAAATCATACAAATAAGAATATGAAGGCATGCAAATATACAAGTTTATAATGAAACTAAGCAAGTTGAAACTGAATGAATGAGCAATGAAACTGAAACAATTTCATATCACGATGTTCCTACGCATCTAACACACCTGTAATTTCAGAGCACAGCTGTTCGACTTCTCTCAGTGACAAAGACGGATTCTTCTCTGTGAGTGCATTAAACACATGCAACACATTTCTTTTTACGCCGCTTTGTAAAGGTTTTCCCTTGCAATGCTTCAGCAAAAAACTGGCAGTAGACTCTGCCATTATACATATAATAAGTACACGTGCAATAAATGATCAATAAAATAATTTAGCTCTCGCACTCGGCACAACACACCTTTTGACGATATATGACTAATCCAGTTCAAAACAAAGTCAGTGATAAAACTCATATAAACAAATATGTCATCTCTACCGCTAAAGCACATGCTATCGTATCATATGAAAGGTGGGCTTGAGAGCAAAGGAACCTCCTCTTTACTTCGTTTAAGAATTAACATGCATTTCAGATAAATCAACTCTGTTGCGTAATATATTTAATTCAAACAGTTACGAAAATATAAATTTGACAATTCTCTTCCAACATATAAAGATATATCACCATGTTAAATAACGAACTAATTTTTACCGCACAACAGTCTATACTACAATAGCAGCCAATGAGAGGCGATAAGACTTAGGTGAGTGAAGGACACACGACAAGTATGGCTACACGACTTTTAAGACTGAAAGACAAGCATTTTTGCAAGGTATGTGAGCTGGTTTTAAAAAATCCCAGTGGAAAAGGCCGAAGGCCTTTCATTATAAACTTGTTTCAGTTTCATTACTCATTCATTCAGTTTCAACTTGCTCAGTTTCATTATCGACTTGTATATTTGCATGCCTTAATATTCTTATTTGTATGATTTTATCTATCTTCCTGGCAATTATTATGACGTTTACTGAAGTTTTAAATGTGACAGGAAGGCACTGCCTATGGCCTATGGCGTGAAAGCATTAGTCAATTAGGATGAGAGGGAAGGTAGTTGCACGCGGAGTGATACATGTCAGCGGGGCAAGGTTATATGGAACAGAGATTAGCTTATCCATTCCACATTTCCTCGTCATTACTTGCTGGGGGTCTTGAACTGTTAGTGCTGCTATACTGTGTGAGAATTTTGATGAAATTAAAGAGTTTGTACTTCCTTTGGATCCAGCTAATACAGGTCCAATTTCCAAGAGAGCAACATATGTTACTGGACAAAATACATAATTTGAAGACAGAACTATTGGACCATAGTTAAAGTACCTGACTGCAACTATTAAACAATCAGAAAAACAAGGTTTGAAAAAGGAAAAATAGTGGGATATTTTTACTTCCATGAGAGAGCAGTTAGATGGCTTTGCCAAAGACGAACTTGAGTCTAGTCTTTAGAAGAATTCAGACATTGAAGAATTTAATCTCAGAAACTATTTGTAGTTGGTTTATTAATACTCGTCACTTGTTTATATTTATGAGAGACTAGTTTCAAAGACATTCACCTCCATTTTCAATCTCTTTCCAAACACATATATTGAAGAATTTGCTACATATGAACAGCTGCCATTCAAAATGAATACAAGGTCTGCCCAACTGGTTTCTGTGGATGTCAAAAAAAAAAAAAAAAAAAAAAAAAAAAAAAAAAAAAAAAGCTTTAGCATCTATAAGTCATTCTATCTCCTAATAGAAACAAAGTTACTTTTAAGAATTTAGATGCTTAATGTCTTGAAGTACAACAAGTACTAAAAAAAAGTTTTTTTCCTTCTTCTGACGAGTGATAATTTGAAGTGCCTGTTTTTAATTCAATAAACTAGAACAGAATGGAAGAGAAATTGTCAAATTAGTTGAATAAACTTTTTGTTTCCCTTTTTATGTTATGTGGCTACTTTTTCCTTACTTTTTTGATCTGAAATTTGCATCTAAAAATCTTAACCCTGGTCACCAGTGTATGTTTAATAAAGAGAAGTAAGCTCTGTAATGAACATGCAACACATAAAAAAGTTAACATTGCTGCTATCTATTCAGAGATTCAAAGCGAATGGAAGTAATTCAGCTGCTTTCTGGGATACTTGAATTACATTATTCTTTTTCTTGCTCTTCTTCTTCTGCTTCTTGTTGCATATTCAATAACAATTAATTTGACTCAAATTATCTTGAAGTAAATTAATTACAATTTATACATGATTCTAAGAACCACTAAGTTATTACTTCAACAGATTGCAGTAGGGATGCAGTAGTGTTAACTCACATAATAAATAATGTTAAAATTATTCAGAACAGTCCTAAAAATGATCCTGATAGGTCACCATATTAAACTTCCAAAATAGTGAATTTTGTTTTACTTACACTGTTGTTAAAATAACGAAGTTCAGTACATTGTTTCCCATGATTTAAATATGAGTGAAGGAATTTGACAAGCCTTTTAATTCCTTTCTTGGTACCATTTTCAATATCTTCATTAACCACATCAAATGCTTAAAAAAGTTTAACATAATGTTGGCAACCTCGTCATTACCAAGATGCAGTTGTGGACATTGTAAGTAAATATTACATACCTATGAGCCACATTCTGGTCAGTGATGACTTGGGGGGAAACCTTCCATGGACATGATATTCCATAACCTGGTAATCTTCGAAAATCAAATTGACAACAAATCTTAGGATCAGGGCCGCATGTATGAGGAACATCGTAACTGTAGAAAGGCATCATATGTGTAAACAGTTCTGTTGAGCCATCATCATCTATGGAAGAGAAAGAAACAAGAAATGAAGCTACTCAGAGCAAACTTTCCCACATATACGGATCAGAACACCTATATTTATACTAATATTTACTATTAAATTTTAGATGAGTCGCATTTTTTAACACATCTGCTTCACTTCACTGTGGTGTTCCAATACAGTTGAATCTCGGTAATATTTACTAATTCATAGTTCTGTTTAACAGAACTTTTTATGCTTTTACCGTCTTTGATAAATGCCTTTTGTTACCTACATAAAAGAACAGATCACAGTTTTTTCATTCACACTTGGTTAGATAGATCTACATCGCAAACAGAGATACAAGTTCATACTGTTGGCCCTAATTTAATGAGAAAACAATCATTCTAATTTAAAACACTATTATCCAGGATGCTCTCTCCTAACCTCATCAAGCCATCTTTGATGGTTGCCAACTGCACCAGTTCCATACATTTTCGCTTTTTTTTTACCCTCGTCTTTGATAAATGCCTTTTGTTACCTACATAAAAGAACAGATCACAGCTTTTTCATTCACACTTGGTTAGATAGATCTACATCGCAAACAGAGATACAAGTTCACTGTTGGCCCTAATTTAATGAGGAAACAATCGTTCTAATTTAAAACACTATTATCCAGGTTGCTCTTTCCTAACCTCATCAAGCCATTTTTGATGGTTGCCAACTGCTCTGGTTCCATACATTTTCGCTTTTAATGATTTTAGTTGTATACTTTTGTCATTTATCCTTAACCCTTTCACTGATATGGACGTCATATGACATCCAAGTTAAAATGCCCCAAACCGATATGGACATGTATAGACGCTCTGCACATACATGCATTTAATGCTCATTTAATGCCAAATATTTTAATCTTCCTACTTTACAATAAATTTAAATTAGTTCTATATGGGATGTAAACATACCCTTAAAGGTTTCTTTTTGAATTGTACACCTCCAAACCGGGATAAACACCCAAGAGCACATCTGCAGATTCACACCAAATAATATTGGTTTCCTTACGAACTTCTTTTTCGCAACACACTAGACATTTTCAAAACGGTTGCGACTTTTTTGGTTGTGGGTGGTATTCTTTTAGGAAAGTGTTTTCTCTCAAGTATGAGGGGTGATGTCGTGGTGAATTTCTTACTCCTTACCTCTGAGTATTATAATACTCAATTAGGTTACGAGCTATTTATACGCGCAAGTACTGGTAGATGAATGTCTTGCATGAAAATTACTAAACAATTGTGCATGGTTACATCCAGTGGTATAAAAATACTTTTTTTACCATTTAACTGTTTTTCCTAAAGAGGGATAGCTAGTAATAGCTGATCCACATCACCCATATTTGACCCGCCACTTCCCCCAAACAATGGAGTAGCTAACATGCCATCTGTAGACCAGTACACATCACTGCTAATTATATCCTAAACATCTCCTTCATAATCGCACAACAAATATTTCAGATTTTCTACAGTAATATCAGAAGCCTGTATATATCATACGCAAGGTAATTTATTTGCTACATTACGGGGATAAGCCATGGTTAACATTGAAATTTAACAATTTCAAATGTGTCATTCATTTAGCTCTTGATAGCTATAAGAAATCACTCTGAACACAGAGAGAGTATAAATAACTAAAATACTGAGCGTAAACAGCTGCATAAGGCTACCAGAAACCTTGGTTGAGAAACACTGTAATAACAGATGCTGACAGAGAGTTTTCTTTTCAGTGTAACGCAACATATACTTGTATGACTATTGCTTGGTATAGCATAAATAAACTAAACTTGAATCGGAGAAGTTGCTTGCATAGATAAACATACATACATTGGTTTGTATATACACAAAACAAAATGATTCAAATATTAGGCGCGTTTGGCGTAAATAATGGCTTTTGCTACAGTGAAACAAAGTAGTGAAATTTCGACAATTTATTAATGTAGTCTCTACTTTATTGTTACTGTAGATGTATACTGCCTTTAATGGGTTTTAAACCAGTTTTTGTTTCGTTTAAATAACTTAATAAATACAGAAAATACGGAATTGTATTTATGATACATTTTTACATCATTTAACAGTTTAAATGTCTTGTTCTGTTTATTGGGTATCCGTTTCCGGCCCCTGAAGGGTATAAATGGCCATCGGCGAAACGGTTAATACGTAATCTGCTCACTGTAGCATTCTGAATTTGACCATATTTGTTATATGTAGTCCTTTATATCTATAACATAATTCATTTTAAGTGATGAAGTATTAAAAATCCAACTACAAATAGGTTTTTAAAATAATTCATTTTACCTGATTCTCCACAATCCATTTTCAATCACTGAGCCTAAAATTCTTCTCAATATCTTTCTTTCACAAGGTTTAACTTATATTTTCTTTCATTATCCATACCTTGCAACCATATGTCAAAATTACTCTTATAATTGTGTTATACAACCATATCTTTATTTGGTTGGAATATCTTTAGACTTGAATATTGGTAATAATGCAAAATATGCTTCACTTGCTTTTCACTGAATGCTTTTTATTTCATATATATCATTATTGTTATTGCTAATTATTGTGCCTAAATATGCAAAATATTGAACAATCTTTATTTTTATTTGCTCTAATTGTTGTAAATTAATATTCAAGTTGTTCTTACATATCTGTATTAAGATTTTGGTTTTCCCCAAATCTTTTCATCATGCAGAGGAATTTTGTGAATTATTTGTACATTTTCTATGATTCAGAACCTACTGTTTTGTGAACATAATGTACCCATGTTAAACATTGCTTCATCAGAGAAAATTATTAAATATGGATAAAAAATACCATCATGTAGCATAGGTGGTAGCATGTTCACCTCACGTTCAAGAGATCCTGCATTCAAATCTTGGTCAAGGTGAGTTATCTGGATAAGGTTTATTCCCAGGTTTTCCCGTAGCCTATAAGATAAATGTTGGATGACTAAGCCAAGCTCCATGGACCTTGGGCTCATTTGAGCACCATTGCACTCATCATCCAATATGTCCTAATTGGTTAAAGGACGTTAATTAAATTAATAAAAATTACAATCATGGATTTAAAAAGATGAGCTGAATTAGAAACTCTGAACATCATTTAAAACAAAAAAATAGGTTTTGAAGACTAACAACTTGGAAAGGTAGGGTCAGACTGAAAAATTCAATGCCATAGCCGGGATTTGATCCACGAATCTTCTGGTCTCTGTCCAGCCGCTCTAACCATTGAGCTACTATGGCCAATCTGCTGACATGACACTAAACCTCCAACTGACTTGTGTTTTTCCCGGTAAACCACTTAGGAGTTCTAATAAACACATGAGACAACTACCTTAATGGTGACTTACAAGCTGTAAGTACTTAAGGCCTGGGCATTATAGTTAACCACTATTAGGTCAATTAATGGAAATTGTTCTTTCACACTGGCCGTGTGTAGGCTTAAGTATGGAAAGGTAGAGTCAGACTGAAAAATTCAATGCCATAGCCAGGATTTGAACCATGGATCTTCTGGTCTCCGTCCAGCCACTCTAACCATTGAGCTACTATGGCCAATGTGCCGACATGACACTAAATTCTCCAACTGACCCGTGTTTTTCCCGGTAAACCATTTAGGAGTTCTCATAAACACATGAGACAACTACCTTAATGGTGACTTACAACCTGTAAGTACTTAACCCTTTCACCGATAAGGACGTCATATGATGTCCAGTTAAAAGGCCCCAAACCGATATGGACGTGTATAGACGTCCTGTGCCTATATGCATTTAATGCTTATTTAATGATAATTCTTTTAAACTTTATGTTTTACAGTAAATTTAAATAAATTCTATAAGAAGTAAAAGCTTAGCTTTAAAAGTTTCTTCTTGAATGGTACACCTCAAAACAGGGATAAACACACAAGGGCACATCTCCCCATTCACAGCAAATCATACTAGTTTTCTTTCGGATACCTTTCTTGCAGTACACCAGACATTTTCTATAGGGACGTGACTTTTTTGCTGTGGGTGGTAACCTTTTAGGAAAATGTTTTTCTTCAAGTCTGAGGGGTGCTGGGGTGGTGTATTTCTTACCCCCAGTATGGAGAGGTCTCTGAATTTTATTAGTGTTCAATTAGGCTGCAAGCTATTGATATGTGAAAGTCCAGGTATGTCATTGTCTTTCGTGGGTTTAGAGCTCTCAAAATTACTAAACAATTGTATATGGTTATATCCAGCTGGTGTAAAACTACTTTTTTATACCATTTGAATGTTCTTCGCAAAGAGGGATCTACTAGATCCACTCCACCCATATGCATATTGTATTCCTGGATAATATCGGGCTTGAAAATTGACATTTTGTTACGAGCATCAATTTTTCCAGTATCAATCATCAACATCTTAGAGCTTTCATCAACAGTGATCTTTTCACTAGGCACATAATTTTCGTTGAATTTTGAAATAATGTAATAAAAAACTGGTCCGATTATGTATAGTTTATCATTTACATTTTCTGTGCAGTTGAAATGAAGGAAGCGCAAAATGGAAGTAAACCTGTTATTTGACATGCATTTCCCAAAAAATGGGGTAGCTAGCATGTTATCTGTAGATCAGTACATGTCTAGCGTAGGTTTACGAATAACACTCATGAGCATAATTAGACCAAGTAGTCTGTAAATCTCATTCACTGTTACTTCTGTCCACTTCTGGATTCTACTCTCAGGTCCTAAATTGCCTTTAGAAATCAGGCCTTCCTTCACCCTTCTCGCATATACATTTGTTTTTGAAACAATGAGAGACAGTAAGTCAGTAGCAAAAATTTGGTGAAAATGTCAATTGGTTGGCTGTCAGAAGTTAGCTGAGTATGCGATTGTACACCAGATGTTGTGCTCGTGAAGGTATGCCTATTTGTGTTAGAGTTATTTTGACAACTCCATAATGTTGATTCTTCATGAACACCTGTCGGAAATGAGTCATTTTCCTCCTCACTGCTACCTATATCCTCAACACCCCCTCCCCCCCCTCAAAATCTGAAAACTCACCATCAATGTCCAAATCACTGTAACAGCAAAAAGTCTTCCACATTTTCTGATATAATATCAGAAGCCTGCACTCTTCCTACACTAGCTAATTTATTTGCTACATTACTAGTTGAAGCCATGATTAGCACTGAGGAAACTATTTTAAATGTGTTTTAGCTAAAGAAATCGCTCGGAACTCTGACACAGTCAAAATTACTATATGAACTGAGCGAAGAAAACAGTTACGTCAGCTACCATAAAACTTTGGTTGTGCAATTAGCGAGATGCTGACGGAGGTTTCTTTTCAGCGTGTGTAACGCAACATGTACAATTACTATTGCGTGGTAGCATAAACTGAAACCTATAAACCTTGAACCCAACACTTCGCTTATGCAGCTGATATACACATATAGTTTGTAAAACAAAAATACTCAGCATTAGGCGCGTTCGGCGCAAAGAATGGCTTTCTCTACAGTGATACAAATTAATGAAATCTCAACGATTTATTAATGTAGTCTCTATTTTAATGACACTGTAGATGTATACTGCCTTTAATGGGCTTTAAATCAGTTTTTGCTTCGCTAAAATTACTTAATAAATATGGAAGCTACAAATATTTATTTATGAAGCATTTTTGCAGCATTTAACAATTTAAATGTCTTGTTCTGTTTATTGGGTATCCATTTCCAGCCATGCAGAGTTTAAATGGCCATCGGCAAAGCGGTTAAGGTCCGGCTTTATAGTTAACCACTATTAGGTCAATTAATGGAAATAAATTGTTTTTTCACACTGACTGTGTGTAGGCTTAAGTATGGAAACCAAAACTGATAAGCTACTGCAGATTTTTCAATCTGTTTATATTTTATGGTGCTCATGTGTTCTTTCATTCTGGTGTTTAGACTCTTTTTGTTTGACCAATGTATATTTGGTTGTAATTACAGCAATTTATCTTATAAATGCCTGATGCCATGTTGTGATGTGCTGAATTATCCTTATTTGTGCAAAGTAATGTCTGTATACTGTAATCATGTTTTGGAACCAAAATTATCTTGAGTTCTTGAAAATTTAGCTGAATTGATGATGTACATCTGGGTAGTATCTGAATTTCCTGTATTACTGTTGTTCCTTTGCTGGCTCAGTTTCGTGGCATCTGTTATTGTCTCTCTTTTGCATTTGCCTATCTCTCTTTTTATTGAATCTTTGTTGTAACCATTATTTGTTGTAACCACTGCACACTCTAAACCCCTATTCATAAAATTTAAAGTAATGACTGTGATTAACCTAAACATTTATACTGCACTCACTTATGTAAAAAATAACTATAACTGCCAACTTAACCTACCATCTCATAGGCTTTCAAAAACATCAACAGCTTTGAAGTCTTGGGCATAAACTGTATAATACTTTCCTTCAACTTAGGCTAAACTGTACAAAATATTAAATTTATTGGGAGTCGATTAATGACACTAAACAACATTTACTTTTAAATTTTCCCGGAACTAGTTTCAGAGGCCTTTCCTCTATCATCAACCGGACATCGACATCAGTCGACATTAGTCGACATCAGTCGATGTCTGGTTGATGATAGAGGGAAGGCCTCTGAAACTAGTTCCGGGAAAATTTAAAAGTAAATGTTGTTTAGTGTCATTAATCGACTCCCAATAAATTTAATTTATACAACAACACTGTTTTCAACACTTCCATGAAAGGATTTGTACAAAATATGTTGTAATACTTTGTAAAATTGTGTATAATTGTGTATACTTTCTATATTGTTTATAGTATTGTTTTGTATATAACCTGTAAATACTGTTTACGTCTATTGCTGTATTCAGCTAAATGGCAATAACATTATTACTATTATTATTATTGTTGTTGTTGTTTAGTATTGTTAACGTGTTGGCAACCAGCAGTTGGTAATACAAGATTTTAAAATGGATGCAACAAAATTTGGGATTAGACTCCGTCTGAAGCACTACTGGAAACAAAATTATAAAGTCAGTGGCATGGCTAACAGAATACGTAAAGTTGAAGGTGTCATTAGCAAATGAACAGCATAAAGATGATTCCAGCATTTCAATAAAGTAGAGGAAAAAATTTAAGTTTTATAGCATTCTGAAAATTCATGTTATGGCATAATGAGAATAGTTTTGAATGTTGTTCAATGTTTAGAATGCAAGGTTTTGGAAAAAAATCTACAGACAAACACTTGGAGGCTATCAGAACAACTTGGTTGTAACAAAAGATACCATACACTGACATAAAGAGTCACTTAAAACATTGTTCAGAAGCTGTAAATTTATATCATATGAACCTACTCCTGACTGAGCACAACATAGAGTGGATATTATCATCAGCTTATTGCTAATTCCTGTAATGATAGATTTACCAGAACTGTTACATGTGATGAAAAGTGGGTGTATTACCACAACCCTGACACCTGGCTTGATACCTATTAGCCTGCATTTGGCCTCAAAATAATGTGTCTGGTAGAATTTTAAAGATATTTACTGGAAATTTGTTCCAAATGCATGTGCGGTCATGCATATCCTTATTCTTAACAACTGGAATAAGTTCATCAGTTTTGAAGAAGTGCCTGGCATTAGTTAATAAAAAGAGAGTTTTCAAGCAGCAGGACAGTGCAAGATTGCACACAGTTCAAAGAACAATGGACAAAATTCAGAAATTGCAAGGAATCAAACCGCTACCACATCTGGCATATAGCTCTGAACTTGCGCCATCAGATTACCATCATTTTAGATGCATGGCCCGTTTCCTGTCTTAAGGAACTTTGAAATTGACATCAACAAATTCTTTGTATCAAAAACCAGAAATTGGTACGTTGCAACATGTCAAACCTTGGTGAAAAGTGTCTCAGGATGAAAATTAAACTAATTTCCTGTAAATACTCATTTGAAATGAAGTTTTGCTTAAAAACCAATATTATTTTTGAGAAATTATCTAAATCTTAAACATGTGTAGAGGCACTTTTTTCGCATAAACGAGAAAAGCGACAGACATGATATTAAAGCTATTTGACAATATCTTTCCGAATTATATGATACTGGTCAATAAATCAATATTATGACTTATGCAAATTTTTGCAATTAGAACAAAATGAAGCGCAATACTCTTATTTTGTAAAATTTCAGCGATCTTAAGTATAAAATTTAGTTTCCACCTTATCTTAAATTTATTCCTGTGAACTATTAAACATTACATTTAATAACACTAATAAACACACAAAAATGTGCAGGCAAGCAGAATATTGAATTACACTAAGTCTGGTGTGCTGTTTATGAAAATATGTTCAGATTTTTCCTATCAAGCATGGTTTTATAATTTTAGGGTGATCTCATTACATACTCCGCATGCTTAGATTTCCACACATACATCTTTCCCAGATCTGTATCTGGCCCAGATGTCACCGTCTTATCACTTGTTCATTTGTACTAGGTAGAAGAGAGGATTTTGTTGCCTGATAATGAAAATAAAGTCACAGTTTGTATTCTGCTGTGAGTCAAGCAGTGAGACAGTATGAAGAAACAAAGACGTGAGTGCAAAAAGTTCTCCAAACATAGTGTGTTACAAATGCGACAAATTTACACCTAAATCTCAACAAAGACACATTTCTATTGTTCTAAAAACTGCATATAGACATTATTTTGGATGTCCATTAGGTGACAATGATCGATCACATTTGGGCACCTCAAGTGACTTGTAAGACGTGTAATGTAAGACTGACTCAGTAGTTAAAGGGTAAGAAGTGCTTTTGCCTTTTGGTGTACCCCATGGAGATTACTGTTACTTTTGCTTAAAAAATGCAACAGGATTTTCTTTAAAAAAAAAAGTACATTAAGTACCCTGACCACCTCTCTTCAGAGATCAGTCCCACATGGAGATGATTTACCTATCTCTGTTCCACTTTCTACATGGCAAGAACTATCTGAATCCAACAGAACAGTACAACCATCTACATCCAAGGATGCTGCTTATATTCCAGAAGCAGAAGCAAAAAAGCCAGACTTAATTATACAGTTGGAACTAAACAATCTGGTACGTGATTTGTAACTACCCAAGCAGTTAGCTGAACTTTTCGGATCTCATCTTCAACAATGGAAGCTGTTAGATAAACATACTATGGTGACAGAGTTCAGGAACAGAAATAGCGATTTCTTGCAGTATTTCACAACCACAGAGAGTGGTGTCTGTGTATGCAATGATGTGAGCGGATTAATGTTGAAATTGGGTATTATACACAATGCTGAAGAGTGGCGCCTATTTATTGACAGTTCTAAAATAAGTTTGAAGTCTGTGTTACGTGTTACCCACAGAAGGTGCTTCTTCCACATTTACACATTAAATTAGGACTGATGAAGAAATTCGTGAAGATCATGGACAACAACGGTGAGCATTTCGAACATCTTAGAACTGTTTTCCCTGGTCTGAGTGACGCCAAATTAAAAGAAGGAATATTTGTTGGACCTCAAATCAGAAAAGTTAAAAGTGACAAAAAATTTGATACAAAATTAAATGCAAATGAACTTGCAGCATGGAGGTCATTTAAAGGTGCTGTTCATGGCTTCCTTGGTAACCAAAAAGATACAAACTATAAACAGCTGGTACAGAATCTTCTTCAAACATATCAGAAATTTGGGTGTAGGATATCTCTCAAAATTCACTTCCTACATTCCCATTTGGATATTTTCCTGGAAAATTTAGGTGCAATATAAGTGATGAACAAGGTGAACGTTTTTACCAAGACATTTTGTAAATGGAACATTATAAAGGCAGATGGGATGCATCAATGATGAGTGACTATTGCTGGTTTCTAATAAGACAGGATATGACAACACATAAAAAGAAAAGTCTGAAGCGGTTATTCCCTTTAACCACATAAATGTGAGTAGCCATTTTAATTAACATATTTTCCACTAAAATAACTATATTAACAGAATTTGAGAACTTTTTCACGATTTCTTTATTAGAATACACGTTCTTGGAATTGCCGAGTTAATTTTGATTTAGAATTTATCATAATAGGAACTGCTAACGATCTGAAAAACTGATTGCAGTTTCGAATTCAGCAATTGAATTCATTAAGATTCAGCTTCTTTCATTTCTGCACATTTTTTAAAGTTCAAATTTGAAGACTAGTGTAATCAAATAAAATTCTCAGTTACACAGTGAAGTGATGGTTAAGGACATTTTTCTGCTACATTGCTCTTTTCATTGTGTTAAGAGCTGCAAATGTCAAAATCCACCTTTAATGGGAGAACAGTTTAATATTCTTGGAAGCCGACCCTTCTGTCATTAGTGAATTTCAATAGTTAGTAAAGGATAGAGCAACATTCTTGTAAAACGACCCTTTTATTATCTGACCAGAGTGAGAGATTAAGGGTTAGTTAGGAACGTTGGGAAGACGAAAAGTGCAAAAGAACATGAAATTCCGAACACCAAATAGTTTACACATTTCCCCCCTCAGGGTTTCATTATTTACTTTTAAATAAGGATTCCTAAGAGCATGTATTAATTTACAAAGTTGGATCGGACAGCAAATCTTACAGTGCATAGACGAGAAAAGGGTTTGCTAATGAGGGTATACATGTGTCGGAAAGCAACATTTTGACATGCAAGTTTTGTGATGTTCGAATAGAATGGGAGAAAAAAGACACTGTATAAAAACATTGTTTTAAAAATAAGGAACATTTGAAATGTAAATCAAACATAATAGCTGCAAAATCCAGTAATCCACAGATGTTTCAATAGACAGAAGAAGGATAAAACTGAAAAAAGACTGAATTTGTAACGACACTACAGCAATGCTACTGAAAGCCAACATTTCAGTGGAAAAGATCAGATGATCCTGCAGTACGACAGTGGCTTCAAAACTTTGTCCCAGGTAAGAGCAAAACACTCTTATACCGATTATGCGCCTATGTAGGTACAATGGTAGGACTGTTTATAAAATTATTTGAAGCAAAACAGTGATGTATTTAACATTTGAAAGTAATGAGTCACAAAACTTACTCATTTATGCATACATCAACATTTCTTTACATTCAACGGTAAATTCTATCAACAGACCTCAGGCCTAACAATGCGCAATCCACTTTCACCTTTCCTAGCCAACCTCTTTATGAGCTACTTTGAAATACATATTACATCATCCTTCCCATACATCTTCAAATACTGATATAGATATGTTGATGATATTTTTGCCATTGTTCCACACAAATTCATATTCCTTAAAACTATTGAACATACAGAATAGAGCAATAAAGTTCACAATAGAGATAGAAAAAGATGGCTACCTATCTTTCTTAGATCTGAAGATTCCATGAATTACATAACATATCTTTTGGCATCTACAGGAAGCCAACACAAATAGATAATTACATCAAGAACGATTGCTAAAACCCTACACCCCACAAACATGTAGTTTTGAACAGCTTAGCACATAGACTAGTCAACATCCCATTGAAACAGAATGAATACAACAAAGAATATAACCACATGATTAACATAGCTGCAATTAATGGATACAGTAAACAATTAATAAAAAAAATGGAAATTCAAGAAACAGAAACACATATTGGATACCACAAAATTAACAGACTCAAAAACCGAGAAACAGTTCAGGAAATTCACATATCATCGCAGAGTGCATCATAAATTCAACAAGATATTCAAGAAGTACATCATCACCCTAGCCCCAATAAATAAATTCAGTGTAAAAAACTTATTATACAACAACCTGAATGACCCAGTACCTGAAAACAAGAAATCAGGTGCTCAGACTGCAATTAAAGTTCTACATAGGAAAAACCAAAAGAAGTTTACATATTATATTACAGGAACATATGAGATGTGGGAAATACAAAAAAATAGAAAAATCAGCAATAACCCACCATTTCTGGTCCAATCATGAAATTGTACCAACTATAAAACTATTAAAGCCAGCCAGTAATGCAGCTGAACTCGATGTTTGGGAAAAGTTGCTAATTATAGAAAACAAACAGTATACTTTAAATTTTGAATTGCTGCCTGAAAACACTCTTTGGAAGTTCATCTCACAGACAACAGATGCCACCACAGACAACCAGTTCACTTCAGGAAACCACGGATCCAACCAGTTGGATAACTGTTGACGATGGAGACAAACCATTCTCCAAAACATGTCTTTTTTTTTTTGAGTTTGATTTATGAGTCACTATGTTTACACTCAAACTTCACTTACTTGTTGTATAATTGAAACGTTTTCAAGATCATTCGATCTCATCCTCAGCTGTTTGGTGACTAAATGAACATTCCTCTTCTTCCACTACTACGGAGCTCCGATCACTCTGCCACCTGGTGTTAGGGGCACTAAGTTTTAATACTTCATTTAATGCCGGGATTTCAAAATTTATAACCTTATCACGGTTTTTGGTTATGAATATTTTTTCCCAAATATCCAATTCTATGGGTGTACTTAAAGATTTTAACAGTTTAATGTTGTAGCCAATGTTGTGGTTTTCTGTTCAAAAATGGTGTGAAACTGCAGATTTTTCTGTTTGTTTCAACTTAATGTTCCTCTGGTGTTCTTCTTGCCTGGTTAACAAGTTTCTCTTAGTTTCTCCTATGTAGCTTTTTTTCACAGGTTTCACAATTTATCTGATAAATTCCCGATTTCAGATTGTTGGGGATTGAATTTTTTAGTGGTATATTTAGCAGGTTCCTCAGACTGAATTTGTTTTGGGGTGCTAGTTTTAAGTTTAGTCTTTTGAAGATTCGTTCAAATTTTCTAAAAGCCCATGGATGGTAGGTGAATTTTCTATATTGTCAATTTGTGTTTTCAAGTGGTGTGAGAGTGGTATTTTTTTTTTATATTATCTTCTGTTTTTCCTTTCTATTCATCATGTTCCTTATGATGGCTGGGTTGAATCCATTTAATACCGCTATCTCTTTTATGAGTTGTTCTTTCAAAAATTCCTCCTTACTCAGTGGAATGTTGTATAGCCGGTGAATTAGATTTCTAAAGGCAGCTAGTTGATGTGAAACTGGGTTGTATTCATTTTTCTTTATGTAATTATCTATGTGTGTGGGCTTCCTGTATATTCCAAAATCTACACCATGACGATTTATAGTTATCTTGAGGTCCAAAAAGGGTAGGGTGTTGTCTCTTTCTACTTCCATTGTAAACTGGATGTGATTATCTTGCAGGTTTAGTAATTTTAAAGAATCTTCTCTAAGTTTTTCCGGAATGATAGCAAAAACATCATCAACATATCTCCGCCAAAATTTGTAAATCTGTGGGAAGGCCTTTACTATGAGTGTTTCAAAATAGCTCATGTATAGGTCTGCTAAAATAGGCAAAAGTGGGCTCCCCATAGCTAATCCTTTGGATTGTCTGTAGAATTTCTGGTTAAACATGAAGTAATTATTCCTTATGCATAAATCTGTAAGATTGATGTCATCTATTTCTGTGGGGTCCGTTGTAGTCTGGGTTAACCATTTTTTGAGAAGTGTAGGTATTTTTTCTAATGGAATGCTTGTAAAAAGTGCTTTAACGTCAAAAGAAACTATTATGTGATTTTCCGGGATGTTGTACTTCTGTAGGTGATTTATCAATTCTAAGGAGTTCTTTATTCCCAAACTTTGAAATTTGTCATATGATTTAAATTTTCTTACTAACCACTTTGCAATGTGGTACGTAGGTGAATTGATGCCATTGATGATGGGTCTCATGCTACTGTCTTGTTTGTGGATTTTTGGCAGACAGTACAACCTTGGTAGAGTGGGGTTGGGCTTGTATTTTTCAGATGTACTTAATGTTTTTGTAACTGATAAAGCTTTATTGACAGAAGTGATACTTGGGGTAAATGGATTTTTTGGAATTATTTCATATTCTGGACTTTCTAACATATAGTCTTCTCTGAATATAGTCTTCCCACAGATTTACAAATTTTGGCGGAGATATGTTGATGATGTTTTTGCTATCATTCCGGAAAAACTTAGAGAAGATTCTCTAAAATTACTAAATCTGCAAGATAACACATCCAGTTTACAATGGAAGTAGAAAGAGACAATACCCTACCCTTTTTAGACCTCAAGATAACTATAAATCGTCATGGTGTAGATTTTGGAATATACAGGAAGCCCACACACATAGATAATTACATAAAGAAAAATGAATACAACCCAGTTTCACATCAACTAGCTGCCTTTAGAAATCTAATTCACCGGCTATACAACATTCCACTGAGTAAGGAGGAATTTTTGAAAGAACAACAACACATAAAAGAGATAGCGGTATTAAATGGATTCAACCCAGCCATCAAAAGGAACATGATGAATAGAAAGGAAAAACTGAAGATAATATAAAAAAAATACCACTCTCACACCACTTGAAAACACAAACTGACAATATAGAAAATTCACCTACCATCCATGGGCTTTTATAAAATTTGAACGAATCTTCAAAAGACTAAACTTAAAACTAGCACACCAAAACAAATTCAGTCTGAGGAACCTGCTAAATAAACCACTGAAAAATTCAATCCCCAACAATTTGAAATCGGTAATTTATCAGATAAAATCGTGTAACCTGTGAAAAACAGCTACACAGGAGAAACTAAGAGAAACTTGTTAACCAGGCAAAAAGAACACCAGAGGAACATTAAGTTGAAACAAACAGAAAAATTTGCAGTTTCACACCATTTTTGGACAGAAAACCACAACATTGGCCACAACATTAAACTGTTAAAATCTTTAAGTACACCCATAGAATTGGATATTTGGGAAAAAATATTCATAACCAGAAACCATGATAAAGTTATAAATTTTGAAATTCCGGTATTAAATTAAGTATTAAAACTTAAGTGTCCCTAACACCAGATGGCAGAGGGATCGAAGCTCCATAGTAGTGGAAGAAGAGGAATGTTCATTTAGTCTCCAAACAGCTGAGGATGAGATCAAATGATCTTGAAAACGTTTCAATTATACAACAACAAGTAAGTGAAGTTTGAGTGTAAACATAGTGACTCATAAATCAAACTCAAAAATGAAGAATACTTCACTGTTAATAATGCTTCTACTTTTAATATTTATGTCTTTTTTTGTTTGTCTTTGAATTACCAACTCATTACTGTTTGTAAAAGTTTGCTTGTGTCGGACTGTTAAGACTCCACTTTAAATTTCTTTTTTTTCCCCTTCTTTTTGCTTTATTACTAAGATTGGGTGACATTCCTAGAGCCAACCAACTAAGAAGAGAGTACGTCCCTCGTTGTGCAGATGAAATCCGAGCAAATATTAATCTTTGGAAGGAAAACGAGATTTGGAATTAATATGTAATGAAACTGAATCAGAAGGCGCTATGTGTTCGAATATTAGTCAAAACTCAAGATGCAGTATTTTAAAATGAGATTTTCTTGTTAAGTTGTGTGTTTTTATATTCCACAAAGAGCAAGACGTGTTCTCAAGCAATTCTGAGTACTTTGTATGTATTTGGAATTGTTCATGTAAATGTGAAATATGTTGTCACTGATTCTTTAACACATATGATAACATGAGAATTATTGCAGGGAATTATGGGAGAACATTTGATTCACATCACTTGCTAGGCCCATAAATTTAGTTTGCTTGGTAAAGTCTTGCAAAAGAATTTGAGAGAACTTAATACCTTTGTCTCAATTACCAAGAATTGTTTCCATATGTCCAGGAAAATCAGACACGAGTATTGTTCATATTTAGATGAAAATCATTTAGATAAGGTGATTCCTTTGCATCCTGAGCCTCTGTTGTCTAGATGGGGAAGTTGGTTCAAAGCAGCTAAATATGTACACATGCATTCAGACATTCTGAACATTTTTTACATAAGCTATCAAAAAAATCTGCTCCCGTAGCACATTGGTTGAAAGAAATGGGAAATGTAAGATTTTCTAACTTAGTAAAATCAGAGGCAGCATTCTTTTGGAAAATTGTGACTTTATTGCTGATGTAGTGTTGCAGTTAGAAGTGAGTAAACAGCCGTACTTACATCTGCTGGTTCCGAAGATCAATGAATTGAAGAGTAGGATGGAAGTCATAGCTTCTGATCACACTGGGAAATTAGTTGAAAAGATAATTGAAGAGTTTGATGAGTTATTTAAAAATTATGTCAGACAGCTTCTAAGAAACAAAGGTTGCATTGTTTTACAGAAAATTGCAAAACACACTTAGCCAAACAATGACTATAAGTTAGCTACAAAATAGGAATGAACATAATGTGAGGCTAGGCATGGCTGATCTATTGCTACTAGCCAATGCGGTGCATGTAACATTGTACATTTAAGCACACACAGTGGCTCGCTTTGCTGAACCATGCATCTAATTTCTTTGTGTGCTCTAAAGATACTAATTACACAATTATTTTGGTTTTTGCATGTTACAGAGCTATTCCTTTTAAGGATTACTGCTCAAACCCAATGTTTGTAGCACATCTGGTTTTGGAGATATGGAAAGATAAGATGCCTGACCAGAAAGAACAGAATCATTAACTGTCAGTGAAGAAAAGCACACATGTGCTATGCTGCAGTTGCACTTTGTACCTTGCATTCAGTGAAGTGGTGATCTTTCAAGAGAAAACACGTACTTTATAAGTTAATAAATATACCGCTTAGCAAGCCTAGCTCTGGTGTGTCTAGTAGTAACTGCAAAACTCATACGATTTTACATAAGCAGGCTAGAAATATTCTTGTTAATGTGTATTCCTTTTTCAAACAGATGTCAATTAAAGACATTTTCGAAAGTACAAATTTCGCTCAGTTGAGAATTAATGTTACAAGCTTGTCACGTGAATGCTCATTCTGTAACGAACATTGTTAAAGCAGGCAAACAGATCACCAAATTAGGAGAAATTTCCATATTTAGATCTTCAAGGAAACATCGAGCAGCTAAAACACATGCTACCAATTTAGACAATTTTCAAAAGTGTGTTTTATGTAGAACAATTTATGATTTATATGACAAGGGTGAATATCCAACTGCCAAAAGTTGACCAGTTTAATGAGGGGGAAAATAGAATATACAGATTCTGTATCTTCTATTCATAATATTCTGAAATCTCTTGGGTTCAAATATGGGAGAACCAATGATGGTCGCAAATTTCTCCTTGAGAGAAGTGATATTGTTGCTGCAAGACTAAAATTTCTGCGCACAATGCACAACATTAGTACAAGTGATTCATGCAGTAAAAGTGCTTCATAAAGTCACATTCATTACTTCCATATTTATTAATATTTTAATGAAACAAAAATTGGTTTAAAGTCCATTACAGGCGGTATACAAATATGGCATCATTAAAATAGAAACTATATCCACAAATCGTTGAAATGTCACTGTTTTGTTTCACTGCAGCAAACACCATCTTTTGTGGAAGGTATCTAATTTGAATCGTTTTGTTTTGTGTACATATAAACGATAACTACATAAGCAAACTCTTCTCCAGTTCAAGGTTTTGAGGTTCAAATTATGTGATAATCATTGTATATGTTCTCACACACATGCTGAAACATTAAGCAAAATTCTCTGTCAGCATCTGTATCACTGTACATCTCAGCATCTGTATGATACTTGCTAAGTGGATTCGGTGAGACAAAGACAGATATATCTTCTATCTCTGTCACTCGCTTGCTGTGAAACTGGCAATGCCAAGACAGTACGATAACCGTATTGGCTCAATCCATGTTCATTCTTATTTTGTAGCTACTCTAGTTTATTTTTGCTGCTGAATGGTTTATTTCATCCAAGTAATGTTGTGCAAATAAACACTTCAAACATTTAAGCTGTTATAAAGTGCAGCAACTACCTCACTTCAAACTGCTTAAATAATGTAACATTATTACAGAGTTTTTAGTTTTAAAGGAGTTAATTGTAAAGCAGTTAGTGAGAATGATAGTAAGCAACTTGATATTATGCAGTCACTTCTGACCCTGAAATTAATGCATTTAGATTTTACAAATGCAGTATTAATATCTATTTGGATTCCTTGTTCATCAGTTGTAAGGCGTTTGTAATGTCAACATGGTATAAATAACAAGTAAAATTAAAATAAAGTAGCACTTTAAAATGTACTTATTGTAATTTATAGAACACATTCATCTTCCATTATTACACTGAATAGCTTTGCCCATATTTAATAATTTTAATGAAAACAACAACAAATAAATATAGCAAAATTGAAGCGATAATACCAGCCATATAGTGTGAAAAAACACGAAAATTAAATCTAAATTCACACAATTATAAAACAAATAACGTGAAAAAAGATTGCCTCTAAATATGTGGAATTTCAATAAAAATCATTAAGAGCCACTTTTGAGAAAATCAACATTTCCATAAAATGTTGCACGCACACATGCACATTCAGCATAAGCTGAATTTTCAATGAAGGAATTCCAGAAGTAAACAAAAGCTGTTCATTGGTGTTCATGATACTCAATAAAACTGAAGCTTTGTAATGAGGAGAAGGTAATAATTTATCTGGATGAGATATGGGTGAATGGTAACCTCACTTTCAGAAAATAAGAAGCAGTATTAATTTACAAGGCCGGGTCTATAGTAGTAGATCACACTGTCCTGCAACACTTTCACATTTTGATATGGAAACAAATGCACTAATTTCGAAAATGATAACATTTCTCACATAAGATGTACCGTTTTTATGAAATTTGATATTTTTATATATTTGACACTATATATAACTGTGATTATAAATATACTTTTGCAGCAAAAGAAGAATAATAAAGTAACATATTACACATCTTCAGGCCCTATATATACTTAAAAACAAATCACCCCATGTGTGCTTCCCTTTTCTCTCTCCCATATCTTCCTATGCAATGACCTGATGATTGACAAAAGACTGTGTGCTTCCCTTTTCTCTCTCCCTTATCTTCCTATGCAATGACCTGATGATTGACAAAAGACAGCTTTGGTGCTGAGCGGCTGAGGTTTTTATCAATGCGTGACCCCATGCAGGCAATAAAACTATTAACCGTTGCATGATAAACAGTCACTGACACTCACCCTTCAGGGGTTTATGTGTCTTAAAATACTGGATCTTTAAACAAATAAAATATGAAGCTATTAACAGTGAAGTAAATAAATATATACAAATATAATAATTTGTAACTAAAAAACTTCACTTATCTTATAAGAAATGATGACCATTTTCTTACAAATTGGCAAGGATCACGATTTCGTGAATATCTCATTCACACTTGATGTTTCAAGCTGATGACGTGAATGAAGTATTCACGAAATCGCGATCCTTGCCAATTTGTAAAAAAACGGTCATCATTTCTTATAAGTGAAGTTTTTTAGTTACAAATTATTATATTTGTATATATCAGATCTTTAGTTGCCTTCTATAACTCGTGGCCATCATATTGTTTCTGCAAAATATTCATCATCGTTATTTTGTATTTTTAGTACGTATTGTATAGTGGTACTCTGTTCACAATGGCTTATACCTCTTCTAGGAGAAATGTGTGAACAATCCAAATAACTTTTGATATATATGTGGTTCTTTCTGGTTGCAAAGATGGAAATCTAACTTTACACCATCTTTGGAGAAACTGTATTTTGCATATTTTGAAGTTAAGCTAGGAGATCAAAGTCAAACATGGGCTCCTCATACTGTTTGCAAAATATGTAGTGAAGGGCTAAGGTATTGGTAAAATGGAAAACAGAAATCAATAAAGTTCAGGATTTTAATGATATAGTGTGAACAAAGAAATCACTATGATTGCTACTTCTGCATGTGTTAAGTACCAGGGTACAATAAGACAAATAAAACAATATTGTGGTAACCCACCGGGATAAGCCAGCATTTTGTGTCTGCGCGTCAGTTCCACCCCCACCCCAGGAAGGGAGGGGTAACAATTTGCTTCCTAGAGGGGTGGTGGTTTGGTTCGGTTTCGACCACGGATCTGCTGGCCGAGTCCTTCTTCTTAGCGTGGAGTTGACGATGGATGGATCTCCCCGGATCAGTTTTTGTTAAGTGTATAGAGTGTGGCAACGTGAGCAAGGTAAAATAAGAAGGTTCGGTGCAAGAGTTATGTATATTGTAAGCAGAGTGTCTTATTTCTAATAAATAATTAGAGTGCGAGAATTATCTGCTCCTTGTGTTTTGTCATGCTAAACCTCTCACTAGCCGAGCAACGCCCAATATCAGGTCTGGCAACGAATGTCTCAGTGAAAACCAATTCGCGACCTGATATGTGGTGGAGGCGCATCGATCCCCTATTTTGACAATGTTGATTGTCGCGTTGCTTATAGGTTATTAAATGAGCCACACGTATATATATTTTAAGACTTGAAACACTTAAATAGGGAGACGTAACTTTGCTTTTGTGTATTGTGCACGTGTTCGACCCCAGCACAAGGAGCTAAGTATGCCACGTGGAGACGCATTAATACGTAAATAAATTTCGACCTACTCTTTTGGTGTGTAAGTAAATCCAGTGTAAAGTTTTATCGCAGTACGTATTTTTGTGCTGTTAGATTTAGTTTTGTGTTGTTTTACACATCTAGTGCTTGTGTTAGTGTGCTGCCTTGTGTACTTACTTATTGGCTAGTGCATAGTACTTATTTATGCTGAGCTATTGATACGGTGCATTGTACCCCTAACACGGGAGTTAAAGCTTGCATTTCAGCATATTTACAATTTACACTTTGCATACATTTTATTTGTTTTATCATGCCGGGTACACGCACTAAACAACCCTCCGATCTGGTAATACCGGAACCAATTGCCGTGACTCCCACAAGCCTGCTTCAGAAGCTAGTGATACAGTTTCTAATGATATTATGTCTTAAGTACAAACTGCTGTAACTAATACAGTCAGTGCTTTACCTATACCTGTGTCAAGGCCTTTCGTGGAGCCAACTTGTTTTGATGCTGTGCAACCCAATTCAGTTCATGATTTCCTTAGGAACTTTGAGCTTGTTGCCAATGCTAACTCCTGGACGGACATACAAAAACTTAGGTTTCTCCCATGCTACTTAAAGGGCACAGCCCTTGCATGTTATCAAACATTTTGCCACAGAAATCCTAATCACGACTGGCCCACCTTAAAGCGCTCATTTTTGGCCGCTTTTCAAATTTCCCACCAGGAAGAGTTACTGGAAATCAGACTTAGGCAGCGTGTTCAACTTGAGTCTGAACCAGTGCTTAATTATGTATACGATGTCCTTAAGCTTTATGACGAAGTCAATGCCCATATGTCCGAAACTGAGCGTATCAGGAACTTGTATAAGGGATTGAAACCTCAGTATGTACAAGCGTTACTACCCTTAAATTTGGCTACTGTTGACAATGTACTGCAGGCTCTCAAGCGCATGGACAAGGCGGAATTTTATGTCGCCCACCGTCAAAATGTAATTTCTACACAGGCATCTACCCTTCCGCATGTGGGTCAGTTTACCTCACCTCCTCCATTGTCAGGTAATACTGCTATTCTACCAGCATCTCTACCTTCCATCCATGCGCCTGTTCAGGACCCTATTGCTCAATTGACTAATCAAATTGCAATGTTAACCTCCCAGCTTCAGAGTTTGCAGCATCCACAGGGACCCAATTCATCACAGGTTAGGAACTCTTCACACTTCAAACAGTCCAGGAACCCTAGATCTTTTTCAGGTGTGGTTATAGATGTAACCAACCTGGCCACATGGTGCGCTTTTGCAGGCAACCACCCTCTGCTACTCAGCAAAAAAACGACTGGCACCGGGGCCCAAACCACTTCACATAGCACCAGTACAACAGCAGCAAGCACCAAATGAGTCTAAACCAACTTTATCTTTACCTCAGGGGCAGGTCTTACAGATTCCAGCTGTGCTGAATGGTGAACAGATCCACATACTCTTAGATTCTGCAGTGCTGTCTCTATTGTTAATGCTGCTCACATTTCGGATATTACACAGATGCAACCTCTTGATGTATTACTTCGGACTGCAGGAAATAAACTGTTAGATGCCCCGCACCACACAATACTGTCATTCTGTATTAATGACTTTCATTTTCAGGAGGATGTTTTAGTGGTTAAAAAGTTGGCCCATGACTTGATACTTTGCAATGATTTTCTTAATGCACAAAATGTAGTAATTGATTATTCTACTAATAAGGTGACCATTCATACTACTGAAGGCACAATGTTTACTGTACCTATTTTTGAGACTAATGTGGCACCCCTTGCTGATGTTGCTGTAAACCCCGTGCTAGATGATGATGTTGGTAATAAGGTATTTGTCAAGAATGATGTTCGTATTCCACCCTTTTCGGTATCACACGTAACAGTACAATTATCAAGAGAAGTTGATCATGATGTTATGTTTGAGCCTGTCCAGGGCATCATGCACAAGAAACAAATTTCTATTCCACCTGTTGTTTGTGCCCCTAAAGATGAGTATGTCATACCTGTGCATAATAATACAGCGGAACCTAAAACTTTGTTCTCTCGTACCGTGTTGGCCCAGGTGCACGATGTGGCTTTTGTGCAGGGAAGCTCTATTTCCCCTCAGGATGTGACCACTTTGAAAGCACCTTCTTTTGATTTCAATGTTAACCATACCCTGACAGAGTACCAGAAAGAAAAACTCCATGCTTTGTTGCTTAAGTACGCACATGTATTTGCTACCACCTTACAGGATTTAGGCATGACTAATGTTGCACAATTTCAAATTCAAGTGTCTGACCCTACGCCGATTAAACAACGTCCATATAGGGTTTCTCACAAACAAAAAGAAACTATTGATCAACAGGTGAAAGAAATGCAGGATGCCAGCATAATCACTGAATCTCAGTCCCCATGGGCTTCCCCAGTAGTTCTAGTCAAGAAAAAGGATAACTCCATCCGGTTCTGCATAGACTATCGCAAGTTAAACCAGGTCACTGTTACATCGGCCTTTCCAATGCCCATTATAGACGACCTTTTGAGCTATCTCCATGGAGCTACCTGGTTCTCGTCTCTTGATCTCTTGTCAGCATACTTTCAAGTTCCCATTGAGGAAAGTTCTAGGAAATTCACGTCATTTGTTTCTCCTTCTGGTCAGTACGAATTTCAAAGACTGAGCTTTGGCCTTTTTAATGCTCCTAGATTTTTCAGCTACTGTGCAGATAAACTCCTAGGTGACCTGAAGTATAAGAAAGCCCTCGCCTATTTAGATGATATTGTAGTATTTGCGAAAACCTTCGATGACCTTTTGGATAATATGGAAGCGGTATTCAAAAGGCTAGAACAGTTCAATTTTAAGCTCAAACCGGCTAAGTGTTTCTTTGCGATGAGTAGGATTAAACTTTTAGGTTTCGAGGTGTCTCAACAGGGCATTTCTCCTGATGCCGAAAAGATTGCTGTTATTCAGAAACTACCTAAACCTAAAAATGTCAGAGATCTTCGCAAAGTACTGGGTCTATTTAACTTTTACAGGAAGTTTGTTAATGACTATGCAAAAATTGTTCATCCACTTTTCCAGCTCACCAAGAAAAATCAAGATTTTGTTTGGGGAGACGACAAACAGCGAGTGTTCCAAACTCTTAAAGATTGCTTGTCTTCCGCTCCTGTTTTGGCACATTACACTCTGGGCGCTTACACAGAACTTCACACAGATGCTAGTGGTATGGGTGTTGGTTGCATTTTGTTGCAACGGGTTAATGGCACTCTTCGACCAGTTGCCTATGCTTCACGCACTCTCTCAAAATGTGAAAAGAATAATAGTGTGCCTGATCTGGAATTATTGGCTATTTTGTTCGGCTTGACCCATTTTAGAAGCTATGTCTATGGGTTTAAAGTCCATATCATCTCTGACCATCACTCTCTTTGTTACCTCAACAACTTGAAGGATCTTACTGGCAGATTGGCTCGCTGGAGTCTGAAACTGCAGGAATTTGACTACACTATTTGTTACAAGTCCGGAAAGAAACACCTGGATGCTGATACCTTGTCTCGCTTTCCTGTTCTACAGCCGTTGGATCACCAGGTGGAACAGCTAGATGAATTAATTACGTGCTTGTTATCCCCGGTGGAAGTTGCAGACAAACAGAAAGCTGACCCCGAGCTGTTGCCTATAATTAATACCTTGCAGGACAACCCCAATGCTTCTCCTAAGTTACAACGGAAAGCTGCCTCTTATGTGTTAAAGTCTAATGTATTATACCGTAAAAATGCTGGTTCTACAGGCCCCCTCCACCTTTTGGTAATCCCAGAGGGTTTGAAGCATGAAATACTGTCTTTATCGCATGAAGATCCATTATCAGGGCACCTTGGCTTTTCAAAGACCTTTAGTAAAGTTCACTCCAGGTACTATTGGATCGGGATGAAAAAGGACATTGAACAATTTGTGAAGACTTGTTCTAGTTGCCAATCTCGAAAAGGTCCTCAAAATCAAAAGCCTGCCGGCTTGCTTCAACCTATTCCAGTATCTACTGTAGGTGATCGTTGGGGCATTGATTTATTGGGCCCCCTACCCCGTTCAAATTCTGGTAACAGACATGTTATCGTTTGTACCGAATATGCTACGCGTTGGGTTGAATGTGCTGCGCTACCCGCTGCTACTATCCCACATGTAGCTAAGTTCATTCTGCACAATATCATCTGCCGCCATGGTGCGCCAGCCCATTTGTTGTCTGATAGAGGATCTGTTTTCTTGAGTGAAGTCACTCAGCAGTTATTGAAGTGTTTGTCTGTTTCACCCAACTTTACTAGTGCTTATAGACCTTCCTGTAATGGACTTACCGAACGATTCAATCAAACACTTTTGAACATGTTGAGCCATTTTGTGGATGATAACCAGAAAAACTGGGATGAGATTTTGCCATATGTTGTATTTTCATATAATTCATCTGTTCAAGCGACAACACAGTTTTCTCCTTTCTTCTTGATGTATGCTCGCGAGCCAGCTTTACCTAAACCAAGTTTAGTTACAGGCTACCTCCAATGATTTGTTCATCAGAAAAACCCTACAGGATATCCAGAAGGCACGGGAACTGGCTGTTCACATCAACCAGCAACAGGCAAAACAGAAAGAACGCTATGATGCTAAACATAGACATGTTTCATATAGCATTGGCCAGCTGGTTAAAATCTTCACCCCTGTCAGAAAGAAAGGTAAGTGTACCAAGCTGCTTCACCGTTATTTTGGACCTTTCGAGATTGTTAAAACAGGTTACCCCAGTGACTTATGCCATTCGTCGACCGAATGCACCTCGTGCCAAACTTCAATCCGTACATGTGTCTCATATCTTCCCCTATTATGATCCTTCTGGTCCTTATCGCCTCTAAATATTATTTCAGTGTCCAATGTGTTCTCTATACCTCTATATTTGTTTTGTTTTGACTTACTAGTATGCTGCTTGTGGTTCTATTAATTCACAATGTAGTCTTTTCTTTCTATCCTGAGTTTTGCATTGTAACTGTGTACTTATGTTTTATATATTTTGCGTTTGTACTGTTTGCTTAGTGAGTAGTGGCCAAGCTCAATTTATAGCCGTCATTACCGTAGTTTTGCTGGAGACATATAGTTGTTCTTGATTTTCTTTAGTTGCCCTCTCGAGAGTGTTGCTGCAATGTACCTGTCAAATGGCACGGTGTGGAGAGTGTTTTTTGTCCCCCCCTATGTCTTTAAGATAGGTGGCAAGTATGTGTATATCCAGTGGTTTGGCCGTTGTTTCCCCATTGATTGTAAGTTTGTATTTTGCTGCGTTTGTAAATACATTGTTATGAACTTTCTGACCTGATTTATGCTTTGTGTAACATAACACTTTGCTCTCTTCCAGAGTATAGTTGCATTTCATATATTGCCCTTTTGTATTGAACCGGTTAAATCCATAGTAGAGCGTGCTTTCAGGACTCCCGGATCTAGAAGCCCGTCCATGTTTGACATATCATCTTAATTTTGGTACAGTATATGTGGCATGATTAACTAATGCAGAGCTTTCTATCTGGATTGCTTGCATGTAAAATGCATCAGAGGAATGTGATATGCATTGATAGTCTGGGCATGATAGTACCTTAAATTAACTTTAAAGAGAGTCGATTAAAGACACTAGACAACACTTACTTTTAAATTTTCCCGGAACATGTTTCAGAGGCTTTGCCTCTATCATCGGCCGGCTCTCGACTGGTTCTCGTTGGTGTAGCTGACGATACCTTGTCACAGGTCTCCTCTGGTGGCGGCTCAAGGAACTTGCTGAACAAATCCTTCTGGGGGATGTCGAAATTGGATACTTTGTTCCTATTTTTTGAAATGAAGATTTGTTCCCATGTGGATAGTTCTTGTTTTCCTGATGTATGTTTCAGTAGTTTTGGTTCTGGATTTATGTTGTGGTTTTTTCCCAAAAATGTGTGGCAACTGCTGATTTTTCTAATTGTTTATATTTTATGTTTCTAAAGTGTTCCTTTGCTCTTGTTTCTAAATTTCTTTTTGTTTTTCCAATATAAATTTGACTACAGTCATTGCATTCAATTTGATATATACCAGATTTTTTGTTAGATGGAATGGCATCTTTGATGTTTGAGCAAATTAGGTTTTTTAAGGAGAAATGGTTGACTGGTGCTAGTTGAATATTTTGTTTTTTGAAGACTTTTTTGAATTTATCATAGGCCCATGGATGGTAAGTGAATTTTTTGAAAATCATATTAGTTTCTGTAGATGAGAGAGTTGTGGTTTCCTTTAGTAGCTTCTTCTTTTTTGCTAAGCTCACTTTTTTGTCCACTAATGATTTGGGAAAGTTATTTTTTTGTGCTATTTCAATTATTTTGTTGTATTCTGTTTT
This sequence comes from Mantis religiosa, assembly GCA_030765055.1. Taxonomy (NCBI): domain Eukaryota; kingdom Metazoa; phylum Arthropoda; class Insecta; order Mantodea; family Mantidae; genus Mantis; species Mantis religiosa. Next base: position 354,155,049 of record CM060950.1, read on the forward strand.
GTATTCTTCTGCTGTGAGAGGGATGTTTATCAGTCTGTGCTAAACTATTGAAGATTGCCTGTTTGTGGGATCTTGGGTTGTAGCCATTAGCTTTTATGTAGTTGTCTGTCTGTGTTGGTTTTCTGTAAATGCCAAAGTTTAGTCTGTTTTTATTCCTCATTATTTTTAGATCCAAAAATGGTAAATGTTCATCTTTTTCTATTTCTACAGTGAATTTGATGCTTTTTTCTTGGATATTTAAAAATTTTAGTGCATCACTGATGTGTTTTTTTGGTACTATTGCAAAGATGTCATCTACATATCGTTGCCAGAGTTTGAACATCCAAGGGAAACCTTTGTTGATCCTTATTTCTAATGCACTCATGTACAGATCGGCCAGGAAAGGTGATAGTGGGTTGCCCATTGCTAACCCTGAAGTTTGGTGATAATATTTTGTTTGAAACTGGAAGAAATTTTGTTCTATGCATAATTTGGTTAGTTCAATGTAGTCTGAAATTTCAGACGATGCCATTCCAAGTGATTTGAGCCATTTTTCTATCAACAGTGGGAGTTGATTAACTGGTATGCTGGGAAACAGTGATTTAACATCAAATGAGACTAGTGTGTCCTCTTCTTTTAGTTCAGTATCCTTAATGTGTTCTATAAGTTCATAGGTGTTTTTCATGCTTAGGCTGTCGAATTTTGGAAATGAATTGAATTTGTTTGTTAGCCACTTTGCAAGTTTGTATGTTGGTGAATTTATACTGCTAACTATAGGTCTCATTGTTATGGATGGTTTGTGTATTTTGGGTAAGCCATAAAGTCTAGGTAAGGTTGGGTTATCCGGTTTTACTGCATATTTGTTTGGTATTATGCTTGATTTTGCTATTGTTTTTTCAAATGACTGTATGCAAGTTTTTAGAGGATTTTTGTTAATGGTTTCATATTCATTGTCAGTTAGCATTTTTTCCATTTTTTCAATATAATCTGATTTTTCCATTATGACAATCTTGTTGCCTTTGTCTGCCTTTGTGTAAATAACGTTTTTCTGTTTCAAAGAATGGATAGTATTATGTTTTAAGCATCGTAGATTATTGTTTGTGGCCACATTTAGGTTAAGTTTAGTTCAAGATGTTGATTTTTGTTTTGCTGAAAGTTTGTAGAACTATGCCTTATTGGCAAGCTTTGGATTTTCATATGTTTATACTGTTTGTCAGGCATGTAGGTGGTTCATTGTCGCACAGGTACCTGTGTTATGTTACCCAATTGGTTGTAATATATTGTTGTGTATACTATTTATTGTAAATTTCATTATAATATCAATTTGTTATGTATTTAAGAGCTTGCATCATCTATTTAATGTTATATAATGTATCTGATACTCCTGAACAAACTTTTGTAGCACCTTGTGGAGTGATGGCGTTTCGGGAGCCCAGGGCTGTGGATGTGGGAGTCTGCGGATCTCCAGCCTTATTTGCACATACGTCTCTTGTGCTGCACCTTCGGATGGCATTCTCCTGGACTGCACAGTAGGTTACTACCGGCAACTGGCCAGCTTACTCGCCAAGGGATGTATCCTGGGATGGATGGCAACATCTGATGTTGCTCCCAGGCTCAGCATTTGCCCTCTTGCTTGGTGTGGGAGGAGACCAGTATCTTATCGGTCCTCCCTCGGAACAGTGTCCCACCCGATGCAGCATCTACAGGCCAGTGTAGTGCTAAGATACAAAGTATTGTGCAGTGATGTTTTGTGTTGGTGTATAAGGCTCACCTATAAAAGTACTCATGAGTGACTACTCGGGCTCCCTGTAAACAATTGCGTCATGCTCCACCTAATCAACATTTATAAACATTGCATACAGTTCACTATAATATGTGTACATTTGTAAATGCTCACGTTCGCTGTCACATTGTAATATTATTTGTACCTCGACGAGGTCGTCGAGACTTGGTAGGCTGGGAGAGATGTGGTAACCCACCGGGATAAGCCAGCATTTTGTGTCTGCGCGTCAGTCCCACCCCCACCCCAGGAAGGGAGGGGTAACAATTCACTTCCTAGAGAGGTGGTGGTTTGGTCCGGTTTTGACCACGGATCTGCTGGCCGAGTCCTTCTTCTTAGCGTGGAGTTGCCGATGGATTGATCTCCCCGGATCGGTTTTTGTTAAGTGTATGAGTGCGGCAACGTGAGCAAGGTAAAATAAGAAGGTTCGGTGCAAGAGTTATGTATATTGTAAGTAGAGTGTCTTATTTCTAATAAATAATTAGAGCGCGAGAATTATCTGCTCCTTGTGTTTTGTCATGCTAAACCTCACACTAGCCGAGCAACGCCCGATATCAGGTCTGGCAACGAATGTCTCAGTGAAAACCAATTCGCGACCTGACAATATCCAGATGGCCTTGCTTCAGAAAAAAGATCTGTGGTACATGGAGCAGATGTTCCTATTCCACCAGCTCAACTAGAGGATACTGTGAGTTCAGTCTCTGGGTCAACAGAAAATTCCAATAAAGATGAGGATTTCTCGGCACACACTGCTAAAGACAAGTCACAGCATTTTATTCAAGAAGAGTTGAACGGCTTAGTAAAAGACTTAGGTCTTTACTTGAATCAAGGTTGAAAGAGAAGAATATGCTGGCTCAAGACCCAGATTTTCCTGGCATAGGAATAGAGAAGAAGAATTTACCAAGATCTTTGAGATGCAAGACCAATTTGTTTATTGTTGTGATGTACCAGGTTTAATTCAACAACCAGTAAGACCAACATATGCTAGTAAAGACGGGTGTTTATTTATTGACGCTTCGAAAAGAAGTCTAAAAATAATTTTATTGTGCAATAGAAGCCAATTTTCCTCAATAGCAGTTACTTATGCTGCATTTCTAAAAGAATCATATAAAAATCTTCAAACCATTTTAGAAATATAAAAATTATTTGTGGTTGGTTTATTGACACTCGTCACTTACTTTTTCATATATTTATGAGAGACTAGTTTCAAAGGCCCTGGCCTCCATTTTCAATCTCTTCCCAACTGGCAAATGTTGTTATCTGCTCTCTCTGGTGGTGGAACTATGAACTTTTTTGTCAAATTATCTGCTGGCGGGATTTCAAAGTTCATTACGCGATCCTTATTTTTCCAGATGAATATGTTCTCCCATGTTGTCAATCTATTTTGGTTTATCACTGCTTTTAATAATTTTGGATTTGGATCAATGTCATGGTTTTCATTCCAAAAATGAAATGCTACTGCTGACTTGTCTTCTTGTTTCAATCTGATGTTTCTAAAGTGTTCTTTGACTCTGGTTTTTAAATTTCTTTTTGTTTGACCTATGTAGCATTTTTCACAATTCTTGCAGTTTATTTGGTATATTCCAGATTTGTTACCTGAAGGAATTTCATCTTTTGTTTTTGAATTTAGTAATTTTAAAATTGAGTATCTATTAGTAGGTGCCAAGATGATATTTTGTTCCTTGAATATCTTTTTAAATTTATTAAATGTTTTTGGATGATATGTGAATGAACTGAATATGCTGTTGCTTTCTTTTTCTTTAATAAATGTGGTTGTTTCCTTAATGGTTTTCTTTAGTTTAGATTTTCTAATTTTCTTCAACACCAAACTTTTGTTGTATCCGTTTTCTTCTGCTATGTGTATTATTGCTTTTTGTTCCTTGATATATTCTTCTTTTTCCATGGGTATGTTGACTAGTCTGTGTGTAAGGCTGTTTATTATTGCATGTTTATGTGTAATTGGGTTGTGGCTATTATTTTTTATATAATTTTCTGAATGTGTTGGCTTCCTGTAAATTCCAAATTTTATTTTTGTATCATTCCTGATGATATTTAGATCCAAGAAAGGTAGTTGTCCATTGATTTCCTTTTCTATTGTGAATTTGATAGTCCTTTCTTGCAGATTGAGTAATTTTAATGCATCATCTAAATGTTTACTTGGTACAATTGCAAAGATGTCGTCAACATATCTATACCAAACCTTGAAGATCAATGGGAAGGACTTTTTAATTTGTGTTTCAAATGCACTCATAAATAAGTTAGCCAAAAAAGGTGAAAGTGGATTGCCCATTGATAGTCCTGATTTCTGCTTGTAGTGTTTTCCATTAAAGCTAAAGAAGTTTTGTTCAATGCATATTTTTGTTAGAGAAATATATTCTTCTGCTTCTATTGCTTCCATATCAATTGTAGCTAGCCATTTTTTTAACACAGTCTGCAATTTTTCTGTTGGTATGCTTGGAAATAAAGATGTGACATCAAATGAAACCAGTCTGTCATTTTTGTCCAAATTTATATCTTTGATTTTTTCTACTAAATCTAAAGAGTTTCTTAAATTTGCACTTTCAAATTTTGGAAAACTATTAAATTTACTTAGTAACCATTTGGCCAAGTTATATGTGGGGGCATTTATGCTACTAGTAATAGGTCTCATGCCTTTCCCTGTTTTATGAATTTTTGGCAGCCCATATACTCTTGGTAATGTTGGATTATCTACTTTAATTTTGTGCAATTCTTTTTTGTTGATTATTTTGCTCTCTTTTAGCGTTTTATTTGTGGTTTCAATGCAGTACTTTAATGGATTAGTTTCTACTTTTTGGTAATTACTGTCTTCTAACAAATCTTCCATCCTCTTTGTGTATTCTTCTTTTTCCAGAATTACTAGTTTATTTCCCTTGTCTGCTTTAGTATAAATAACCGGTTTCTTTTTAAGAGCTTTTATGATTTGGTTACTAAAATTCTTTTTCTTTTCATTTTTAATCTCTTCTACTATTTTGGAGCATTTGTTTTTTACTGTGTTTTTACTTTCTTCATTAAGTGTTTGTGTAGCAATTTGGATGTCAGCAATGTAATCTTCAATTTGGTTGGAATAATCTACACATGTCTTTAAACCTAGATTCAGCATATTCAGTTCTGTTTTTGTAAAATTTTGGTTTGATAGGTTTACCACATTGTTTAGATGATCTTTTAGGTTATGTTTGTCTTTTTGATATATCTTTTTAAAAGTGCCTGCTTTCTGGCATAAATTTTTTAATTTATTCTTTATGCCAGAAAGCAGGCACTTTTAAAAAGATATATCAAAAAGACAAACATAACCTAAAAGATCATCTAAACAATGTGGTAAACCTATCAAACCAAAATTTTACAAAAACAGAACTGAATATGCTGAATCTAGGTTTAAAGACATGTGTAGATTATTCCAACCAAATTGAAGATTACATTGCTGACATCCAAATTGCTACACAAACACTTAATGAAGAAAGTAAAAACACAGTAAAAAACAAATGCTCCAAAATAGTAGAAGAGATTAAAAATGAAAAGAAAAAGAATTTTAGTAACCAAATCATAAAAGCTCTTAAAAAGAAACCGGTTATTTATACTAAAGCAGACAAGGGAAATAAACTAGTAATTCTGGAAAAAGAAGAATACACAAAGAGGATGGAAGATTTGTTAGAAGACAGTAATTACCAAAAAGTAGAAACTAATCCATTAAAGTACTGCATTGAAACCACAAATAAAACGCTAAAAGAGAGCAAAATAATCAACAAAAAAGAATTGCACAAAATTAAAGTAGATAATCCAACATTACCAAGAGTATATGGGCTGCCAAAAATTCATAAAACAGGGAAAGGCATGAGACCTATTACTAGTAGCATAAATGCCCCCACATATAACTTGGCCAAATGGTTACTAAGTAAATTTAATAGTTTTCCAAAATTTGAAAGTGCAAATTTAAGAAACTCTTTAGATTTAGTAGAAAAAATCAAAGATATAAATTTGGACAAAAATGACAGACTGGTTTCATTTGATGTCACATCTTTATTTCCAAGCATACCAACAGAAAAATTGCAGACTGTGTTAAAAAAATGGCTAGCTACAATTGATATGGAAGCAATAGAAGCAGAAGAATATATTTCTCTAACAAAAATATGCATTGAACAAAACTTCTTTAGCTTTAATGGAAAACACTACAAGCAGAAATCAGGACTATCAATGGGCAATCCACTTTCACCTTTTTTGGCTAACTTATTTATGAGTGCATTTGAAACACAAATTAAAAAGTCCTTCCCATTGATCTTCAAGGTTTGGTATAGATATGTTGACGACATCTTTGCAATTGTACCAAGTAAACATTTAGATGATGCATTAAAATTACTCAATCTGCAAGAAAGGACTATCAAATTCACAATAGAAAAGGAAATCAATGGACAACTACCTTTCTTGGATCTAAATATCATCAGGAATGATACAAAAATAAAATTTGGAATTTACAGGAAGCCAACACATTCAGAAAATTATATAAAAAATAATAGCCACAACCCAATTACACATAAACATGCAATAATAAACAGCCTTACACACAGACTAGTCAACATACCCATGGAAAAAGAAGAATATATCAAGGAACAAAAAGCAATAATACACATAGCAGAAGAAAACGGATACAACAAAAGTTTGGTGTTGAAGAAAATTAGAAAATCTAAACTAAAGAAAACCATTAAGGAAACAACCACATTTATTAAAGAAAAAGAAAGCAACAGCATATTCAGTTCATTCACATATCATCCAAAAACATTTAATAAATTTAAAAAGATATTCAAGGAACAAAATATCATCTTGGCACCTACTAATAGATACTCAATTTTAAAATTACTAAATTCAAAAACAAAAGATGAAATTCCTTCAGGTAACAAATCTGGAATATACCAAATAAACTGCAAGAATTGTGAAAAATGCTACATAGGTCAAACAAAAAGAAATTTAAAAACCAGAGTCAAAGAACACTTTAGAAACATCAGATTGAAACAAGAAGACAAGTCAGCAGTAGCATTTCATTTTTGGAATGAAAACCATGACATTGATCCAAATCCAAAATTATTAAAAGCAGTGATAAACCAAAATAGATTGACAACATGGGAGAACATATTCATCTGGAAAAATAAGGATCGCGTAATGAACTTTGAAATCCCGCCAGCAGATAATTTGACAAAAAAGTTCATAGTTCCACCACCAGAGAGAGCAGATAACAACATTTGCCAGTTGGGAAGAGATTGAAAATGGAGGCCAGGGCCTTTGAAACTAGTCTCTCATAAATATATGAAAAAGTAAGTGACGAGTGTCAATAAACCAACCACAAATAATTTTTATATTAATTTTGACGTCACTGTTACTAAATTCCTCCAAACACACATCATTTTAGAAATACTTAATTACAAGGAACATCAATGGCTAATGTGTGGAGACTTAAAGGTATCCAGTATATTATTAGGGCAGCAAGGAGGATATACAAAATATCCATGCTTTTTATGTGAATGGGATAGTAGAAACAGGGTTAAATACTGGACAGTGAGAATGGCATAAGAGGAAAAAAATAAATAATTTGTGCCAATCTAGTTGATTCAAAGAAAATGTTACTGCCTCCTTCACATATAAAATTAGGTATCATGAAAATCATGAAACAATTCATGAAAGCACTGGACAAGAATGGTTCAAGTTTCAAATACCTGAGCAGTAACTTTTCTGTGATGTCTGATACTAAGATAAAAGAGGTTATATTTGATAGACCTCAGATATGACAGCTAATGAAGGATAGTACACTTTTGGACACTATGAGGCAAGCATGAGGTACTTACAGAGAGGTAGTTAATAAGCTTCTTGGAAGTACAAAAGATCCACAATACAAAAAATTGTGAGAAATTTGCTACAAAAACTAGGTTTGAATTCTCATCCAGATATTTTCCTGATAATTTGGGATCCCTCAGTGACAAACAAGGTGAAAGACTTCATCAAGAAATAAAAGAAATAGAGAGGAGATATCAAGTTCAGTGGAACATTGTAATGTTAGCGGACTACTGCTGGTGCTTAAAAGAGGAAGTTTCTCAACCACAACATAAATGTAAATCAATGCAGCCATCCTTCCAGCCAAGGAAAAAGTAACTTCACTGCCTTTTTTGCTGGTATGTAGGTGGTTGTATGTATTTATTACTAAGAAATTTTGCATTCTGTATTTATTTTATAACTCACGTGTTTTTATATCAGAAACAGTATTTTCAAAATCTAATTTTGTGATTTGTGAGAAAGCCTTGTGGTAGAGAAAAATGAAAAGCGCCATTCATTTAGCACATCAAAGATAGTTAATATAACCTTTCAGATCACAAATGGATGAACAAAAATCATGTTTTGCAGGACATTGTTTTCACTGGCAAATGAAAAGTTGTAATTTTAAGAAATATGTCGGACATAAGCTAATATAATCTCTACCACCAAATTCTAAATCAATATATGCAGAATGTATAGCTAAAAATAATCCTGTTATATGTAAAATAAAAAAAAATCCTGTTATAATTTGAATAACTAAAATAAACCTAAAAGAGATCCAAAATTTCATCAAGATGAAATATTAGATAGAGCAAATAAATCTACTAAGATATTTATATATGGAAGAAGCTAGAAACAGTGATGAGTTCAGATGTATTTACTTAAGATGAGTCAGTACTAGTAACACCTACTTTACCTTTTCTAATCTCTGTTAACATGTATTTTGTAAAAAACTGAAGCTACTGAGTGATCCAAATATTATAAATAAACTACAACACTTGGCATCCAACTATGACGTTGGTTACCAAGCGTTGTAGTTAATTCTGGGAACATGTGTTCCCCTCTTCAGAATGTGTCCGACTGACCCATGTTGTTTCTGTTATGGTAGTTGTCTATAATGGCAGCATCATATGGTGGTGAAATGTACTTCCAGAGGGTACTTGGTGGCGGTAAATCAAAATTCATCAACTGTCATTTCCTTCTAAGTATGCAGTGAAGTCTGACATGATATGATTAGTGAGAAAAGGCATCCCTTGTGATACTAAAATAAGAAAAGAAGAATTGTATGATCTCATAGGAGATAAAATTTTAGAGATAGATGAATGTGGACATATTGCTGTAGATTATCGCCCTACATGTGTGACCTCAGTGCTATGGAATTGTTTTGGGCAAAAGTAAAACAGAAAGTACACTCCTTTTATTAACATTTTAGGACCCTGTGAAGTTTGAAAAGAAGCATTTCTAGGTTGTGGTCTCCTGATTCAGAGAATTCAGTTTAGACCTCTCCATGGTGGTCTGGGACAACCTTTATACATACGCCTAAATTAATTTTTAACAAGTTGTACATTCATAGGTAATATTTGGTGTATCAATTTTTAGCAATTTATACACTCAAAGGTCTTATTATATATAGCGGAAACAATATAGATGTTTTACATCACTTTTAATGTCGGCATATTCTGTAGTCCAAGACTGCAATGATTTTACACTAATGTGATCTTGTTTAATCCAGCTTAATGTTAAGGTTAGAGTGACTGGACGGAAACCAGGAGATCTGTGGTTCAAATCCCGGCCATGGCATTGAATTTTTCATGTTGGCTCTATATATTAAGCATCTCTGTTTAACAACATGAATCCATATTTGTCACAAAGGAACAGGCATCACATTGTACTTTTCAAATGATGAACCTTTGTGATGTATCATTTGAACATTTCTGATGCAAATAAATACTTCAACTTACCCCATAGTTGCCTCCAACGAAACTCTAGATTTTTATTCCGAGCAAGACTCTTTTTAACTGAGTAATGCACCCGCTGTATCAACAAATTATCCAGGCCCATCTTCTGAAGCAAAATTGCCATTGTTGGTGACTGGCCAAAAGGGTCTATTGACCAGCTGTTCCTATTGAATTGCAAATACAAACAATAAATAAAATTGCAAGCTAAAATATAACCAAACAGAGCCAATGTTTTAAGACTTTCCTGGATAGTAACCAAAAGTTAAACTGTGAAATATGAATTAGCAAGGGGTTCAGTAGTACCCATTTAACTGAGAAACCTAGCACTTTTTTGGAAATTTACTCTCTCTCTTACATACACATACACTTGTATACATATTCACTTTTTTCTATAAATATCTTCCTTTTTATATACTCAGAGAAGCTCAATCCTTACGATTTTCTACCATATCTCAATATTTAAGTTCTGCATCAAATGTCATGCTTGCTCTACCATTAAAAATAATAAAATAGCTAAATTTTTGTGTAAACATACCTTGGTTTAATATCAAGTTGATTTTGGAGCCACTGGTGTCCTTCAACCATTTGCAGTATCATGGAAAAGTAGTGAGAGTTAGCCTCATCATTCATTACCCAACCTCCTGTCACAATTTCTAGCTGCCCATCAGCTATCAATCTGGTCATTGTAACATTGTTGAAAAACCATGAAAGAAAAAGAGCATATAAATAAACAGCATATATACAATTTGAATAGTTAAAAATAAAAGCGTTGTTAACAGTGAAGCTAATTTCATGTATAAAGGCTAAAATTGAGTCATACCTTTTAAAACTTGTAACTTCACTCACGTCCTTTTAAAAAATCAGGAACATTTTCGAGACTGTTGCAGTCTGATCATCAGCTGATTAGAGACTCGTCACAGTTGGTTGTGTCTGGATCTCTTGTAATTGGCTCTCTCTCTCGGAAGATTTTTACATAAGTTCAGTAGACCACTCACTTGATGGCACATCAAAATTTAGAATATGTGGAATGTTTTTAATAATAAAAATGTTTTCCCATGTTGTAAGTTCAAGTTTTGTTGACAATAGTTTTAGTAGTTTGATCTCCTCTCCGATGTGGTGGTTATCATTCCAGAAATGAAAAGCAACTGCCGATTTTTCTGTTTGTTTATATTTTATGTTCCTACGGTGTTCGGTTAATGTCGTTTTTAAATTTCTCTTTGTCAAACCAATATAAAATTTGTCAGTCTTCACAATCTATCCTATATATGTTAATTTTTGTTCTGGTGGGATTGCATTTTTAAGGGATTATTTAACAATTTCTTCAGTGAGAATCTGTTTTGTAGTGCTAGTTTGATGCCATAATCTTTAAATATTCGTTCAAACTTTTGAAATGCCCAAGGGTGGAAAGTGAAGTTTCTGTATTTCCAGTTTTTATTTATGTTTTGAAGAGTAGTGATCTGTTTTTAATTTCTTTTGCTTGTAGTCTCGATTGATCATTTTTTTTTTTTTTGGTTGAGTTTGGATTGAAACCATTTTTTTGTGCTGTATTTAAAATATATGTAAATTCCTCATTATATTGTTTTTGTTCTAAAGGTATACCTCCATTTTCAATCTCTTTCCAACTGGCATCTATTGTCTACTCTCTCTCTCTCTCTCTCTCTCTCTCTCTCTCTCTCTCTCTCTCTCTCTCTCTCTCTCTCTCTCTCTCTCTCTCTCTCTCTGGTGGTGGAACTATGAACTTTTTTGTCACATTATCTACTGGTGGGATTTCAAAGTTCATTACGCGATCCTTAATTTTCCATATGAATATGTTCTCCCATGTTGTCAATTTATTTTGGTTTATCATTCCTTTTAATAATTTTGGATTTGATTCAATGTCATGATTTTCATTCCAAAAATGAAATGCTACTGCTGACTTATCTTCTTGTTTCAATCTGATGTTTCTAAATTGCACTTTGACTCTGGTTTTTAGATTTCTTTTAGTGTGACCTATGTAGCATTTTTTACAATTCTTACAACTAATTTGGTATATTCCGGATCTGTGAACTGATGGGATTTCATCTTTTGTTTTTGAATTTAGCAATTTCAAAATTGACTGTCCATTAGTAGGTGCCAAGGTGATATTTTGTTCCTTGAAGATCTTTTTAAATTTATTAAATGTTTTTGGGTGATATGTGAATGAACTGAATATGCTGTTGCTTTCTTTTTCTTTTGTAAATGTGGGTGCTACCTTAATGATTTCCTTTAGTTTAGCTTTTCTAATTTTCTTCAACACCAGACTTTTGTTGTATCCATTTTCTTCTGCTATGTGTAGTATTGCTTTTTGTTCTTTGAAATATTTCTTTTTTCCAGGGTATGTTGACTAGTCTGTGTGTGAGGCTGTTTATTATTGCATGCTTATGTATAATTGGGTTGTAGCTATTATTTTTTATGTAATTTTCTGAATGTGTTGGTTTCCTGTAAATTCCAAATTTTATTTTTGTGTTGTTCCTGATGATATTTAGATCCAAGAAAGAGAGTTGTCCATTGATTTCCTTTTCTATTGTGAATTTGATAGTCCTCTCTTGCAGATTGAGTAATTTTAATGCATCATCTAAATGTTTATTTGGTACAATTGCAAAGATGTTGTCAACATATCTATACCAAACTTTGAAGATCAATGGGAAGGTCTTTTTAATTTGTGTTTCAAATGCACTCATAAATAAGTTAGCCAAAAAAGGTGAAAGTGGGTTGCCCATTGATAACCCTGATTTCTGCTTGTAGTGTTTTCCATTAAAGCTGAAGAAGTTTTGTTCAATGCATATTTTTGTTAGTGAAATGTATTCTTCTGCTTCTATTGCTTCCATTTCTATTGTAGTTAGCCATTTTTTATATAAAGTCTGTTATTTTTCTGATGGTATGCTTGGAAATTAAGATGTAACATCAAATGAAACCAGTCTGTCATTTTTGTCGAAATTTATATCTTTGATTTTTTCTACCAGATCTAAAGAGCTTTTTAAATTTGCACTTTCAAATTTTGGGAAACTATTGAATTTATTTAATAACCATTTGGCCAAATTACATGTGGGGGCATATATGCTACTAGTGATAGGTCTCATGCCTTTCCCTGTTTTGTGAATTTTTGGCAGCCCATATACTCTTGGTAATGTTGGATTATCTACTTTAATTTTGTGAAATTCTTTTTCATTGATTATTTTGCTCTCTTTTAGAGTTTTATTTGTGGTTTAAACCACAAAAAATTTGTGTTCAACACATTTTATTCAACAATTTTTGTTCAACACATAGTAGTGTTAATTGTATGATTTGATCTACCTCCATATCGTTGATCTTGATAGACTGTAGCCACTTTTTTAGTAAGTTTGGAATTTTATCTGTCAGAATGCTTGTGAATAATGACTTAACATCAAATGACATCAAACTGTGATGAGTCGCTAATCAGCTGTTGATGAGACTGCAACAGTCTTGAAAATATTCCTGTTTTTTTTTAAAGGACGTGAGCGAAGTTACAAGTTTTAAAAGGTATGACTCAATTTTAGTCTTTATACAGCATATATACAGTTAGTGTTTTTAATAAAACAAATGCAAAGCATTAAATAAGCTTAACTTTAAAGAGAGTTGATTAATGACACTAAACAACACTTACTTTTAAATTTTTCCGGAACATGTTTCAGAGGCTTTGCCTCTATCCTCAGCCGACCATTGATGGCCGGCTGAGGATAGAGGCAAAGCCTCTGAAACATGTTCCGGAAAAATTTAAAAGTAAGTGTTGTTTAGTGTCATTAATCGACTCTCTTTAAAGTTAATTTATCATAACAACACTGTTTTCAACACTTCCAAGAAAGGAATTAAATAAGCTGTTACTGACTGTACAAAACTACAAAAGTTACTTACTTTTTGACCTGCTCTTTGGTTTCAGATGATATTTCATCCCACCAGAGAGAAAAGAATGATATCTCAGCCCATATGAACTTTCTGCGAGCATCTTCTGCCAGTTTGCTCACCATGTTGTTTAATATGTTGCGTGTCTGACTCTGATAATAATCTTCGTAGGTCTTAAGCCATCCTGTGAAAATCAGTCAAGCCTTTAAAGGCCAGAATACTTTATAAAGGAATAAAAGATTCCTCACTCAACTTTCTGCTTAATTATTTTGCTGCTTATTATTTAAATTAGTTCTATTTTTGAATAAAATATTAATTTTTTTCTAAACTAAGACCTCTTTAAGAGGAGGCATCTGTGAAAAATGCTAAAATCCAGAGTTTACATCAGAACTGTTTGAAATTTTGTCATTAGGTGGGGTATAGTGAATCTAGTTAAGATTTTAAAATTCATCTTTCTATCTTAAATAGTTTTTTTTTTTTTTTTCAAAAAAAAATTAGTGCTTTTTATAGTATGATTTTTGTATGTTATATAAAAAGTCCCAGGTCATACAGTTTTTCTTTTAGAAACTTTAAATTTTAGATTCAGGTTTCTCTGTACATCAGTTATAAAAGTTGCTATACTTTTAAAGTGTGTATCAAGTATTTTTGGACAAAAAAAATTTTATGCGCGAATATATTAAATTTTTCTTAATTTTTTTGCAATTTTGAGATTTAAAAATGAATAATAAATAAACTATTTAATTTAAATACACAAAAATACCAACTTTTATTAAACATTTATTTAGGAATATGTATGCCAAGTTTAATATAAATTAGTTGAGAATTGCAGAAGTTGGAGCATTTTGAAGATACAAAAATGTTCAAAAATTGAAAGTGGAGAAAAATGAACTTAAAGATTTAGATATAAATTACACTACTTTCTTTACTTTGAAAACTCCATGGATTATATGCAGGCCCTACAGCTATCTTATTATCTTTTCTCTTTAATTTGGTTACCTTTGGCCCTTTTTTTTATAATTTTTCTATCTACAATAGTCTTTACCAAAAAAATTATAATTTAATTTTTTGCTGCGATTTCTTTACATTGGGAAACATATTACATTCTCTACAATTTTTGTTATAAATGATTGGAACTTTGGATTCTGGTTCCTTTAGGTAATAGTTACAAAACTATATATGTATATACTCATTTGCCCAAGTCTAATGGTTCTGGAGGAGAAAATTTAAGGAATATGATAGAATTTTCTTGAATTTTTTTCAATTTGCTTTTTTCAATACCAATCATTATTAATTTTTTCATATACAGCCATAATGATACCAATTTTTATTGACAACTTATCTAGGAATATACATATATGCAAAACTTAAAGGAATTCATTGAAAACTTTAGTGCCTGGACTATAAGGAGTATTAAACATGCTAAAAGTTGGACCTGAAGAAAAATCTAGTTAGAAGCTCTAAATATAAACAACATTTTTTGTTTGTTTCAAAACCATCCTGCACTATATGAAGACCACTCAGCTAGTTTACTATCCTCTTCTTCTTTTAATTTAGTCACCTTTAACTGCTGCTTGGCAGATTTATATTTGCTCAATGAACTTTGATCACTTTGCTTTAGCTTTCACCTATCCCTAATACTACTAATTTTCTTGCTAACAAGACTTACTTTGCTTGCTGCAACTTTTGCCTTAACTTTAAGTCTATCTTTATAACCCATATTAAATTCACTAACAGCTGCAATCACTGCAATTTGCAATTTCTTTCTTAATACAAAAACTTCTTTGTGACATTTACCCCATGGAAACTTTTATTAGCATTCTGTGCTTCTCCATTAATTTAACTTTCCCGTATAATAATACTAACTAATCTCTTTATTTTTGTCTATGAGATGGAAATTGTAAGTAGAATAGTTCATGCAATTCATACCCATGGTCATACAAAACTTCTGCATAGAAATATGACTCCTACCAATGCCCAGAAATACATCAACCATTCTTCTACTTACATCCAAAGGTGACCTACTAGAATCACTGTTAACTCTTGGGCTATAATATGATTTCACTTAACATTTACCTCAAGCATAGCATTCTAGTATCATTACTTACTATTATGGCTAGAACACCTTAAAGTTTCATTATATTTTGCTTTGAAATAGCCACTGTACTCCTAACCTAACCTGGTATGAATCATATACCTACTGTTGCAACAAGAAAGCAATACAATGTTAAATCAGGCTTTATTCCTATTCTAAACAATGTAATTTAATAAAGGCTGCTATCCACAGCTTTCACTTGCATGTAAACCATATTTCACAAACATTACATGTCAGAGGAAATGTTTGTTTACTTTCAAAAGTAGTAAGTGGGAAATAATGTATAAAAATGGTAGTGGAAAGGTTCGGTAGCTTCCACAAACATCCAGAAGATGTCTCTGCACATTAGCACAGTTACCGAATCAAACCACATAGTTTAAACGTGAGAATTCCATCAATTTCTTTGCGACACACTGGAAAAAAGGCCACACCCACCTGCACATGGGCATTTAAATAATGACGTAGCTGCTCTTTAAATGGCGCTAGCGCCTAACTGACGGCAGATTCTGAAACTACAATGTTTAAACATAATTTTAATGCAAAAAACGGAAAATGTCGTTTTTTGTCATTTTTGACAAAATTTCACCGATGCCTCCCCTTAAACAAAAATATAGGAATAATTCTCTTATAAGTACTTTGGGAAGTTTTAGCGAAATAGTTCATTAGTAGAATTGAAGTTAATCACATAATTTTGCTAACTGAGTTGTTTTACCCAGAATATATTTCAAAGGAAGGCAGACAAAATGTAACCTTGAAGTCAGGTACATCAACCATTGCAGCAAATTTTTGGGAAGGAAGACATGACAGGAAGCCAAATTAATACAATTCAGTAATTGTGGCAGCTTTATTAACTATGAAAGCCTTTCATACTCAAATACAAATGGAATTAATGGTTCAAAATCATTAGAACCTGCACACATTCAAGTAAATAAATAATAGAAAATGAAACAATATGAAGCACACATATTGCTTAACTTACCAAATTATGGCAATGCATGTTTCAACGACCTATTAGGTTGCCAAAAATGAGAACACTAGGTAATATGTCAGTAATATGGCAAGTGGGGCTTAATTTTGATTAATTTTCTATAACTTAAGGATTTAATGAAGTTAATTTAACCAAAGAAAAAGCTTCTTCACAAAATATACACAGCAGCCACCTGAGGAAACACATAAATTAAGATAGTTGAAAGCAATTGATGATGAAGGGTAGATCACTTTAAAGCCAAAAAGCCAAGATATGGAAATGGAACAATAAAATCCATCCTCGGAAAAAACATTTTAACATGACAGATCTGTTTTATTATATGACTGTGCATAATGCTGCATAACACCAGAAACTATGTAATATGGCAAATAAGATACCTGCACTATATGAAACTGATGCTCTGTATTGCCCACCAGCATCTATGCAAAGCTGACCAGTAGTTTTAGAGACTTCTGAAGATGTTGTAACGGAACACACACAACATATGATGAACCAAAAGAGCACTGCTACACATCAAACAAAATGGGATGGGATCCCCCTTTAAAAGGTGACAAATAAGATACCTGCACTATATGAAACTGATGCTCTGTATTGCCCACCAGCATCTATGCAAAGCTGACCAGTAGTTTTAGAGACTTCTGAAGATGTTGTAACGGAACACACACAACATATGATGAACCAAAAGAGCACTGCTACACATCAAACAAAATGGGATGGGATCCCCCTTTAAAAGGTGACTGTGTAAAACTGCAGAGGTCAATACACAACCAAGCCAAACTCATTTCCTTCTGATAGAATAATGGACAGGAGGTTACCCTGTTTATCTGAAGTTCCTTTGCTGTTCAAAGCTCATTTCCATGGAGAGATGACCGCTCTTCACACCCGAATGATAGAACTGCTTTCCACAGAATAAGTCTAAAGTCTTTTGAGGTGTCATGGATATGTTAGTACTGGGCTCTGTGCATACAGCCTTAGCTGCTTTTTTTTATTTTATTTGTTTTAATTTATGTTCTCCAACGTTAAGTCATATGGGACAATGGATGAAATGATGCTCAAATGATCCCGGGGTCCATGGAGCTTAGAGTTACCTGACAAACATCTTTCAGGATAAGGGAAAATCCCGGAAAAAACCTTATTCAGACAACTCACCCTGACCGAGATTCGAACTAGGGACCTCTTGAACGTGAGGCAGACATGCTACCATCTACGCTACTGAGGCGGGGCCTTAGCTGCTGAATCCACAATTTCATTCCCTGGCAAACCAACGTGACCAGAATCCAAGCGCACACAACACATCACAACCTGAGGCATGAAAAATGAGGAGGGCATTCTGGAAGTGCTGCACAGTAAGATGATAGTTATGCAGCTAACAAAGGCTCTCAAGTGCATTAGAGGAATCACTCAAAGTATCTTCGTATGTACACACACAAAATGTCTCAGTATACTGCATGAAATTCTGCACTATAAATGGAAGTGCTACTATGAAAACCAAATGTGTATGATTAAGTTCCATAGACATAAGCACACCCAACAGTAGGAGTTTTTAGATCAGAGTAAATTAAAATTTGGACTTTGTAAACTGATACAAATTAAAAAAAAAATAATTGCAGATACTGGATATAGGCATCATACATTTCCAATATATGGCCATCCCAAGATCTATATGGTATACTACACATAACCACAGTCGGTACACTCTCTTGCACTTAGGAAACATGAGAGGAATTTGAAGAACATGGTTCCTAAGTAGCTCCCGAAATAAAAAATCCATTAAGGTGTTAAAGAAAATTACTAATGTTGGGTGCACAACCATACATTTAAGTCCGCAGCTATAATTTTTCAAAAGAACGTCATACTGGTATAGCAAAGGAGGATCTGCTAATTTGGCACAAAGGCTCACAATTGGGCTAGTTGGAAAATCTCTAATAGCCAAATGGATGCCACAATTATGGACTTTATCTAATCTTTTCAGCACAGATGAGCGTGTTGAAGAATAAACAGTACACCCATAATCTAACTTGGATCAGATAAGCGCACAATACAGTCACAAAAAAATTGGCCGATCTGTTCCACATGATTTGTACTTGCAAGATATTCATAGAACGGTCAGATCATGCTTTCAGCTGTACTATATGCAATGACCAACTAATGACTCTTCCTATCAAAGGAAGTAAATCAGGACCAAATCAGAGCAAGGTGGTAGTCATCTCCTATGATGCCAGAAGATAAAGCAGATTGTGTTTTCAGTTGAGAAATAAAATCCATTTCTAGAACTCCAATCTTGAAGTTTGTCTGGACATTACTGAAGATGGTGCTCTAAAAACAGTATATGCTGAGAAGTAAAATACACAGCAAAACTGTCTAAGAATAAACTGTAGAAACTCTTGGAGGAACACATTTTGTAATGGTTGTTTTAATTTGGCCCCGGAAAATCAATGTTACTTTTTTGATAATGTTATTTAGAGTTTAAAAATTTTTAAAGAATGCTTTAAAATGTTATTATGTTTATAATAAGTATTATTTTCCATATATTTTGAAGAGAGGCATTTTGTGACCGTTATTTTTTATTCTAAACCCCAAACATTGTTTATAGCTCAATATTGTTATTTTAAATTTATTAACAAAAAATTGCTGGAAATTGTTAAAAACTTTAGTGGAAAATGAATGAGATTAAGAAATAATTAAAGGTAAACTTGTGATTGAATAGCTAGAAACAAAGGAAAAAGAATAATATTAGTGTGTCTAACGATGATAATATTAGTCTAAAATTATAAAAAATGCTATTTGAATGTTAATTGTTTAAATATGATTTAAACAAAAGATTATGTAAATTACCTAATATGGTAATGAAAAGTGGTTCACCAAAGAAGACGTGAACCAATGAGAAATTGCCATAGCAACAGCAAATTCAATAATTTCAAATTAGCCAGAGTTAGCATCATTCTGTGTATAGTCATTGTCAAGTTAATAAGCAAAACCTTATCAGTGTGAGGGAACTGGATTTCCAGTTAATACTGTGAAGGAAACCAAAGTTTATAAAAGTTATTTATTAATTTATATTACAATGCATTTTTGTTAACTTAGTATTGAATTAAAAGTTGGAATATTTAAAAGAAGTTGAACGATTGTTTCGTTTCATTTAGTAAATTAGTTACAATTCCCATCTGAGATCAAACCCTAGGTAAAGGGTATTCCTGCTTCGATTGCAGCAGCCGTGGATAACATCAAAAGGAACTGCTCATCCTGAGACGCTGGATCTGAGCAAAAGCTCAGACTGAGGCACTGCGTGATCCGAAATATCAGCATCATCCCTGAGGACAAGACACAGCTACATCTGCTGCGGGACAGCAGCATCCCTACCCAGAGAATCTGTCACAAAAGTTGCCTCAACGCTGTGCTGAATAGCATCATTCCACCTGAAATTTTATCACAATTTTGAGATGGAATTTAATTGAAATAGTAAACAGTATAACATATAATATTGATCTATGAAGCACTCCATTCTCCTGAGCAAAAAAATTGGATAAAACTGAGCAAAACCCTTACTTGGAAAATACTGTCTTCCCCACTCACCTGATGGAACTTGGTAGATATCCATGTATATTCCCGGTATGCATGGTGCACAGTAACCTTGCAACCAGTACTAAAAGGCAAAGGAACAGAATGGACGTCTGGTACAGTTGTTCCCGTGAAAGTGAGGAAAAAGGAACTAAGTGATGTGGCAGCTGCAAAGCAGACAGGAGAAGTTATAAGAAATAATGGTTTGGCAATAAGATTTAAGAAAAAATGGAGGAAATGGGATAATATAGAGTTGGAGATTAAAACTTAAGAATTGGAGAAGATAAAAACGAAGATGAAAAAAATGGAAAGAAGAATGTAAAGGATGGAAGACTTCATGAGAAGATACAACTTAATAATTTCTGGGGTAGAATGAAAAGGAATTGAAGCATTATAAGAGATGCAGAAGTTAATGAAGAGGCTAGGGATGAATAGGAGAGTCTTCAAACTGTGGGATGCATTTAGAATTGGGAAATTGGAAGGCAAAAGAAATATATTGGTGAAATTCAGCAATATAGAATTGTAATGGAAATATTAAAACAAACAAAAAAGCTAAGGGGAACATCTATCCATATCAATAAGGATCTTTCTTATGAACAAAGAGAACAAAGGAGGCAGCTGATTGAAGAAAGAAGTAAGGCGAGGAAAAGTTTCAATGCATTTATATGAAATGGCAAACTGTGGATTGATGGGCAAGTGGCTGAGCCGAGAAGCAGCATAAGGAACATCCAAGATGCAGAGCATACAAATGTTGTTGATGAAGCAGGCTTAAGCAAGCTGACTTCAGTATCCAGTGTGAATGTCCAGAATGTGTATGGAATAAATGCAGTATGCATTAATGGAGGGAAAGTGAGGAGCAATGTACATGGAGAAGAGAGGGAAATCTCAGAAATGGTGGTTGGCAGAGCAAAGAAGAAAATAATAAATGTAATTGCATTATGTAGAGTACAGAGTGAAACAAGTATGAGAATCAAGGTGATCAAGAAAAAGAGTGAAACAAGTGTGGGGATACAAGGGATCAGTTGAAAAGCAAAGTGAAACAAGTGTGGAGATGCAAGGGACCAGGGAAAAACTATGAAACAAGTGTGGAGATTCAAGAGGTTAGAAAAGGGGCAAGATTTAGGCAAGGGATATCGAGATATAAGAACATATCAGCAAGGCATAAATATGACTTTTATGGGTAAATTGCAGAAAGGAAGAAATGAAATGGTGTTGTGAGAGGTATAGTAACAGATATGAACAAATGTGATACGGCTGTACAAACTGCAGAAATATGAAGCAGAAATGAGTATAATAATTTAGAGGTAGACAAAAATTTGGCAATTATCAAAAATCTAGTGCACGATAGAAAATAAAATGAAAAGCAATGGCTATTAAAAGGGACAAACATGTGTAAAGTATGTAATTGTATTAAAGGGCTGCCCTGTTATCAAATAATATTCCCATGGTTTGACAGTTCTTCATTAATCCATTCATTATTTGTGTATGACAACAATAAAAAATGGTCTACCATAATGGCAGTGGATTGGTTATAAGAATAAGGTTGTGCTTTTCCAGCCACCACACCAACCATACATTAATCATGTATTCCCATCATCTTGCAAATGCAACTGGTGAGAAAATAGAATGATAGCTGTAGGGTATATGAAGGTCCTTTCTAGCTTTCAAAAAGAATATGACAGGTGCCTTTTGCCACTTCTCAAAAAGTGGCATCAAACCAAACATAATTATAGACCTCCAACAGGAAAGTCTTATCTTCAGGAGAGAGCTGTTGTGACATTGACATGTGGATACCATGTGTTTCAAATGGGAAGAGTTCTGGAGTCCAGCTAATCAGATGCCGTATCACACTCAGCGTTGCCAGCTTGTTACCCCACTCTTTTTATATTTCCCTCTCTCTCGCATACTCATACAACATGCAGGTCTGCTTGGTGCTAGACATAAGGGTAAGCAAATTATATGTTACAAACTTTTACATTGATGCAGATGCCAAAAAAAAAATTGGAAAAAGCATTTTCGCAAATTATGTTTATTTTTAAATGTTGTAACTATAATTATAGTTTATGAATCACCTGTTTTTCTAATCCAATGGAACTGCCAGTGGCTCATCCATATCGCTGTCAATGTCACCTACGTCAAGAGACAATTCGTCATTGCCACTGTCTTCATCGTCTGAGTCTTGCAAATTTATGATTATAGGTTCCAATAGGTTCCAAAATCTCATCATGTACTATTTCTTTCTTAAAATCGTCTTCTTGAAGGTTTTCTGCATGCCTTACGCAATTTTCCCAGTCCTGTTGTGTTACTTTGTGAATTTCTTTGTGAACAAGTCGTTCAACGTCCGTCAGTTAAAAGTATTATTTCTGTTTGCAACCCCCCTTTTTATTTGAGCCCACACCAACTCAACTGGATTATATTGGCAGTGGTAAGGTGGGAGGCGTATTACCTCATATCACATTTCAATTGCAAGTTGATCCAGCTGATACAATTTTTCCATGTTTTTAAATGGAAGTACTCTTTGCAATAACTCATTTTTAGTTTCTGTTTCCGAAAATTCAACCATTTTGCAACCATTCAGCAATTTTGTTCTCTCTGCTGGCCGAATTTGGTATTTTATTTGCAATAACTGAATGATACTGTGTATTATCCATTATAATAATGCTTTCCTCTTCTAAATAGTTCAAGAATCTGTTAAGAAACCATTCTTTAAATGTATCAGCTGTCATCTCTTCATGATAGTCTGAGGTACTTTTGGAGAGGAAAATCCATTTGCTTTCTGGCAGGAACCCTATCTTAGCAGATCCAGCATGACAACTGATGAGCCAACTGCCTTTTCTAACAGGTACCTTTAGACCACCCTTTTTTGAGGAGTCTTGCCAGATTGACTTTTGAGTGTGGTTTTTATTTACCCATGTCTTATTTAAGTAAAGGATAGGTCTTGCATCACCAGAATGTCTAATTTCATCCATTTTGCATAAGAATTTTAATCTTGCCACAACAATGTCACTCCTCTCCATTAAAAATTTATGCCCATCATTTGTCTTTCTGTACCTGAACCCTAATCCCCTCAAAATTCTGAAAGTTTATGATTTTGACCCAGTGTATGAAATTTTAGTTCTAAGAGCGCAAGTTATTTTCGGTATAATTGGAAATTCACCTTGGTCATAATACTCAAACACAGTTCTACATACAACGTCCTTGTCAAAGTCACTTAAATTTGTAACCCTCTTCGGAGGACCAACATGTTTCCTGGGCAACACAAACAGCTAGGCACCACTGGGATGAAATTTTCTTGCCTCTCCACAAATGGGGGACACACTTGTTTTACCTACACCACACACTTCAGCAATAAGCCTTTGAGCATTTTTGAAATTGAGCTGATTTCTATATTCCTCACTGCCCAATTTTTTGAAGAACGTGTACACCTTAAAAAGTAATACTTCGGGCCTGACTCCACAACACCTGCCTTTTTGACTTGCCACTAAATTCACTGCAAGAAGTCATTCCACTATTTAACTCTTACTCTACTGTTGTGTAAAGAACTGCATAATGTTGATCTGAAGTCTCCAGAGTAAATAAACACTTCTTATCCAGCATTCCTTCATAAACATAAGCATACAGCATTCCACAGGCTAACAGAAAATGAAGTGTTTGCTCTTTCTCGAATGTAACATCTTGAGTTATTCAAAGTAATTCTTTTATCACATCATGTCAATAGTTTAAATTTCAGTTCTGAGTATAGTAAAGTATATGTACATACATACACACCAACCACTATGAACTCTCTAGAGTAAATAGAGATTACGAACCATTCATAAACAAAGATATAATGTGACCAGACACGTTCTGCCAAGGCAGCAGGAAGTTTACTGTTTCCTCTCGCTCAAATTTAACAAACACCTTGGCTTATTCAAAGTAATTCTTTTATCGTGTCATGTCAAACATTAACGTTTCAGTTATGAGTAATTACAAATATATGTACACGCATACATGCCAACCAATAATGCTATTCATTACAGTGTTTAAGTCACAATGCATTGTTATAATACAGGTAAGAGTGCTTTATTTATTTGTATTAGAAAAACTATTTGAGCCAAAAATATGGGGTTTTCATGGTTATGTTAGATGCATTACTCTCTACCTTCCACATGGATCAGTTTTGGCAAAATCTGAATTTTTGTCTTAGTGGGAATAGTATTTTATACACATTGATTAGGTTGGCACTCGTCACACACCACTTAGCAGGAATATAATACAACAATACCACAGGACTCCAATTGGTTGCTCCCTTAGTAGCGCTCAAGGACTAACACCTTCCCATTTGAAACACACAATAGTCCTGGTACTAATAGTCATGAAAGTGAAAGAGCATGTTCTAACTCTGCCTTAGTAAATATGCAATTGCAGTCCTCAAGCTGTCTACAATGAAAAGAGAAACCTTGAAATTCTACCTGAATCTTAATTGTTAGGAATTTACCTGAACTAGACACTTGAGCGAAAGCACTCCAAAGGTCTTAACCACATCAAATGGATAAACAGCAACTCCTGCAGCAGTTTTAAGACCGGCAATTGGTATGGGTCGATTTTCTGGCTACATGCAGTAACTTATCCCATACAACAGAGCAAATATATGTCGATTGCTTTCAACATTTGAGATTAGTTTTCCCCTCGTACAAGCCCAAGTTGAGCCCCAGAATGGACAATTGGCATTGACGTCTCCAACCAACAGAAACGTTTTGATGTAACTGGAAAACCAGATCTTCTAATTCAGTAAGCAAAACGTCATTAGATGGAAGTACATAAACACTGCATATGGTAAATCAGATAGCAGTTTAATGCTTAAAGCGACTGACTGGATAAAAACTGTAAGGATACAGATTCCATGAGGAGAATCATATTGTCCCCATAAACAGAAATGTCCTCACACCTCAGCAGGGTACATCACCTTATTTTAAAGCAATCCTGCGGATCCAGCTTAGTTTCTTGTAAACACATGACCAAATATGTAAAAATTGAAGCTACTAACAGTGAAGAAATACAAATATTACATCAAAATAACTTTTAACCAACTTCACTTTCCTTAAAAAATTATAAATTCTTCACAAGAGTAGTTTCACAATAAAATCATTGCATCCTCGGATATATTTATATTTTTTTTCACTGTTTATTTTCCCATGATTAATGCCTCTAAGTAATGGATTGTTCACTATCTTACTGCCATCTACTGGAAGCAAAACAAATTTTTTTATAGAATCAAGTGGCAGTATTTAAAAATTCATCACACTATTTCTCTCCCAAACCATTAAATCACATTGATCCATTTAATTGCTTTAATAATTTAACTTCTGGATTTATTTCATAATTACATAACCAAAAATGATCTGACAAGCTAATTTATCAATTTGGTTATACCTAATATTTCTAAAATATTACTTCATTCTAGTTTCCAATGTAAACCCGGTTGCAATTTAAACAATTAAGTTGATAAATGCCAGATTTTTTATTATCTGAAATTCTATATTGTCACAAAAATTAATAAACTTCGTGTATTATATTTATTTTGAGGAATCGAGGTTATACAAAATTCTTTAAAAAAATTTAAAATTTTTTATTAGTCCAAAAATGATAAATAAATTTTTAAAATTATAATCATCTTTTATTTTGTTAAAGGCAGGAACATCATTTGCAATTTTTGATGTTTTTTTATTTTATCTTTTTATGTTATGTATAAAATCTTTGCTAAAACCATTAATTAAAACAGTATTAATAAGTGTTTATACTCTGTTAATTTCCTCTTTATTTAGGGGTATATTTATTAACCTGTAAATAAAACTAATAAAAACTGTAACTTTATGTGAAAAAGGATTAAAACTTTTATTTTGTATATAATTATCATAAGAGTTGATTTCCTATAAATGCCTAAAGATCTACAAAAGGAAGGCAACAACTATTTTCAATTTCTAACGTGAACTACATAGCTTTATCTTGTAAATTTAGAAGTTTTAAGGCATCATGTATGTGTTTATCAGCGACAATAACAAAAATGTCATCCATGTATCTATACCAAGTTTTAAAAATTAAAGGGAATGCTTTACTAAGTTGCATTTTAAAAAAGCTCATAAAAAGATCAGAAAAAAAGATGAAAGCGGACTACCTATCGCTAAACCAGAAGTTTGTTGAAAGAACTGACCATTAAAATTGAACAATTTTTGATCCAAACAAAGATTAGTGATTCCAATGTGTAAGGACTATGATACAATGAAGCACAAAATTATATTAAAGATTAGTAAGTTTAACAAAATCATCTATGAAGTCTTCATGCAAATCTATAGAAGTCAACCACTTTTTCAAAAACACAAAAAGTTTTTCACAAGGAATACTTGGAAATAAAGCAGTTACACCAAAAACAAGTTTGTCGTTTTTAGATAATACTATATTGCTGATCTTTTTCATAGGTTTAAAGGAATTTTTAATACTTAAGCTCTCAAATTTATCAAAAGTACTAATTTTTTATTCAACCATTTAGCTAGATTGTAATAAGATGAATTTTACAATTTAAAATGGGTCTAATTTCATTTCCAGGTTTATGAATTTTAGGAAGAGCATAAAGTTATAAAGTCTATGCAAAACTGGATTACTGGCTTTTAGTATGTTTTTCTTTATTTGGTATAATTTTCACTTCACTGAGTGTTTTATCGCTGACAGCTCAAAGATTTTCGGGGAAGAAGTCTAAGTGAGAGGCCATGCAGTGAATTTTTAGACATGTTTCATCCCATAGCTTTATAAGAATGCAGATCAGTCACTATGTCATGATAGTTTTCTGCTTTATGTTTCCAAGAAAATTGAAACATAAGCTTTTGAAAGATTGCCAGGCTGCTTTCTCCAGTGGATTTAACAGTCCTTCGAAATGCTCATCACCCTGTCATTAATGACCGGATTTGTGGTCCTATAAAAATTCATTTTTTAAGTTTAGCATAACTGACTTTGGGGAATTTTGATTTCAGATATAAGAATCCATCAAACTGCTTATCCATTGCTTTGACAAAATTGTTCATTACTCCTAACTTAATATGCAATGGACATAATACTTTTTCAGGATTCACTAAAGGGACATATGACACATTTTTCTGGCCAGGGATAAGATATTCACATTTAAGCCATGTTTTTTTAACATAGTGAGACTTCCTATCTTTGCTGTCCCAGAGGTACAAAAAACAGCAAAATTTGGTGAACCCAAGTTGTAAACCAAGCAATAAAGCAATAACCTTTAAATCATTACAGATATTCCATTAATATTTTCCATATTGTATTTTCTCTAAAATTAGTTTCGTATTTTCATATGTCTCTTTCATATCAGCAGCATGTGCTACAGGTATTGATGGAAGTTCATTGCCAATATGTAGCAGCACAGCCTTCAAACTAACTTTAGACAAATCTATGAATAGCCACCACTCTTCTGGCCTGTGCTGAAGCCCAAGAGTTTCCATAACTGTTCCATAACTGAACAAATATCACTAAAAAACACAATACCATTATCTTCAGAGCAGCAGTCCTTGGAATTACTATGGCGGCCACAATAACTACATATTCTTACTTCTTTTTGGAGTAAATTCCACCCTTTGAGTATGGAAGTTAAAAACTTCAGCTTGCTGTTTAGACAGATTTAAATCCTGAATCAAGTCATTAAGGTCTTTCTGACTGGGAAGTATGGTTCTGATGAATAGGTATTGACTTCACATATAGGATCATTTTTGTGTTCATCTGAAGCATTTTCAGTTTAAGTTAGGTCAAAATCAGAGTTATCCCCTAAGGTCATACATATACTGGTACAGGGAACTGTTCATTGTGTAAGACAAGTCTTTTTTTTTTCAGAAACTGTTTGTAGTTGGTTTATTGATACTCGTCACTTACTTATTTATATTTATGAGAGACTAGTTTCAAAGACATTCGCCTCCATTTTCAATCTCTTTCCAACTGGCATCTGTTGTTGTCTGCTCTCTCTCTCTCTGGTGGTGGAACTATGAACTTCTTTGTCAAATTATCTACTGGTGGGATTTCAAAGTTCAATACGCGATCCTTATTTTTCCATATGAATATGTTCTCCCATGTTGTCAATTTATTTTGGTTTATCACTCCTTTTAATAATTTTGGATTTGGATCAATGTCATGGTTTTCATTCCAAAAGTGAAATGCTACTGTTGACTTATCTTCTTCAGCAGTAGCATTTCACTTTTGGAATGAAAACCATGACATTGATCCAAATCCAAAATTATTAAAAGGAGTGATAAACCAAAATAAATTGACAACATGGGAGAACATATTCATATGGAAAAATAAGGATCACATAATGAACTTTGAAATCCCACCAGTAGATAATTTGACAAAGAAGTTCATAGTTCCACCACCAGAGAGAGAGAGAGAGAGAGAGAGAGAGAGAGAGAGAGAGAGAGAGAGAGAGAGAGAGAGAGAGAGAGAGAGAGAGAGAGAGAGCAGACAACAGATGCCAGTTGGAAAGAGATTGAAAATGGAGGCAAATGTCTTTGAAACTAGTCTCTCATAAATATAAATAAGTAAGTGACGAGTATCAATAAACCAACTACAAATAGTTTCCTAAATTAATTTTGACGTCACTGTTACTAAATTCCTCCATACTAACTGTATGTTTTGTTTTAGATGTGATTCCTTTTATGTTTGTCAAACAGAAATAACAATCATTTAAATGATCCTTTGGTTCCCTCCAAATCATAGGAATTGCAAATGGCATACGATGTGTACCATTTTCCACCCAGTCAGCAATCTAACACATGAAACACAGCATGTATTTGGTGCCCAGCTCTTATCAAAATCACCAGCCTGATAGCCAAAGTAAAGTTGATAATACTTATATGTGTTTGGAGGAATTTAGTAACAATGACGTCAAATTAAACCAACTACAAATAGTTTCTGAGATTGATAATACTTCTTTACAAGTGGGGTCAAATTTGGCCTCTGAGACTTGAAGCTCAGCTCACCATACATATAATAG
Source organism: Mantis religiosa (assembly GCA_030765055.1). Taxonomy (NCBI): domain Eukaryota; kingdom Metazoa; phylum Arthropoda; class Insecta; order Mantodea; family Mantidae; genus Mantis; species Mantis religiosa. Next base: position 354,184,122 of record CM060950.1, read on the forward strand.
AAACTGGCTACATGATTTACACATTTTCTTGGCACGATGAAAAATCAAAGCACTAAAACACTACATTTACAATACACTTCCAAAAAGAAAGGAAGGAAATATTTCACTATTGAGCAAACTCACAGTCAGCTCAATACTGACATCACAATGCCAGATGAACAGGTCTGTACATATGTGTTTGGAGGAATTTAGTAACAGTGACGTCAAAATTAATCTCAGAAACTATTTGTAGTTGTATATCGAGATTTAACTGTATTGGAACACCACAGTGAAGCGAAAAATTAATAAATTTTAGATGAGTCGTATTTTTTACATATCTGCTTCACTTTCGTACCTATTTTGAGGACATGTTTCGCAAATCTTCGTTTGCATCTACGGCTCTTGTGCAACTGAAGCTAGATCCAGCGGTGTGGGTAATTCTGGGGTTGTTGCTGCCATCTGTTGATTTAGTGATGAACGAAATGTGGGATTCTCTTCTAGCGGGATTTCAAAGTTCATTAGTTGGTGTTTATGTTTTTCTATGTATATCCTCTCCCATATGAAGAGTTCACTATGTTTTTGTACGTATTTTAGTAATTCTGTGCTATCTTCAATTTCATGATTTTCAGACCAGAAATGAGCTGCTATTGCGGACTTATCAATATTTTTGTATCTTAAGTGCCTGAAGTGTTCTTTCTTTCTAGTGCCTATGTTTCTTTTTGTCCTCCCTATGTAAATTTTTTCACAGTCTTTACACTTAATCTTGTAAATGCCTGACTTTTCCTCTGGTTTTATCTTATCAGTATTATTACTGTGAAGTAGGTTTTTAATGTTGTAATTGTTTTTTGGTGCCAATGTTATATTGTATTTCTTGAATATTTTTTGGAACTTTTTTGTGGCCCAGAAGTGGTAAGTAAATTTAGCAAATCTAATTTCTTGTTTTATTGGTGTGAGAGCTGTGATCTGTTTTAATCTCTTTTGAAGTTTGAATAATTTTAGTTTTTTATCTACAAGGTTTTTTCCATATCCATTTTTAATTGCAGTTTTTAAGATTTGATGGTATTCGTTTTGATATTCTTGCTGGCTGAGAGGTAGATTTACTAATCTGTGTGTCAGACTGTTGATGGTTGCATGTTTGTGTGGAATTGGGTTGAAACTATTTGCTTTGATGTAATTATCTGTGTGTGTTGCTTTTCTATGAATGCCAAATTCTAGTTTTGGTTTTTAGCTTTCTTTTAGTTTGACCTATGTAGCATTTTTCACAATTCTTACAACTTATCTGGTATATTCCGGATCTGTTAACAGATGGGATTTCATCTTTTGTTTTTGAATTTAGCAATTTTAAAATTGAGTGTCTATTAGTAGGTGCCAAGGTGATATTTTGTTCCTTGAAGATCTTTTTAAATTTATTAAATGTTTTTGGGTGATATGTGAATGAACTGAATATGCTGTTGCTTTCTTTTTCTTTTGTACATGTGAAATTCATAGTTCCACCACCACCAGAGAGAGAGAGAGAGAGAGAGAGAGAGAGAGAGAGAGAGAGAGAGAGAGAGAGAGAGAGCAGACAACAACAGATGCCAGTTGGAAAGAGATTGAAAATGGAGGCGAATGCCTCTGAAACTAGTCTCTCATAAATATAAACAAGTAAGTGACGAGTATTAATAAACCAACTACAAATAGTTTCTGAGGTCTGTACATGTCCAAACATGAATGAACCTGCACAGCCTTGTTTTATGGTTCTTCAGCATAATATTATAAATCATTTCCTTATATACAGCTTGGATAATATTGCAACATATGAGGTAAAGGTTCCTATAACAGGTCAGAGAAATTGCTAAAATCCAATTTTAAAAAGTAACTGTCACAAAAAAAGCTGTGCCTGATGAAAAATTCTGACTACATATCTGAATTCAGTATGAAAAAAGTACACTAGATTCACTAATCAGATTTCTTGTGAAGAAAACCTTGTCGACTAGTGTAATCTGTTTTTTATTATTATTTCCTTCAGGGTGGTTCTTATTCAAAGAATTATCCTTTTTTTAAAAAAAGAGTGAAGTTAGTAACAAATGATTATATTTTATTATAATATGACAAAAGGTTTGTGCTGTTCAGCAAAAGTTCAAGCTATGGTTCATGTGTTCTAATTCATATATGTTCCATTGTAGGATAATCATGGTAACTATAATGGGATAAATTCTCAAGGGTAACTCTGCATTATGTTAAATACAACAGTGGTTGAATCAATTTACCATTTTTCTTTGTTGTTGGGCAAACACCTTTTATGGCAGGTTTATCTACCTCATTTTCACTACCATTCAGCCAGTATGCCATCGCTTCCGAAACTAGTCCCTCAATAATATAAAAATGTAAGTGATGAAGTGTCAATAAACCGACTACAAATAGATTTTTTTAGCTGGATATGGTTTTTTCCTGAGGTTTTCTCTTATCTTTAAATATGTCAAGCAATTCTAAGGGGGGTTTTAGGGTGCTCAACATAGAAGGTTATTAGCTGGGTAATTCTAAGCTCTATGAATCCTGTGCTTATTGGAGTATCATTTCACTCATTTCATTCATTGTCCAATAAGACAAGTTGGATAAGTTGTTGATGAAGATCTAGGTATAGATGTTGAAGACTTTTGAACCGGTCTTGCTACAGAATCCTTTTAGAAATTGTGGTCCTGCTTATATCAATAGTCTGTGTTACAATTTCCTGGTACTGTGCTGGTTTAGCTGCAATTGAGCTTTAGGTAGAGGAAGGCAGATATGCACAAATTTCCAGGCTTCTGAGAAGAACACCTTCTCGCTCACCCAGATTGCTTGCATTGCTCTTTCCTCTGTAAAATGGGGGCATTCTTGGAAACTTGATGGATGTTCACAGCTGAGGTTAGATTGGAGATAATATATGTTCAACACGTCATTTCTATACAAATTATTTAACAATATGACATTTGTATGCTAGTACCAAATTCTTACATATATAATTTACAATTCATCTAGGCTGTATATACATTTATTTAACAAATATTGTTTTAATTTACTTTTAAATTTTGGTTTTGAGCTATTCGTCAAAATTTTTATCTCACTAGGTAGTTTATTATACAGTTTGATCCCTCTGATATTAATGTCCTTTTCAGTGACACACCTGTTAATATTATACATGTGATAGTTATCACCATTTCTTGTACTATAGTCGTGAATTTGGTTGTTTCGTACTAATGTAAGTCTATCGGTTATGAATAATATAGTTCTGTATATATACAGAGAATAGACTGTGAACATATTTTCAGTTTTAAATGTTTCTCTGCATGATTCCCTTCCTTTTAGGCTATAAATCAATCTAATACATTTCTTCTGTAGAATTAGTAACATGTCCATGTGACATTTTGCAGCTGTACCCCATATTTCGATCCCATAGTTAAAGTAAGGATATATACATCCAATATAAATCATCTGCAGAAGCCTAGTGTCTTTGTAACTTTGAAAATACCTAAGCAAGTATATAGATTTACTAATTTTATTACATATATAATCTATATGTTTAGCCCATGTTAACTGTTTATCAACAATTATTCCAAGAAACCTATATGATTTTACTTCTTCAATGGTGGTGGTGTTTATTTGCAATTCTGTATTGGAGGTAGTTTTTCTTGATGTATTGGGCCACATTACTTTAGTTTTTAGCATGTTACATTTTAAATTTACGGATTCAAAGTATTTGATTAGGGTATTAGCAGTGTGATTTAAATTTTTGTTTAGAGCTTCCAACGTCTTGTTCCAGCATATGGCAGTTGTGTCATCTGCGTAAGTTATTATAGCTGTATTTTGTGGACAAATAATATCATTAACATATATAATGAAAAGCAGAGGCCCTAGTACTGTTCCCTGAGGTACTCCATATTTTACTGTTTCTATTTTTGATTGAATTTTGTTTACAATTTTTCCCGTTTTATGATTTACTTCTGTATATTGCTTCCGACCAATTAGGTAGCTGGAAAACAATTCTAGAGGTAGTCCCCTTATCCCATAATTTCTTAGTTTGTGTAATAAGATGCTATGGTCAACACAGTCAAATGCTTTAGTCAGGTCGAAAAATAGTGAGCTTACCTTATCATTAGATTCTAACTTACTTGTTATTTCATGTATATACTGTATGACTGCAGAGACTGTGGAACAACCTTTTCTAAACCCATGTTGAAAATCTTGTAGTACATGTTTATTTAAATACTTATAATGGGTGCATTATAAGTTGGTGATTGGCGTTTTGCCTCCACGTGCTGTTCAGCTGCGAAAACAAGGACAGCAGATAAACACGTCACTGACACGTCATTGCCGTCGCCTAGCAACCAGCAATCCACCAATCAAAAGTAAACTGTTGTCATAGCAACCCTAGCCGCTTATCCTATGTTGCCAACTCTATCGCACTACATCACGTGCTTTATGCATGACGCTATTCTATCGGCAAGTTGAGGTTTTCGGTAAACAGACACTGCTCCTATTGCTGCTTCGCTTATGAATCAGCAGTACCACAATACCGTCGTCGTACGTTGCCCTTAAGTATGAGACAGTATGCGTTGTTGGAAGGGAACAGGTGTGGATTTAGTTTCAAGGAATAGCTTATGACGTTTTCTGGGTCAATGATCAACCTTTACAGTTTAATGACCAACCCTTACTTAGAGTATTTTTACCTGTCGTCACTGCCAAACTAAGAGTGTACTGCTTTAGGTAGTGAATGTTTCACAGAGTGTAAACAGCTTTACATTTTCGCAATATAATTCGTGTGTTTCAGTGATCAACTTCAGTGTTTCTGTGATCAACTTTAGTGTTTCAGTGCAACTTCAATATTTAGCTAATTATCGTTACTCATGGCTACCGCAAACACTTGTGCTACAGAAACAGACAGAAAGAAACTATCTGCAAAGACCACAAAAAATGTTTTTGGGCCGGGAATCCCAATTAAAGGACAAGCAAGGGAAATTGTATGTTCCGTAAGAAAATATTTTGAGGGTGAAAGAGACAATGGGAGTCCAATAATTCCCGTTTCAAAAGTACTGGATAGAACCTCAGCTGCTGTTGGTGTAAGTAAGAATACCATAGTTAGAGTATGGAAAGAGAAATACGCTAGTGAAGAAAATCAGGCATGTACATCGCGGTTACAAACTCGTATGCTGTACTTAGGTAACTGCTCACTTAAACGTGTAGACAGTCTTACGGCAATCTTACGATTAATACTGCAGTATGCAAATTTCTAGGAATATGTGCGTGTGCATTACTGCAACTGACTGCAACCGAACTTCCACCTCCCCTCTACCCGTCACCTTCATTGCCTAGCACGTGGAGAGGGACGGTAAAGTGGCAACGGTGCTATCCCCTCTCTTTCCCCACTCCTTCAACCGTCAATCACCAACTTATAATGCACCCATAATAATTAATCTTTCTAATAAAATTCTTTCAAAAAGCTTAGCTATTTCTGATGTTAAGGTGATCGGCCTGTAGTTACTGACATCCTGTTCATCCCCTTTTTTAAATATTGGTTTGACTAATCCTAGTTTCAAAATTTCAGGAAATTGACCAACTTCAATGGAGTAGTTAATCAGGTGTGTTAAAGGTTTTGAAATAGCTGTTTTACATTGTTTTAAAATAACTGGACTAATATCATCCCATCCACTACTTGCTTTTTTAGGTAGTTTGTTTATTATGTTGGTGATTTCGTTTTCTGTTGTTGGTTCAAGGAATATTGATGATTTGATGCCGATGTCGTTGTTTGCATATACATTAGGAGACAGTCTATTATGTGAAGCTACGTTTATAAAAAATTCATTAAATTTCTGACATATGATTGTTGGGTCTTGTATTAATTTCCCATCTATGTTTAGGCTTATGTTTTGATGCAGCTTTTTGTTTTCCCTACACTCATTAATTAGGTTCCAAGTTGTTCTGCTAGGGTTATTTGACTGATTTATTTGTTCTCTATAAGTGGCTATCCTTGCATTTAGAAGACTGTTTATATACTCCTGTTTGGCATCTTTGTATTTACTTTTATAATGGTCTGAGAGAGTGCTTTTATATAGGGCATGCATGTTTTTCATTTTTTCTTTGGATTTAACTACTTCAAATGGCAGTTTAACTCTTTTCTTCCTGGCTTTATTTACTCTAACTTTTTTGAGTGGACATGTAGCTTCAAAATGAATCCTAAACTTACTAATGCAGGTAGTTGTTTCATTAAAGAATCTACTGGTGTGTCCAAAAAACTGACAGTTGTAACATCTCAGCTGGTATGAAATACATGGCCTAATTTTGATGGCTTCATACCCTGCCCTATTCTGTTGGGAAGATCTATCCAATCAAATGTCAAGAACAAGAAACAGGCATGAATTCATCTTGTTTCCAATGAAAGTGATAAACTGCTGTAACTCCTTGGTCTGCCAGATTCCCTTCAATTTCTTCGTTGGACATACCGTCAGGTGCATGGATATTCACTACAATACATACGGAATTCGATGTTCTGTGCATTGCAACTCTTACTGAATAACTCACTACCATATTGGCTCTCAATACTTTTGCTGTCTGGGAAGCAGAATGAGCTTCCACCAGGATATGTCAGATCTTGTGCATGAGCGAACTGGGCCAGCTATCTTATCAAGTCCCTTCTAAATTATAGAGGCATACACTGATGTAAACCTTTTACCTTCTTCAATTCAATAAATAACTAGTGCCAAGGATCACACTCGACTACTTCCTTAAAACTAACCTTGAATGTCTGTTTTTTATTATTATTTTTGTTGTGTCTTAGCATATTAATCCTCCAGCATTGCTAACATCTCCGATGGCATGCACACATCCTGGATGCCATCCTGCTAAGGTGAGAATTCTGGCCTGGACCTTGCTTACCTCAGAGTCATAGCTCCTAATGTATAGAACAGAAAGACCCAATCATCTTCAGGAGTATATTAGCTCCTGTAATGACACATCTCCAGGATTGATCTTTATCAGCAGATTTGAACACAGTCCTACATATAACCAGGAGCCTGGGAATTAACACATTAACACATCCATCATACTGTGTTCAGGGAGAAATCAAACATGCTTGGGCACAACGTTGTTTGGGTATTTGACAAATGTTCTCTCACAACTCAGAGGAAACCAACTGAGAGATTTGCCTGGTATCCTAGATTGCCAAATCCTGTACCTAACAAGGTAGAAGGTAGACCCCTGAGGAGGGTGGCAAGGGAGAAGTACAGTGTTAATTGGATGAATACATGGTAAATGAAAAACAGATTTACACTGTCATATCTTGAAATGTTTAAAGCTTAGGTGCAAAATTTAATAAAGTTTATAACTTTGTTGTTTAAGGGATTAGCCTAGTTCTACTAGTCCACTGACAGTATGTCTGTGCTGCTGATGGATTGCTAAATTTAATTCAGAAAATGTTTGAAGATAGGGTAATTAATGAAGGATTATGACCCTCACAATCCTCCGCTGATTTAATAGGCAATTTTTATCACGGGAGAATTTGAAAAATACAGGGTATGCAACAACTCTCCATAAATTGGAAGAACTACAGAAAATTACTTCATGATGCAATAAATGAAATGAAATAAAAAATATAATTTCAATATAATCATCCAATACAACTTTGAATCAGGAATTTTTAGTTCCTTTCTAATTATTGCTTTAGTTTGAAAGGTAGAATCAGAACTACAAAATTCATTGCTATAGCACACAGTTTGTGTGTGTTAGATCAGTTGCCATTGATTTGCCTTATAAATGGAAACTATAATAAAAATTTTAAATAGCAGTTAAGTACTTATGAATTGGAAGTCGCCATTTAGGATATGCTGTAAAAAATTTTAAAAGTAATTAGTCCACGTTAGGATGCCAATTTGTAATAAAATTTAAAGTTGTATGTTACTATTTGTTGTGTGATCGGTCACCAATCTGAAATAATTACTTCTCCCTTATATCTTTAGTTTGATAATTTGTATCCATGTGTTGTGTTACGATTACTTTCAAATATCTAATAGTTCAATAGAGAATTTAACTTTCTTTCCCCAGCTTCAATTCAGTTGGCAAATACAAAATTTATCTCTGGGAGATGGTTTCGGATTGATGTATTTTATTATTTCCAAATAACTGAAATAATAATACTTGTGCTCCTTTGCAGATGATTATTTAATCCACCAAAACAAATTATAAATCAAAGCAATACAATTATTCACAATTACTTCCGAACATGTCGTCCTTGCACAGATACCAAATATTTTTTAACAAAGTGTCTACCAGATGTTGAATCCATGTCCTTGGTAACTGTTCTCTTTCTCAATACATTAATCTCCCATTGCCAGCTATATGTTTGTCTTCCTTTACATCACATCTACACTTTTTGCACAATATACAAACATTTTAACTTTTTTTTCTCCTTTTCTTTCAACAACACCATAAACAATGCCTGGCCTGGGGCCAAACATAAATAATGGCTTCAATGCGTTTTCGAATTTGAGATTTCCTTGTAGTCTACTGGGAAAATGCCAGTCAGTTGGGGAATTTAATGTACCAACAAGTTCCTATGTTATTTTAATGGTTAAGAGTAGCCACACATATTGCAGAAAATATGTGGTTCAAATCCCAGCTATGGCACTGAATTTTTCAGATTTCACCTTTTAAAGTTTGCTTACCACAGTTTGTGTTAAAACAATCAATTATGATTGATTGGCTCTATACGAGGGTTGGCTGAAAAGCCCCGGGCCTCATAGAGATGGTGCCACTGGCCCAGTTTGATGGATAACATCATAGAGTTTAACTCTACACTAGCTTGTATCCAGAGTTAGTCAATAGACTGTTTAGTTTTTGAATGACAGCATTTTAAACAACACAAGTGTTTCATGAAAATGGAAGATTTGGAAAAACTAGCAGTGATTAAATACTTCCATTTGAAAGGCTTAATGCCTAAAGAAAACAAGGAGGAAATGGAAAGTACAGTGAAAGACTCTGCCCCTTCATATACAATGATTAAAAGGTGAGCTGCAGAGTTTAAAAAGGGACATATGAGCACTAGTGATGAGCCTCGCTCTGGACGTCCTGTGGAAGTCACAACTCCAGAGATCATTGAAAAAATTCATTGTTTAGTACTGGAAGACCACAGATTGAAGTTGTTTGTTTGAGATAGCAGAGGCTGTATACATATCAAAAGAACTTGTGGGTAATATTTTAAGTAATGTTTTTGGACATTCACAGGGCTGTGCAAAATGGGTGCATGTTTGTTGACACCTGGTCAAAAGTTGCAAAGAAAAACTGTTTCTGTTACGAATTTGGAGCTCTACCATGAAAATCCCAGTGAATTTTTGAGACGGCTTATTACCATGGATGAATCTTGGATACATCACTACATTCCAGAAAGTAAATCACTGTCAAAACAGTGGACTGCAACAGGTGAACCAACTCCAACAAAGGCAAAGTCAATTTTGTCAGCTGACAAGCATATGGCGAGTGTTTACTGTGAAGCACAGGGAACTATTTTTATTGATTACTTGGAAAAGGTTAAAAGTATCACTGGTGATAACTACACAAGCTTACTGCAACGTTTGAGTGATGAGCTGAAAAGAAACAGATCCTATTTGGGAAGAAAAAAATCTTGTTTCTTCACAACAATGCTCCGGCCCATCATTTCAGTCATTGCAATGGGAAAATTGTGTGAATTAAAGTTTGAAATGCTTGAACATCCACTCTATTCATCAGATCTAGTACCCAGTGACTACCACCTGTTCCCGAACCTCAAAAAATTTCTTGGAGGACGAAAACTTCACAGCAACGAGAAGGTAATTGATAAGATCGACAGCTACTTTGAGAACCATAATAAATCACACCTACAGAGATGGTTCGATTAAATTAGAACACGGATATGACAAATGTATTAGTCTTTCGGGAGATTATGTTGAGAAATAAAGAATTTCTTTTTTTTTATTGTGAGGCAAGACTTATCAGCCAACCTTCGTAAATTGCTACAGTTGTTAATTTCTTAAAAGAGAAGAGGAGTATATTGCAGGTACTATTGAATATTATGGAGTGAGCACAGAAAAGTACTATACAGATAACACTTTGAGTTGATTTGTAATATACATCCTAAACTTTAAGTGACAGCACTGTAACTCAGTTCTCCTCACAATCTAACAGAAAAATATTCTAGAAAGTTTCTGGTGCACTGAGCAGGTATGTCTGTTTTTACATGAATCCAAAATTCTTTGTTCTTTGTTTAATCTCTTCACTATAGCTCAATCAATGGATAGATACTGTACAAAGTAACAGCCACCTACTCTCATCATCTATGAGGCACCTCTACAGTGGAACAAGCAGTTATTATCCCAGCCCAGAGATACATTCCCAGACTGCCTAATGTTCCAAACTGGCAATGGTCCTCAAATCCTATATGTTTTCATTCTATTTGAACCAAAATGCACTTGGATGGAATATTAAACCATACATTTCTGCACTGAAAAAGGATGTTACTTCATTAAATTACAAATATGTATTACCTGGATCATTATGTGAGTGAGGCACAACAAAAACTTTTAATTTGTTGTTTGGATTCCACTGATTTATATTATAATCCACATGCCAACCCTGTTTCCATACTCCTCCATCAATGTTATCAAATTTGAGTTCCTTATACATCTCCAGCATCTGTGAAATGAGAAGCAAGTTATAATAATTTTAAATCAAATTCCACTGCTGAATGGAATGGACTAAATAAATTCAATCAATCTGGTTTGGTAAGTTTGTGGCTGTATTTGGGGAATAGATCACAGTAACTAAATTAATTAGAGCATCACAGTTGCTTGAAAGCCACTTTAAATGCAACATTGCTTCATTAGTTTAGAAAATCAACAATTTACAGTTACAGGTGAAAACTGAGGTCTAGAAAAAAAAAGACTCCCTTACAATTATTAAAAAGCATTCTTGGCTTTTGGCACAAGTGGTGCACAACAGGCAGCACAGCAGTATCAGTAATTTTTATCTTTTTGCTATTTTGAATGATGGCACTCTATGGTGGCCAAGAGGAACATGATAAATCAGTAATGGCACAAAGAATTCAAATGATGCTGCATGCATCAAAACTGGGACTTCTGTTCTTTCTTGCTGCTCAAGCAAGAGCTACAGTTATAATCATGCACAAACCAGAGGATATACTGTCTAGAAGAAAGACAGCGAGAAGTTTTATTATAACAAGCAATGCTAAAGCTGAAATCCAAGAAGTGCAGAAATGACCCCATTTAATAAGTGGAGACAGATTTAACTTGCAACTTTATCTGGATTTGTTTAATAAAGAACATATTTCCCTTATCATCTGACAGCCTCTACTGCTGTGACTTACGTTCTTCCTCAGGTAGAAGAAGTACTATATTGATAGTCAACATGAAAAATTCAATGCCATGGCCGGGATTTGAACCACGGATCTCCTTGTTTCCGTCCAGTCGCTCTAAGAGTTAAATGATGAAGCCTGGGACTCAAGTACTTACAATAAATAGTAAGTTGCCACAAATGGTGCATCTCAGATGAGAGAGCTCCAAGTGGTCTACCGGGGAAATATACGAGTCAAATGGAGAAATTAATGTCATGACAGCAAGTTGGCCATGGTAGCTCAATGGGTTAGAGCAACTGGACGGAAACCAGGACATCCATGGTTCAAATCCCGGCCATGGCACTGAATTTTTCATGTTGACTCTATCAAAAACCTTAGCCTATATACGGCTAGTGTGAAGAAATGATTAATTTCCATCAATTAACTAAAGTAGTATATTGGCTTGAAAATAAGCACTTCTGGACTAAACTTCAATGGTAAAAAGTTGATTTGTTGTTTATACTTGCTAGCTTGGTTATTATATAACTTTACTCTTGCTCATTTACAACAGTTAGCACCTTCAACTGTAACTGAGAGCACCTTATGCAAAAACGCAAACCTTTACCAGCATTTTAGTTAATTGATAGAAATTAATCATTTCCCCACACTAGCCGTATATAGGCTAAGACCTTTGATAGATCATGGGAGATTCACGGTTCGGATCCCAGCCGTGGCATTGAATTTTTCATGTTGACTCTATCTATCAAAAAACTTTACCAGCATTTTTGCAATTAACATTGTGTATATTATTTCCTTACCTTCCATCTAATTCAGTTCAGTTTTGGCAAGAAGCTGCACACTGGGAGGAAAGCTTGTTTTTAGCCATTAAGAATGGTCATTTAAAGTGAACAGCATAATCAAGCCAAGGTATTTGGTTACTTGCAATAAGAAACTCAAAACCTGCTGTTGTGCTCTAGTCTAAAACCACAACCAATAGAGAGGCTGGAAGAAAGTATGAACTGAACGAATTTGTTTGGTGCCAATGTTATGTAGCACATGCTATGAAAAATGTTTATGCACATGTAAGTACAAGAAAGTGAATGTTTATAATAATTTTTCTTCCCTCAATCCAAATGGGTGTATTAATTTTCAAACCAAACTTTTCTTTCCTTTCTCTCTTCAAAATTTAAGGGTGTGGCTTATATGTGAGGACAGCTTATTTTCGAGTCAATAAAGTATTTTGTCATCAAGCTTTCTTCAATCAATGTACTGAAGTTTATTATATTCAAGTATTACAGAAAGCTTGATAAAATGCATACATTTGTCACCTCAGAAGAATGAAGTCATGACAATCAGAGCCAGCTGTTAACCGACTTTCTGATATGTTAAAAAAAATACTCTGTTAAAAATCTGTCTCATTTTAATAATTAGTTACCTCATTGTAACTTTCAAAGTAAGAACATTTAAGACAACGTAAATTAACTTTTTGAAGCTTTATAGCATTGAAACTCAATTTATGAATAAGACCATGTTTCTGAAATACAGTTTCAAAAACAAAAACTACAAAACTATGAGATTAAATTGGTCACAAATTAATGTTTCTGATAAAAGAGAAATTTTCCAAAAGTGTTAGATGTATAGGCATATCCAAAACTTAATGGAGGCTGGTCTAAGAAAGCCAATTACTGATTTTATTATGGCCAGTACCATTCACTGTACTGATGCTTCTTCATTTTAGCATCCATTCCAGATGAAGCCTTAGCTTTTCTCTCACTTCTTCATATAAATATGTGTATCAAAGCACAACTGAATCAATGTAGAGCTTACAAAATAACTAAGTTGCTTTTTCCTTTTCTTATTGATGTAATAATATGTTTAAAAAATACTTATCCATACAAATACATAATGTGTAGAGATGCTTAGTATTCTTTAGTTTCAAACCAAATTTTCCCCCCAAAAGTAAATAATTTTTTTAAGCGATAAAATTTTAAAGCTTTGCAAATTTAAATACCACAAAGAAGAAACATAATTAGTGACAGAGTGACATGGAATATACATTATCATGTAAATGCAAAAGATCATGTCTCCTCATACAATTACACAAATGTTGCCATAATGTAGTTCAAATGTACACCTTTATTCCCATTTATTTCCCCTACATGCAATGAAAGAGAGTTATCACTAGTACACTGTATTTCACAAATGTGTATAGTTCAGTTTCTCTTCTATATTGTTTGTATCATTATTAAAATTATGTTACTATATGTTTTACTATTTATGAATGTAAATTTGTAATTCAATTATTGTTAAGAACAAGACATCTATTATTGTAACAAATACAATATAAAAAACCACAAAAAGATCCTCAACAAGTATAAAATGCAAAGTAGAAACTCTACCTGAATATCTATTCTTGGTGTAGATTTAAACTGGAGAGTACAATTACGAGGTGTCTCAACAACAACTGAGGTGGTTGTAATAGGCTTTAGCTGTGAGACACTCAGGCTGCTGCTACTGCTACTGCTGCTGATTAGTTGCTTAATTGTGTGCTTCAGTTTGCCAACTGTCTCATGGTGACGATGCAGATCAACTTCTAATTGCTTCAGACGTCCTTCTATTTGCACCCATTTGTTCTAGGACACAATTAAAACACATAATTGCATTTATATATCTGCCAGTCGTTCTATGTGAGAACTAGCATTTGCCTGGTTTTATAACCACTTCATTCACCTATTTATTTATATATGCAAGGATCATAATGAGTCTTAACACTCGGCGCAGCTAGCAGTGATTTATTCTATTAAACAAGTTCAAGGAAATTTAATGAACAAATGCAATGATAAAATCTCTCAGGTTCAAGGAAATTTAATGAACAAATGCAATGATAAAATCTCTCAGGGTAACCTAGATAAAAGATTAACGGTTTGCCAAAGAGAACTAAAGGTAGGATCCATTACACAAATAAATTGAGTGTAATGGACTCCTATATGGGTAGATGTTAAAACTGCACATTAAGATTAGGTATGAAAGAAATGGTATGTTGTATATTGTACCTATATTTCATAGATAGGAAATACACTAGGTTAGATAAATTGACAATTGTAAAAAAGTTATGTAAAGAAAGTTGTACAAATAAATTGATAAAACTATTTGTAGTTCCTTTTTTTACACTACGTTACTTACATTTTGATTTCTTGAGGGATAAGTTCTGAGAGCTGATGACAGATGACAGTTGGGCTTTCAAAGTTGAAAATGGAAGCAGATGAACATGGTTTTAGTTGAACTTGCATGTGAAACACAGCAATTGTGTACTTAACATGTACTTTGACATACAGAAAGACAGAAAACAATTTGGGGAAAACAAAGAAAGCTTGGGAATACACCAGAGACGCAGGAGTATTAACAAAAATAGACAGCAACTCTAGAGAAGAATGCACATGATATATTAACCAAGTCTTTGGGCATCATCTTATAGAATACCTATCTAGTAAACAACTTTATAAAATAAACAAGGTGAGTGAACTGACGTTTGGGAGCAAGAGAGCCATTAGTAACACAGATCTTACATCAACAATCGCCTTATCAACCAACAACATCAAAGAGAATGAAGTGGCAAGTGGCTTGATATCCACAAGGCTCCTGTATTAGCCTACTTCTGGAACTTACAGTACAATTAGTTTCTCAACCTACAGTTCACGAAGTATACTAAGTAATAGCATTTGCTGATGACCATGTCATACTAACAGCAGGAAGAAGCAAAAATGAAGTAAAAAAATGTCTACATTATGTAATCTATACTCTAAGTTACATAAATATAGAAATGCAGAAAACAGAAAAGGGTCAAGGCACAATAAAGTATACTTCAATGAAAATAAATCAAAAGTTATGATAATAAAGAAAAATAGGCAAAAAGAATACACTGAGTTTTTCTCGGTAACAAGCAAACTGAACAGATGGACCGAGTAAAATACCTTGACATCAACATAGATTCCAGGTTCAATTTTAATGCCCATGCAGAATACACCAATGTAAGATGGAAAGTTAAACCCATGGCACTAAAGTCCATATCAAACCAGGCCTGCCAACACGACTGCCGGTCTCATGCCCACATACGCAAGATAGAGGTGGGCGATCATCCAACCGATACGTGTGGTCAGCATCTCAACACCTGCAGCCGGAAAGTTGGCTTTCATGACCAGGGTCACGCCTATCGCAAGCTTCTCAATTTCTTCACGATGCTGAACGGGCACCGGTCCTATACCCGGGACTTAAAATCTGAACCCCCAGGAGTGGGATAGAACCTGGGCTGCATTACATGGCAGAGAACCAAGGCATGATGCCTTAGCCCACTACGCCATGGCACAGGACACCAATGTAAGATGCAACATGCTAATTCACATTCTGGCAAAATCTGCAAAAATAAGCGGACTGAGCAGTAAGACATTAAAAGCAATTTACAAATGAGCAGTTTTACTTCTACTATTATATGGAGTGTCAATCTGGATTGATGCATTATAAAGTACAATCAGATGAAATACAAGAAGGTGCAAAGACACATTAGCATTTGAATTGTTAAATCTTTCCTTACCATGTCTAAAGAAGCATTTTGTATAATAACTGAATTAACTCCCATTATCATTAAAACAGAAGAAGCTGCTGCTTTATACAGGACAGTACAGGACGGAGAAAATTCAAGCATACCTACTGACCTACTGATCCATTTCAAACCTGGCCTCATCCAGCAGACTTAACCACAATTAACCAGGTAGAAAACATTCAGACTACTCATTCGCAGTATACATGGATGGAAGCAAAAGTGAAAATAGAGTTGGATCTGGTGTCATAATATTCACAGAAGCAGCTGTAAAGAAGCAGCACACAATGAAATTTATAGTATGCAGTGATTGTTCTAAACTATACGGAACTACTGGCAATACTTGGAGAAAATACAAGAACTACAACATAGAAGAGAGAAAAGTTGCAATATATAGTGAAAGCCAGATTACCCTTGCCTTACAAAGAAATTCTGTTAACTGCAACAAACTCATTCACTTGACAGAAAACAAAATTCAGACCCTTGAAGCAGAAAAATGGCCAATTTTATTCAGCTGGATAAAAGCAAATGCAGGAGACTATGGAAATGAACTGGCAGACCAGCTACTGAAAAAAGTAGCAGGAGACAGTAATAATGAAATATGTTACAATAAAATTCCTAAGAGTCCCTTATTAGAAGATACACAGGAAATGAACCTCAATAAATGAGAAAGCAAATCGCAAAAGATGACAAAGAGCACAGCAATAATTATATTGTACCTCAAGATAAAGAACACATTGACACCAAGTTTAACAGCGCTACTTACAGGATATGGAAAATTATGACCATATAGTCATTACTTCAAGAATCATGGATTTGACAGTGTGTCTGTGCAGCACAGCAGTACAGAAAATGTACCATATAAGTTATGATTGCAAAGTATTAGTGAAAGAAAGTCTGAGATATAAAATTCTTATGAAAGGGATAAACGGCCAGCAGAGAAGTATCAGTTAATGAAGAATTATAGGAAAGATTTCATAGAATTTACAAACAAAATACATTTTCAACTACTATATATTACTGCATATAGAATTAGGACTAGGTTTATTCATTTTGTTATTTTATTAAATACATATTATTGGCAGGGAACACAACAAAACCTATAAATCCTGATTATAAAAGAAAGAAGAAAGGAGGAAGGGAAGGAGAAAGGAAAATCTAATTATAAAACTAATTTTGTTATAAGTATATTCATAATATGAGATTACTGGCATTAGATATACCTTATTTCCAACACTTACAGAATAAATTAGAATGTCATTTCATTTCAATCTTTTAATTACTTTAAAGGGGACATTATAAACTTATACAAAACTTAGTTTGTAAATATGTTATGTGCAAGTCTTAAGTTAACAATGTGTGTGTGTGTGTGTGTGTGTTTTTTTTTTTTTTCCTTTTTTTAAGATTAATTAACAGCATGCCCCATTACAAGTAATACTGCATGTTTTGTATTCTTTGGTATTCAAGTTATTTCTTGGTTGGTCATATTTTATATCCTTATAGTTCCTATTATTGTCCTTATAATCATTGTTGATATCACTCTCAATATCACAACTTAAACTGTTTGCTTTTACACTGCACTGCACTTCACTTCACAGTCCTATTGAGTTACAGAATTCTTGGAAGTCTCTCAGATATTTGGATACAAGCTGTTGTGCAGTCGCTGGCCAGCTTTCTCCTTTTTTCTTAATTTCTTCTCTTTAATTTGTATCTTCGTTGTAGTACTTCTGGGCATTCATATATTATGTGATGTACTGTTTGGTGTCCTGTGTTGCATAAACATGTAGGGTTATCTGTGATGTGGAATTGTGTTTGGATGAATTGGTTTTTCCATGTCCTGTAGTTAGAGCTGTAAAACACGGTGTGAGCGACAGATTCACCTTGAGTCTCTCTCTAATGGAAGGGAAGAAACTCCTTGTTATTGCTCCTTTGGTTGTGTTGTTCCATTGTTCTGCCAATCCTGTTTTCCCTTTTCTCTAATTTCTGCTTTGATTGTAGATTTTGGTATCTTGTTGTAAACTGTTTCTATTCCTGTTTCTTCTCCAGCTTGCTTTGCTAACTTGTCTGCTAGTTCATTTCCAGGAATGCGATGTGTGCTTTTACTCACTTGAAATATATTTTCCAGTTTTGTTGACTAAGTGCTGATATAATTCTGTGTATATCTGTTGTTATGGAATTATGTTTCTTGTTGTTCTCGAGAAGTGACAAGGTTACTTGACTGTCAGTATGAACTGTAATAATTGTCTTCTCTAGTTCTGCTACATGAAGTTTATTGATTTGTCATAGCTTTTAGGATGGCTAACTGCTCAGCTTGATTATTAGAGCAATTCTGGTTCAACTTGAATTTTAGTGATTTGATTAGATTTACTCCTTTGAAAATTGCCACTCCTGCTCCAACTTTGCTATCTTGCTGCCATCCGTGTAAACATTGAAGTACGTAGTGGTGTCTGCATCTTCTGTCATTCTGATTTTAACTTTAAGCTGGATGGTTCCATTTATTAAGTTTCAGTTGTGAGTCATAGTCTTCTTTAGATTTTAGTTTTTTGTATAGGTCTGCTTTCCCTTTTATGGTTATAGGCTGTACACCTGCTATGACACAGGAGGCATCGTATGAGATTGTGCTGGTTTGATTATTGGTATCTTATCATCCTCTTCCACATTTTCCTAACAATGTGGAAAAGGACGATGATACCAATAAACAAACCAGGAAAGGAGGAAAAAGTACAAGTCTCAAAATACAGACCCATTAGCCTGATTAATGTAGGAGGCAAAGTACTGGAGAAACTGCTCATAGGAAGAATATTCCACCAGATGTACTCAAAAAATCTCCTGAACAAAAATCAGTACGACTTCATGCCTCAGGGAAGCACGATTGACACGATAATGGCCTTGAAAGAATTTGTAGAGGTAAACATGACAAGCGATACTTCATATAAATGGATATAAAATACAAAAGACAGTGAAGAGAGGCTGCCCACAGGGGTCATCCAGAGGACCAGCTACTGGAACATACTCTACAACACCCTCTTAAATTTGAATTACACTAATATGACACAACTATGGCACAACTATGGATCCCTAAAACATAAGCTTGGGATCCAAATTAGATGTAGTTCATTGAAATAATAAATGTACATATGTTGTGCTATTAATCCAAATGTAATTTCAGATAGTAAATGGTTGAGAACTTTTACATAATGTGGTATTACCTCATGCATATCCGGTGGGAAGACAGCCAAATCCATCATCATATACAAAATGAAGCAAGCAACCAGCACAAGCACTGCACCCAACAATGCTGACAATTTGCGTACTCTCATATTGAGCCAGCCTGTGTGAAGAAATATTTAATCAGAACAAATAATTTACTGAATAATAAGCATTAAATCATACCTCTACACTTGTATATTTTTCTTTGTATTTTGAATTTGTGTTCTACAACATATGCAACATATTTCTATGGATGAAATAAATACAATACAATATATCATAGTAATATTAAACTCTGGCATACCTTGTAGTTCACTTTTTGAGTTATACCTTTACAGATGGAAACAATGAAAATATTACTTTTTCCAGAAGAATCCAACTTTTTGGATTTTCACATACATTAGATCTCTACTTTCTATTTTGTACAACTACAATGTTTCAATTCCCTGTAGCACCAGCAAATATTTCATATGCATAAATTATTTTCCAATCTTAGTGAAGATATAACTTTAACATTACAGTAGTCAAATATTGGTTATGGAAAGTGAATGTTTGTGGGAAGGAGAACAAGAAAGGGTGAAAAACAGTTGTGATAAGACTTGTAACAGGAAAGGTACGAAATTAATACAAATTTGGGAAGATAATTTGAAAATGTGTAACACGACTAGGGGAAAGTGGTGAGTTTGCATTTATGAACGCAAATGGTAATAGTGTAGTTGATTATATGATATGTAGTGAAGGAGTGGATGAAAAACTCAGACTTCAAGGCTACTGATGAGGTAGTATACAGCCGTAATTTTCCTTGTTAATGATAATGTGACTTTGTGGGTTCGTAGAATTAAAAGTCCAAATTGCAGAAATTCAAATTGTTCTTTATTTGCGTAGAAATACCCTCACAGTAGCAGTATTACATCACATACACAATCACGATCTACCACGGTCGATGACCACAACAGCATTCTGTTTACACCTGTTTACAACATCAGCTCTCCTTACAACATCTCTACAGCTGTGTGTTTGGAGGAATTTAGTAACAGTGACGTCAAAATTAATATAACAATTATTTGTGGTTGGTTTATTGACACTCGTCACTTACTTTTTCATATATTTATGAGAGACTAGTTTCAAAGGCCCTGGCCTTTGAAAATGGAGGCCAGGGCCTTTGAAACTAGTCTCTCATAAATATATGAAAAAGTAAGTGACGAGTGTCAATAAACCAACCACAAATAATTTTTATATCTCTACAGCTGTTTACTCTCCTGTTTATGACTCTACGACTGACTCTTGGCGAGTCGTCGCCTTCTTAAATACCTCATCTGATAATTCCAGACTGTTCCAGAACAATCAAGAAACCGAATAATCTCTATCAATCAAGATGTCACCATTTATCTCACTTTGTTTTGGCAGACCTTTATCTGCGTGCTATCTTTATCAGTTCCTTTGTGTAAACAAGCCGCGTTATCACACCACGCAAACCTTTTTTGCGCGTTGCGCGACAATAATGAGTTTAAGAGGAAAAAACTGCTATGAAGAAGCAGTGTAACGGTTGAAATGAATAACTACATTTAGGTGTAAAGAGGAGTTGAGTGAAATATTTTGATAAAGAGCATCTGGACTGGTCATACTATTGATAATACTGTGACTTTGTGGGTTTGTAGAATTAAAAAGCAGAGTTGCAGAAATTAAAAATATCCTTTATTTCCATAGAGATACACTGTTCAATTCTCACGTAACAACATTACATCACATAATAACACAATCTTCCAAGGTTGATGACAATAACAAACCATGACAGCTGATTACATTAGCTCTCGTTACAACAACACAACTGTCTTTTCAACAACACTCTCAGCTGTTCTCTGCTTATTCTGTTTATAACTCACTGTTTTACAACAACTCTTGGAAAGCCGTCACGTCCTTAAATACCTATTTCGTAAATTCGAGGTATTTCGGACCAAACAGGAATCGAATGTTCTATCACCTTCCAGAAGCGTAACCCTATCGGTGCCGGCAGGTCTTTTATCTCGCACTATCATTATTTCTTCCGGCATACTCCTTATCTACAGGCTTTTTGTGTACACAAGCCGTGCTATCGCGATCGGGTTCGCGACACTGTGGAATGGAGGAGTTCTTGGTGAAGGGAGATATAGGGGGAGCAGTGAATAGTTACCTACTAATGGTAAAAAGAGCTGATGATGTGTATATAAGGATGCTCAACTACGGGGTCATCAGTGCCCTTTATAAAACTAAATCATGGCTATAGCCAGAGACAAACTAAACTATAAATTGGAAAAAATCAAAATAAAATGGCAAATAAACATGCACAATTAAAATAAAACAATAACAAACTATAAGTAACAATTAATAAAACAACCAAAGGCATAAATATAACTATTTCTTTAATAAATATTGTTGCGGCACAGGCATTAAAGTTTCGGCACAATAAGAGGACAGTTGGCGGATATAGTTTCATGGTAATAATGAACCTTGCAGAGCAGTTAATGATAGCGGTGCTATTGTAAGAGGGCACCGGTGGGCAGCGATAACAGAGGTAAAGGCCCCGCCGGCTTAGATTAGGTTACGCTTCTGTTCGAATTATGTAACTAGATGCTTGTTTTCCAGAAACCTCTAGTGATTGACAGAACAGCCTGGTAATCATGAATGGAGATATAAAAGGGATTGTGACACGCTAGCAGGACAGTTAGTGGTGAACAGTTATTGTGAAACCAGACAGCTGGAAGTGTTGTAACGAGAGCTAATGTAATCAGCTGCAAGTGTTTGTTATTGTCCTCGACCTTGGAAGATTGTGTGATGTAATGTTGTTAGGTGAGAATTGGACAGCGTATTGCTACGGAAATAAAGGAGATTTTTAATTTCTGCAACTCTGCCTTTTAATTCTACGAACCCACAAAGTTACAATATTATAACAGCTTGAAAAAAAAAGAAAAGAAAAAAAAAACTTTAAAACTACCTGCCCAACGGTGGTCAAATCAATTTTCTCCTTTTCTTCAGAGTTGGGCTAGCATTTACACCATATTTATCCTGCCTTTTTTTCAATGTTCAGGCAGTGAAGGCAGAATCTTCCTATTCCATATATTTTGTGAAACAGGATGCTTTCCATCTAATAATTTCGGGTCCAGAGGCTCGTAAAAGGAGCTTTTGTGAAATGTATTAATATAAGAAATTTAAAATGGTTTCATGAAGAGTGTATTGATCCTGGCAGAGAAGTATTTGGGATTAAGGAGCTTGTGTGAAATGTATTATTATAAGAAATTTAAAATGGTTTCATGAAGAGTATACTGATTCTGGCAGAGAAGTACTTGGGATTAAGCCAAATGGAGAAGATCAGGAAAATACAGTGATAGGCAATATTTTCATTAAAATAAGTGGGGATGTAATTGTTGATTAGAAAAGAAAATGGAAGAATGGTAACACAACATTAGTGTCAAGATTAAGGAGGCAGTAAGAGATAAGAACAAAAAATGTATACATTTGTGAAAAATGTTTATAAGAAGAATAAAGCAGGAAATATACGTAAGTGAAGCTGATGTGTAATAAATATGACTCATCTATAATTTAATAAAGCAGGAAATGATACTGCACCAAATAAGTGGAGAAAGTACTTCACAAGTTTGGTCAATGAGGAAAATATAGAAGCTGTATGAGTATAACCACATAGAGTAACTAGGATTGAGGTCTAGATGGAGAAATTAAGAGGTTGGAAGACTGAATATAAAATCAAAATGCTGAAAAAGAATAAGATGGCTGGTATGGATGGAATTCTGGGGGAATTTTGTAAAATGTTTTAGAGTGTTGGATGGAGGATATTGTCAACGAGCAAGGCAGTTCCTAAAAATTGACAAAATAAGCATGGTTTTGCCAATATACACTAACGAGAAAAAAATGCAGCACCATCAAGGATTGTTTAACTTTACTGGAGAATAAAGTGGAAGGTAATATATCAGGATAGCATCAAATAACAAAACCAGCACAAATGAAGCAGACATGTCACAAGGATGTATGTCCAAAAAGTTGCATCAATATTTGGTATACCTCCCTCGGGCAGCAATACACGCATGTATTCGTGCAAGCAGTGACAAATGACATCCTGCGATACACAGTCCCAAGCATCCTACACCTTTTGTCGCAGTTCAGCAATGGTTGTAGCTGCCCATGTAGAATCAGTCTGTACCTTTCCCATCATGTCCCATGCATGCTCAATGGGAGAAAAGTCAGTGAACCGTGCTGGCCAGGGCAGTTGTTGCACACCATG
Organism: Mantis religiosa; assembly: GCA_030765055.1. Taxonomy (NCBI): domain Eukaryota; kingdom Metazoa; phylum Arthropoda; class Insecta; order Mantodea; family Mantidae; genus Mantis; species Mantis religiosa. The sequence goes on from CM060950.1 coordinate 354,207,510, forward strand.
AAGACCATGTTGCACTACAGCAAGTGTATGGGGATATGCATTATCTGCACATTGCCTTCCTATTGTAGGAATGGTAGTAGCACAGGATTAATCCCTGTTGGATGTAGCTCGCATGGTTTCATGTCCCGCACAAAACACACAAGGCAAGCGTGAGTTGAACGTGATGGCACCCCACACCATGATGCCAGAAGTCAGACCTTGGTGTCATGGGCAAATGCACCCTGGGTGAGTTTGCTCACCAGCTCTACATAGTACGCATACTAACCATCAATAGTGTACGGACAGAACCTAATCTCATCACTGAAGAAAAAAGAGTGCCACTCCATTGCTCAATTAACCTTTTCTCTACACCAGAGGAGATGTACATGGCAGTGTTATGGTGTAAGAGGTACCTTAGCCAGAGGCACACATGATTTAAGTCCCGCTACAAGAAGATGGTTTCCAATAGTCTGTAATGACACACCAGGCGATACCTGTGCTTAGATCGCTTCTATGGTTGCTGTATGAACACCCAAAGAAGACTGTACAATGAGACGATCCAAATGTGCATTTGTACAACATGGGCATCCACAACGTGGTCTACAGGAGTGAGAATGTTCTAAAGTTCACTGCTGAAAACACTGATGCACCGTTGGTACACATCTGTTAGTCAACTGTGATGGTACCACAGTGACTGCATGCAAAGTGGACAGAGATCAGAGAGATACGCCTGAGTAGTACCATCTATTGTCTGCTGACAGAAACACTTCAACCACAATTCTATAACCCCTCAATATTCACATATTATGCCTATGTTTCACTGACCACAGTCCTGAAGGGTGTTGCAATTTTTTTTTTCTGCCAGTGTATAAGCCTAAAAAGAGATTACTAATTTGGGAAATTATAGAGGAATCAGTTTATTGTTGATTCTAGGCAAAATTTATACTGGCATTCTAGCTTCTTGGCTACACGAATGGCTAGAAAAAGGAGGAAAACTGAGTGATTATCAGGCACAGTTTAGGAAAGGTAGATGAGTTGTTGGCAATAAAATAATTCAAATTGTAGTAATCAAGTATTTAACAAACAAAATACTTGGTGACTTTAAAAGCCATTTGATATATTCAGAATAAAAGAATTTGTATATAAAATGTGACTTAAAGGGATAACTAAAGAGTTTATTGCCCAATGGCATGTAAGAAAGAAGTACCTGGACTTTTATCTCAAAAATACCTTATGGTAGGTTCTACGACAATAACTAGCCTGCAACATTCTACAAATGAAAGAAACAGATTTTGTGTAGAATTTGCACAAAAGGTGAATGTTAGAAAGTTAAAAACAGTAGTATTTAAAAAGGAGGGCAAGTTTAGAAGGGATGAGAGATGGTTCCTAGATGGAAAGCTACTGGAAATAGCTAAAGAATTTGACTACTTAGGGGTTCGGCTGACAAACAGTGATGTATGGAAACCACAAATGAGGAATGCCATTCTCAAAGCCAAGTAGCAATGACTGTCACAAGATCATGTTCAAACAAATTCCAAATTTGCCATCAGAATGGTTAGAAGAAATGTATGAGGCAGTAAAAGAGGATGTCAAAAAATAACCAGAATTATCTTTTTGCATTTTAATGCACCAGCGTTTGAGATTGGTGTTTGCAGTACTGGAGAGGTCTGACCTTGAGTGACGTAATACCAAAGTTTGACCAATAGGAGCAAGATTGGCAGAGTTACTGAGAGAAGGGAGGAAAGGTTTGGTGATGGAGAGAATTTTAAAATATTGGTATACAAGATAAAAGCAAGGAGATCAATGTTTCTAAAAGAGTGCATGAGAAAATTAATGAAATTTAACAGTTGGCCAAGCGAAGTACAAAACATTCCACAAGAAATTGAGAAGAGGGAGCTCTGGATCACAAAATTCAAAATAGAGTAGGATTTTGGAAAGAAGTTAGACAGAAGCAGATAACACAGATATCTGAGGTATTTTAGAGATAAAGAATTCTCTAAAATTACATATTATACAGAATAAATAAAAAAGATTCAAGGAGAGAGAAATATGTAGATCATTGTAATAAATTTGAGTGGGAAAGATTGGCTTGGATGCGGATAAAAGTTAAATTTTCTTCTCTCCATGGCATGAGTCACCCTTCTCAGCTAATGTCTTGCTGGCAACGAGATTGTAAAATGGACCAGTCTCATCATAGTTGTAGATGTTTTGAGGGGTTGACAATCTCTTCCTTGCAGTGTTTCATTGTGATGTCACCCACAGTAATCGATTCCTCCAAATAGTTTTCCCTATGATGTTTAGTAATACTGTAAAATCTGTTGGACCATATACACATCTGTACTGTGTATATTGTAAACAGGGCACTATACCAAGTAGGAGTTCGAAAAATTTGGCAACAGTTTTTTTTTTTTCACTCTCTCTCTGTACCTCCCTCGTTTCCCTATAAAACATTCTGGTGAGCAATTGCAGCAGGAATAGAAATAAGAGAAATTTATTGGAAAGAGAATATACTTGGAATTACTTATGAGAGCAAAATGGAATTTAAGACATGCTTATTAAAGGAAATTTATTACAAGTTTTTTAAGGGGAGGCATCGGTGAAATTTCGTCAAAAATGACAAAAAATGATATTTTCCGTTTTTTGTATTAAAATTATGTTTAAACATTATAGTTTCAGGATCAGTTACGCCCTAGCGCCATTTAAAGAGCCACTACATCATTTAAATGCGCATGTGAGGGTGGGTGTGGCCATTTATATTGCCTTTGCAACTGTGTTGCAAAGAAATTGATGGAATTCTCATGTTTAAACTATGTGGGTTAATTCCATAGACTGTGGTAATGTGCAGAGATATCCTCTGGATGTTTGTGAAAGCTACTGAACACTTCTACTTACTTCTACTTCTGGTTTTATATATTCATTCCTAGTTTTTAAAGTAAACAAACATTTCCACATGCAGTGTTTGTGAAATATAGTTTACATGCAAGTGAAAGCTTTGGATAGCAGCTTATATTAGATTGCTTTTGTTTTGAATAGGAATAAAGCCTGATTTAACATTATATTGCTTTCTTGCTGCAACAGTATATAATTCATACCAGGTTAGGTTAGCAGTACAGTGGCTATTTCACAGCAAAATATAATGAAACTTTAAGGTTTGCTAGTCATAATAGTAAGTAATGATACTAGAATGCTCTGCTTGAGGTAAATGTTAAGTGAAAACATATTATAGCCCAAGAGTTACCACTTACCTGCTATTATAGGTCATCTTTTGATGTAAACAGAAGAATGGTTGATGCATTTCTGGGCATTGTTAAGGGTCATATTTCTATGCAAAAGTTTTGTATAACCATGGATAAGAATTGCATGAACTATTCTCATCTCATAGACAAATATAAAGAGATTAGTTAATACTATTCAATTGGAGAATTGCATCAAAGGAGAAACACAGAATGCTAATGAAAGTTTGCACAGAGTAAATATCACAAAGAGGTTTTTGTATCAAGAAAGAAATTGCAAATTGCAGTTACTGCAGCTGTTAGTGAATTTAATATGGGTTATAAAGCAAGTCTAAATGTTAAGGTAAAAGTTGCAGCAAGCAAAAGTAAGTCCTGTTAGCAAGAAAATTTAGTAGTATTAGGGATAGATGAAAGCTAAAACAAAGTGTTCAAAGTTCATTGAGCAAATATAAATCTGCTTTTTGGACCTCAAGATAACTAGAAATCGTCATGGTGTAGATTTTGGAATATACAGGAAGCCCACACACATAGATAATTACATAAAGAAAAATGAATACAACCCAGTTTCACATCAACTAGCTGCCTTGAGAAGTCTAATTCAATGGCTATACAACATCCCACTGAGTAAGGAGGAGTTTTTGAAAGAACAACACATAAAAGAGATAGCGGTATTAAATGGATTCAACCCAGCCATCGTAAGGAACATGATGAATAGAAAGGAAAAACTGAAGGTAATATAAAAAAAAATACCACTCTCACACCACTTGAAAACACAAATTGACAATATAGAAAATTCACCTACCATTCATGGGCTTTTAGAAAATTTTAACGAATCTTCAAAAGACTAAACTTAAAACTAGCACCCCAAAACAAATTCAGTCTGAAGAACCTGCTATATAAACCACTAAAAAATTCAATCCCCAACACTTTGAAATCGGGAATTTATCAGATAAATTGTGAAACCTGTGAAAAAAGCTACATAGGAAAAACTAAGAGAAACTTGTTAACCAGATAAAAAGAACACCAGAGGAACATAAAGTTGAAACAAACAGAAAAATCTGCAGTGTCACACCATTTTTGGACAGAAAACCACAACATTGGCCATAACATAAAACTGTTAAAATCTTTAAATACACCCATAGAATTGGATATTTGGGAAAACATATTCATAACCAAAAACCGTGATAAAGTTATAAATTTTGAAATCCCGGCATTAAATGAAGTATTAAAACTTAGTGCACCTAACACCAGATGGCAGAGGGATCGGAGCACTGTAGTAGTGGAGGAAGAAGAATGTTCATTTAGTCACCAAACAGCAGAGGAGGAGATCGAAAGATCTTGAAAACGTTTCGATTATACAACAACAAGTAAGTGAAGTTTGAGTGTCAACATAGTGACTCATAAATCAAACTCAAAAATGAACAATAGTTCACTGTTAATAATGCTTCTGCTTTTAATATTTATAAATATAAATCTGCCAGGAAGCAGTTAAAAGTTACTAAATTAAAAGAAGAGGTTAAGAAACTAGCTGAGTAGTCTTCATATAGTGCTGGAGGGTTTTAAAACATAGTAAAAAATGTTATTTATATTCAGAGCTCCTAACTAGATTTTTCTTCTTGTCCAATTTTTAGCATTTTTTAATACTCCTAATACTCTAGATACTGAAGTTTTCCCTGAATTTCTTTAAGTTTTGCATATATCTATATTCCTAGATAAGTTTTCAATAAAAGTTGGTATCTTTATGGCTGTATATCAAAAACTTAATAATGATTGGTATTGTAAACAGAAAATTGACAAACATTCAAGAAAATTCTATTATATTCCTTAAATTTTCTCCTCCAGAACCATTAGACATAGACAAATGAGTATATACAGTTTTGTAACTATTATCTAAAGGAATCAGAATACAAGGTTTCAATCATTTATAACAAAAATTGCAGAGAATGTAACACTTTTCTTTATGTAAAGAAATTGCAGCAAAAAATTCAATTGGGGGGGGGGGTGTAAAAACTATTGTAGATAGAAAAATCATAAAAAAGATCCAAAGGTAACCAATTAAAGAGAAAGAAGGTAATAAGATATCTTGAGGGCCTGCATATGATGCATGGGGATTACGAAGTAAACAAAATAGTTTAATTTCTATCTAAATCTTTAAATTCATCTTTCTCCGCTTTCAATTTTTCAACATTTTTGTATCTTCAAAATGCTCCAAATTCTACAATTTTCAATTAATTTGTATGAAACATTGCATACATATGCCTAAAGAATTATTTAATAAAAGTTGGCATTTTTGTTGCAGTAAATTGAGTAGTTTATTATTTAATTTTAAATCTCAAAATTGCAACAGCAACAACAAGAACAAAAATTAAGGAAGATTTAATATTGTAACGCGACCGTTGGAACACCCTGTAAAGCAGCTGGGAGCGGAAGACGGGGGAGGTCAATGTTAGCTACGCCCTCCCCTCGTTTGTCTTATAGTGGTGACAGGGACGACTGGGGAAAGAAACATAATTGTGCGGTCTGTTTCTCTTCCACCTGGTTCCAGAAATTACGGGATCTTTCATCATCTGGAAACGTCTAGAAGACGGCGAGATGCTTATAAAAAGGGCTGCAGCTAGTCAGTGAGTGAGTCAGTCAGTTGGTTAGTGTGTGAGTGAGCACAGTTTTTGGTGTAAGAAGGAAGGGTTAGTCAGTGACGTGTTAATGAACGAAAGGATTGTGCAACGGAAGACTGTACGTAACTGGTATGTGCATCGGAGTTTATGTAATCGCGAGGACAAGTGAAATTGTAACGGACGGACTGGTGAATCGTAATTGGTGTATTACGTAACTTTGTGTAATTGGCAAGTGTTAAACTGTAAGTCGGAGGAAATAAAGAACATTGTTGAGTGGTGTAATTGGACTTTTTATTTCACGAACCCACAAAGTCACAATATATTCACATATAAATTTTTTCCCTCCAAAACTACTTAACAAACACTTTAAAAGTATAGCAAATTTTATAACTGATGTACATAGAAACCTGAATCTAAAATTGAAAGTTTCTAAAAGAAAAACTGTATGACCTGGGACATTTTATATAACATACAAAAATCACACTATAAAAAGCAGTAAATATTTAAAAAAAAAAAAAAACAAACAAACTATTTAAGATAGATGAAATTTGGAAGCTTAACTAGATTCCCTCTAGCCCACCTAATGACAATATTTCAAGCAGTTCTGATGTAAACTCTGGGTTTTAGCATTTTTCAAAGATGCCTCCCCTTAAGTCTTGGGTGAGAAATTTCTGTAAAATTAATATTTTGCTATAGTGCCCAATTAAGTTCAAAGATAGATTACTTCTACTCCATATTAGCATTTTTAAGAAAAACTGAAAGTAAGGAATGGCGTATTCATTTACTGTAACTGAATTTACAATAAAATAAGGTTGCTGGCAAGAAGCAGTAGAGAGGACGTACTTTATGCAAGCTTCACCATGGGTGTTTCACTTGAAAGTTGTCATGTGTGAATTGGTGCATTTAATCAAGTGAGAATAGGGAAAAAAGGGAATAAGAATAAAGGGACATTATCGGCATGGTTATGGTACTACTATTGATCATCGGTGGAGTGGAGTTAAACTCCGGGCTAGATACAGAAGATGTAATCATGATGCTAAATAAAATTGCAGAGGACATGGTACAAATAAAACAAATAGAAAAAAGAATTGATGCAAGACTGGGTGCAAACATGGAAGAAATAAAAAAGGAAATGGGAAACTTCGAAAAAAGAGTTGGAGAAAATGTATCAGAAATAAATCAAAGACTGACTTTTTTTGAAAAAACAGAAGACAACAGGAACAGGAACATAATAATTTTCGGATGTGAGGAGGAGAGAGACAAAAGGTGTTGGCAACAGGTGAAGGATCTTGTGAAGAATAAACGGATGTGAGGAGGAGAGAGACAAAAAGTGTTGACAACAGGTGAAGGATCTTGTGAAGAATAAACTGAAGATTGAACTAGCAGGATGGGAAGTAATTGACTTATTTAGAGTGGGAAGAAGAGGATGGGAAGAAGGGGAGCAAACCCAAGGACTATAATTGTGAAACTCACAACAGTTAACTTTAAATGGAAAATTTTTAATAATGCATTCAAGTTAAAAGGAACAAAACATTTTATCGAATATGACTATGGCAAAAAAGAAAGGGGATTTTGAAAAGTTTTAATACGTGATATGAAGCTAGCAAAAGAACAGGAAGGAAGGCATTCGTTAGAGGACTTTCTTTGTATATTGATGGTGTCCAGCAGGATATGGGTCAGCAAAATTTGATACGGGAATTATGATGCAGGAAATGAGAGTGGCAATTAATGTTGGAACTGGAGAGAGGAGAGACTCAAATGGCCGAAATACGCGAGGTGATGTAAGAGAAAAGACTAGTGGGACAAGAACAGATGATGATGCAAGATGTGACATCAGATGAAGAGGAAATGAGCTTGGAGATCAGCTGAGGGAATCGCCGGAGAAGTGTGTTATGCCATCAAAAGAGATGAGAGATGAATCGAGGAGGCTGGCTTTGGGTGCAATGGCTGGACTGGATGTTTGGCGCTAGGGCGACATCAGTGTCGTGTCATCTCCAAGTGGCAGTATAATGCCAGTAGAGGGTGCTGTTGGGGGTGAAGAAGAAATCAGAATGAAAAATAGCAGGGCTATGTTGGACAGGTTTATGTTTTGAAAGGAAAGGCTCAGTATAGGACAGATCTTTAATGGTGTTATTCTGGAATGTCGAGGGTTTGTGGGCCTGTGGTGAAATTAAGCAGTTATTAAATGTGTCTGATATACTTGCTGTTGTGGGGACTTAGTTGTGGAAAAGTGTGAACATTGTCATAGAGAGGTATTACAGTTAAGTAGCAATAAGCAGTCAGAGAGCACCAGGGGGTCTCAGAGTTTTTATAAAGAAAGATAGAAGTTTTCAGGTTCAGGTAGTGGAGGAGCTGTGTGATGTTAAGGTGCTGTGGATATTAGCTACAGGTATACTAGGGAAAGATGAAAAGATGGCATTAGGCATTGCATATAACCCATCAAGTTCTTTTGAGTTTTATGATCCCAAATTGTTCTGTAAATTAAATCAGGACATAGAAATACTATATAATAAGCACTCTGATATGGCTGGCCCCATAACTCAGTCAGTAGAGCACTTGCCTGCCGTGCGAGGGGTCCCGGATTTGATTCCCAGTTGGGGTGGGGAGTTTTCTCCAACCAAGATAATTCCCCATCTTCCCCAGAGTCTGGATTATATGAATGAGAGTGTGAATGTGTGCGTGATCTACTGATAAAAAAGAAATCCAAAGTACCACCAACACAACATCTACAGGATAACACCATCACGATATGTACCAAAGGACTACGGCCGCCGATAGGACCATTACAGTCAAAGGCGGGGTATAAATGGAATGATAAAAAAAGCACCCTGATATAAAAATAATTTTAGTTGGGGACTTTCAACCAGAACAGGGTGTGAACAACCTCAAATAAGAGCTGAGGAACATAATTGTGTAATGGAAGAAACAGACAAGTGACAAAGTAGTGATAAAAGTGTTAATAAAGAAGGTAGAACATTATTGCAATTCTGTGAAGATACAAAAATGCTAAGGGAATTTATCAGAAGAGCAAGGGAAAAATGGTATCAAAAAATAAAGAAAAGTAACATAAACTAAGTTAAGATCCACCATGCATAAATAACCACAGCGTTGTATATATGGCAGACTACGGGATAAAACAGCAACTCAAATAATGTGTAAAAAATAAAATTGTAACAACTTTTTGTACAAATTATTTGGAAATAAATACATATAAATAAAACAAAACTGGGAATATAAGCTTTATCCCTCACACAGGGGAGAACAGTTTGTGAAATGTATAGAAGCAGCAATTTTTATGATGCTAAAGGGAGATATAAGAAGAGAATGGGTGGTTAATTACTCCCATTACCATTAAGCCATAGTAAATAGTCCATTAAGTTAATTTACTTTGAAGGTCATAATGTACAGATTGGTTAAAGCTATTTCTGTAAACTTTGATAAGACTAGCTTTGTTCTTTGTAACACTGTACTGAAATAAACAGAACTTACTCAATCTGGTGTTTTCTCCACCTTTTGAGTTTATTTCTCCATGCAATGGCATCATAGATTCTGCAGCAGCAAATTTGAGAAATACAGTTCAGACTGCAGTTTACTTTGTGTTATGGTAAGTTTAAAGAATGTTACACTTGAAAGAAATGAGTCGGTAATTCAAACACAAACATCACTCAAAATATCCTTACTTGTTGACATGTTTTGGAGAACGGTTTGTCTCCATCGTCAGCAGTTATCCGACTGGTTGGATCCGTGGTTTCCTGAAGTGAACTGGTTGTCTGTGGTGGCATCTGTTGACTGTGAAATAAACTTCCAAAGCGAGTTTTCAGACGGCAATTCGAAATTTAAAGTATACTGTTTGTTTTTTATAATTAGCAACTTTTCCCAAACATCAAGTTCGGCTGCATTACTGGCTGGCTTTAATAGTTTTATATTTGGTACAATTTCTTGATTGGTAGACCAGAAATGGTGGACTATTGCTGATTTCTCTATTCGTTTGTATTTCACACATCTCATATGTTCCTGTAATCTAATTTGTAAACTTCTTTTGGTTTTTCCTACGTAGAACTTATTGCAGTCTGAGCAGTTGATTTTGTATATACCTGATTTTCTGTTTTCAGGTACTGGGTCCTTCAATTTGTTGCATAATAAGTTTTTTAAACTGAATTTATTTACTGGGGCTAGGGTGAAGTAAGGATATGAGTGATGTTTGTGTTTGAATTACCGACTCATTACTTTCAAATGTTAAATACATAACTGTTTCTAACCTTTTGCTTCAAATAATAGAATGTTACACTCTTTCTTTAGTAACTCTAGATACACTAATGGGAGTAAAGATATTGGTGACTTGTAATGTTTCATTTTTAAAAACTATAGAGCAATGTAATTTCCCCCCCCCCCCCATACATTTAATTAAGAACTTTGCTATTAAATTACAGCAATATCTCTAGAGCACAAGTCCGGGATAAAAACTTACAATAAAACAAGTTTAATATACCTATTACTCAATAATACAAATATGAAAATTCCATTTACATCAAATGAGAAACCTTTACAATGTTGGAGTTAAAATGGATAAAAAATTACAAGATTTCTAGAACATTGGTTTTACTCATGAATCTACATTTCCTAACTCACTGAGATCATATAAAACAAAACAACACTGCCTATAGACCCCATTAAGTAATTTTCAAGATTTGAATTAGAGGATCAAAGCTCTTTCTGGAACTGCCTTAGTGGATATTAGCAAACACATAAAGAAGCTTAGTATCTCCCTGTTATTTGCTGCAAATACTATTATCAGACTTTTACTATTTTAGAAAGAACATTTACTTACTGGCACATTATATAAAATAAACTTTTTTTCAAATAACTAATACCATGTTAAGATAGTGCTATGAAAGAATGTTGTTTTACTGGCAACTACCATATTTGCAAGTAAAAAGTGAATCGAGAAGATATTGACACATTGCTTCACTCACTGTTTATTCACAGTAATAAACAGTGAGTGAAGCAATGTGTCAATATCTTCTCGATTCACTTTTGTGTGAATTCTCTATTACCCATTCAAAAGTACTCTTTCTATATTATTAATACAAAAAGCTCAATAGTACTTACACTTATACCTTCTCATGATAAATATCCATCAAGAAACACATAGTTTCAAATTATTAGCAATAAGGGGTTATTTACAGGGTGTTTAACACATCAAATTTTGTTTATCTTATCAAATATTTTGTTTATCTTATAAGCTAGGTCTCATTAAAATGCATCTGAATGTTCCAATACTTATAGTGTTGCTCACATAAAGACTCACTCATCTTTTTATTTTTAGCTTTCTATTTTTAGCTTTTGAAAAAGAATGTCAAAACCATCAAAATCATTGGAACTATAATTATATAGTAGAAACAAATAATTTAATGTGTTACATAGATGGCCCACCAAAACAATTCTTTGCTAAGGCTTTCACAGCTGGCATTCTTAACATATTTTTTCTGGGCTTGTAGTCTCGCTTGGACTCTGAGGCCAGATTCATGACTTTGACTTCCTTGAAGATGCCAGACTCAAGTTTTCAGCTAAACATTGGAGAAGAAAACAGCCTGACCATAGCCTACAAGCCCAAAAAACATATACAATGATGCAATTTTTCGTTTCACATAAATTTTAAGTTCTAATGAACACTACTTTTTCCCGTACCTAGTAAATTTCTGTCTACCTCTAAGGTTTCCCAATTACACAAATTTTATAGTGACTAAAGAGAAAACTTCATTGGCTATTTGTGCAAATTTAATATAATAACTTTACTCCTAATGCTAAAATCTTAAGCAATGATATTTTAATAAAAACTTTTAGTACTGTTTTCATGTAAAACGCTTTGGAACTGAAGAAAGTCTATGAGAATCTTCAGCTTGCATTTTTAACACTTTACTTATAACATTGTATTTGATCTGCTTTTTCCACTTTTAAGCTGAATTGTTTACAGATACAGTCAACTCTTTTCTAAAAAAGTCTATTTTGAATTCAGGGACACCAGAATGTGCATTTACATTGACATTTCAATATAAATGCTGAGGTAAATTCAATATTTTGTCTGTATCATTCTATTTTCAGTCTTTAGTTTTCAAAAAGTGGATGAGTGAATAATTTAACATGGTGTAGAACATTTTTTAAACACTTATTTTCATTGTGTACATCTTGAACTTCTGGTACTTAATTAAAAGACATCAGATTTGTATGCAAATAAAAATTTAGTTAATTTTATTTATGATATGAAGTTAAGTTCTGAAATGTGTTTCATTTTCCTCTGTGTTTGTATGTAAAGTTTCATAGTGCATATAACTGTATATTTCCAATGTGTTTGCATATTTCAACATTTTTCTATGAATGGCATATGAGAAACACATTTAAAAATTTTTAATTTTCAAAGGAATATTTAAACTCAGTAATAACTAAGCAATAAGGTCCCTACTATGGAGGCGTCCATTCAGCATTAGCATTTTCAAATTTTATTTATGTGGGTGCCAGCAAAGTATTGCAGGTGTAAATAAATAACACTGATCTTTGAACAGAAAACTGGCACACCACAGAGATCAGTGCTTGGAACTCTACTTGCTATTTACATAAACAATTTTAAAACAATATAAGGCATAAACACTATCTTTTTGCTGATAACTTGCAAATATTTTGACACCTTAGCTAAGGCAGTAAATAAATACAACCTATCAATCTATCATTAAAATATAAACTAAAACAAAACCCAGGAAGGTCACAAGTAATCATTATGGAACACAAACAACTGAAACCCTGAATCTGAATAGCATAGATCATCTTGCTAAATAATGATACCACTGCATTTCATAATTCAGTTTGTAAGAAACAAAACTCAAGCTGGACAACACAAGTTACACAGGTATACAAAAATTTCCTTTGTTACATTCACATGATCTCTACCGATTCCACAAATTATTGTAAAAAATCTTCAAATACTTCATGTTAATTGACATGAACATTTATAGGAACAGTTTTATTACATATTTTGTTGTAGGTACATCTGAAGTTATTCTCTTAAAATTTGTATATTGTAAATATGATAATGTTTGTATTAGCATTTTTTGATGAAGCACATATACTGTACAAATTTTGTTGGTGAATAAACTTGAATCTGAATGGAAATAGAGAAATACAATAGCCTTACACAATTGACAATATGTTTCAATGACTTTGAAATCCCATTCTCTTTGCTTAAACAGGTGAAAAAAGAAAATAAGGATACAACAAGAATACCGACTACCCTTTGAGAAAAGTACTAAAAGTACTGGAAAATACAAACTAATAAAAAGTATCGAGATTTAACTGTATTGGAACACCACAGTGAAGCGAAAAATTATTAATTTTTAGATGAGTCGTATTTATTACACATCTGCTTCACTTTCGTACCTATTTTGAGGACATGTTTCGCAAATCATCGTTTGCATCTTCGGCTCTTATGCGACTAAAGCTTGATCCAGCGGTGTGGGTAATTCTGGGGTTGCTGCTGCCATCTGTTGATTTAGTGATGAATTTAAATGTGGGATTCTCTTCTGGCGGGATTTCAAAGTTCATTAGTTGGTTTTTATGTTTTTCTATGTATATCCTCTCCCATATGACGAGTTCACTATGTTTTTGTATGTATTTTAGTAATTCTGTGCTATCTTCAATTTCATGATTTTCAGACCAGAAATGAGCTGCTATTGCGGACATATCAATATTTTTGTATCTTAAGGCCTGAAGTGTTCTTTCTTTCTAGTGCCTATGTTTCTTTTTGTCCTCCCTATGTAAATTGTTTCACAGTCTTTACACTTAATCTTGTAAATGCCTGACTTTTCCTCTGGTTTTATCTTATCAGTATTATTACTGTGAAGTAGGTTTTTAATATAAAAATTATTTGTGGTTGGTTTATTGACACTCGTCACTTACTTTTTCATATATTTATGAGAGACTAGTTTCAAAGGCCCTGGCCTCCATTTTCAATCTCTTCCCAAGAAGAGATTGGGAAGAGATTGAAAATGGAGGCCAGGGCCTTTGAAACTAGTCTCTCATAAATATATGAAAAAGTAAGTGACGAGTGTCAATAAACCAACCACAAATAATTTTTATATTAATTTTGACGTCACTGTTACTAAATTCCTCCAAACACACATTAGGTTTTTAATGTTGTAATTGTTTTTTGGTGCCAATGTTATATTGTATTTCTTGAATATTTTTTGTAACTTTTTTGTGGCCCAGGGGTGGTAAGTAAATTTAGCAAATCTAATTTCTTGTTTTATTGGTGTGAGAGCTGTGATCTGTTTTAATCTCTTTTGATGTTTGAATGATTTTAGTTTTTTATCTACAAGGTTTTTTCCATATCCATTTTTAATTGCAGTTTTTAAGATTTGATGGTATTCGTTTTGATATTCTTGCTGGCCGAGAGGTAGATTTACTAATCTGTGTGTGAGACTGTTGATGGTTGCATGTTTGTATGAAATTGGGTTGAAACTATTTGCTTTGATGTAATTATCTGTGTGTGTTGCTTTTCTATGGATACCAAATTCTAGTTTTTCATTGCTTTTTTTGATTTTAAGGTCTAAAAAAGGTAGAGTACAGTCCTCTTCAGTTTCCACTGTGAATTGTATGCTGGGTTCTTGCAGGTTGAGTAGTTTCAAAGCATCATCTATTTGTTTGTAGGGCACTATTGCAAAGATGTCGTCTACGTATCTGTACCATGTTTTAAACATATGAGGGAAGGCTTTAGTTATATGTGTTTCGAAAAAGCTCATGTATAGATCGGCCAAAAATGGTGATAGCAGGCTTCCCATAGCTAGTCCTAAAATTTGTTTATAATATTTTCCATCGAAGACAAAATAATTTTGATGTATACATATTTCAGTCATTGCCAAATATTCTTCTATTGCATTAGCATCTAGTTTATAGAATTTAGCCATTTTTTCAGTTGAATCAAAAGTTTGTCTAATGGAATGCTAGGAAAGAGGGAGCGGACATCAAAGGATACTAAAGTGTCATGAGGTTTTAGTTTAAGATTTTGAATTTTTTCTACCAGGTCTAAAGAGTTTTTTATGCTCAGAGTATGGAATTGTGGAAAGGACTGAAATTTTTTGGACAGCCATTTTGCCAGAAGGTAAGTAGGAGTGTTTATATTATTTACAATGGGTCTCATGGGTATGTTGGGTTTGTGTATTTTAGGCAAACCATATAGTCTTGCAAGGGTAGGGTTGTCCGGTTTGATAGTTTTTTGTTCTGCAGTTGTTAAAATTTTACTATTAATGATGGAAAACATGGACAAAAATATAATTAGGAAAAAATCAGCTCCTATATTGGAAAACTTAATAAATAAAAAGCCAGGAAAACATTTAAAAGAAAATTCAGATAATTAAATATTTAAGGAAAAAGGAAGTAATCTTCTCAAGGGCTGATAAAGGAAACAAAATAGTAATCTTAGATACAGCTACATACAAGGAAAAAATGTTAGAGTTACTACAACAAAAAGAATTCCAGGAAATAGATTCTAATCCACTCAACCGATGCATAAAAGATGTACAAAAAACCATCATTAATAGTAAAATTTTAACAACTGCAGAACAAAAAACTATCAAACCGGACAACCCTACCCTTGCAAGACTATATGGTTTGCCTAAAATACACAAACCCAACATACCCATGAGACCCATTGTAAATAATATAAACACTCCTACTTACCTTCTGGCAAAATGGCTGTCCAAAAAATTTCAGTCCTTTCCACAGTTCCATACTCTGAGCATAAAAAACTCTTTAGACCTGGTAGAAAAAATTCAAAATCTTAAACTAAAACCTCATGACACTTTAGTATCCTTTGATGTCCGCTCCCTCTTCCCTAGCATTCCATTAGACAAACTTTTGATTCAACTGAAAAAATGGCTAAATTCCATAAACCTAGATGCCAATGCAATAGAAGAATATTTGGCAATGACTGAAATATGTATACATCAAAATTATTTTGTCTTCGATTGAAAATATTATAAACAAATTTTAGGACTAGCTATGGGAAGCCCGCTATCACCATTTTTGGCCAATCTATATATGAGCTTTTTCGAAACACATATAACTAAAGCCTTCCCTCATATGTTTAAAACATGGTACAGATACGTAGACGACATCTTTGCAATAGTGCCCTACAAACAAATAGATGATGCTTTGAAACTACTCAACCTGCAAGAACCCAGCATACAATTCACAGTGGAAACTGAAGAGGACTGTACTCTACCTTTTTTAGACCTTAAAATCAAAAAAAGCAATGAAAAACTAGAATTTGGTATCCGTAGAAAAGCAACACACACAGATAATTACATCAAAGCAAATAGTTTCAACCCAATTCCACACAAACATGCAACCATCAACAGTCTCACACACAGATTAGTAAATCTACCTCTCAGCCAGCAAGAATATCAAAACGAATACCATCAAATCTTAAAAACTGCAATTAAAAATGGATATGGAAAAAAACCTTGTAGATAAAAAACTAAAATCATTCAAACATCAAAAGAGATTAAAACAGATCACAGCTCTCACACCAATAAAACAAGAAATTAGATTTGCTAAATTTACTTACCACCCCTGGGCCACTAAAAAGTTCCAAAAAATATTCAAGAAATACAATATAACATTGGCACCAAAAAACAATTACGACATTAAAAACCTACTTCACAGTAATAATAGTGATAAGATAAAACCAGAGGAAAAGTCAGGCATTTACAAGATTAAGTGTAAAGACTGAAAAAATTTACATAGGGAGGACAAAAAGAAACATAGGCACTAGAAAGAAAGAACACTTCAGGCACTTAAGATACAAAAATATTGATAAGTCCGCAATAGCAGCTCATTTCTGGTCTGAAAATCATGAAATTGAAGATAGCACAGAATTACTAAAATACGTATAAAAACATAGTGAACTTGTCATATGGGAGAGGATATACATAGAAAAACATAAAAATCAACTAATGAACTTTGAAATCCCGCCAGAAGAGAGTCCCACATTTAAGTTCATCACTAAATCAACAGCTGGCAGCAGCAACCCCAGAATTACCCACACCACTGGATCAAGCTTTAGTCGCATAAGAGCCGAAGATGCAAACGATGATTTGCGAAACATGTCCTCAAAATAGATAAGAAAGTGAAGCAGATGTGTAATAAATATGACTCATCTAAAAATTAATAATAAAAAGTAATTGAAAAAACTTTTTGCAGTCAGTTTTTTTGATACTTTGTCACTTACAATTTTGTTATTGAAGGTAGTGACTACAAATAGATTTTTCAATTAATTTTGACGTCACTGTTCTAAATTCCTTCAATCACGCATAATAAAAAGTAATATATTTCCGAAATGGTTAAACCCACAAAATAATTTTTTTGATGGGAATTGTGTGCATTAACAAGACCTAAATCTTTTGTATAAGACTTGGTGTAAACTCATGATTTGCCAGTTTTAAAAAAAAGTCATTAAGAATAAAAAGGACTTTAAAGGCTATCCCTAAAAAATTCCAGATATAAATTTCATTTGTTATAAAAATTTCTTAACCATAAGGTATTTTAATCAAAATGGTTAGCTATTTAAGAAAATCAAAATTTTTAAAAAATGTTCAATGTAAAGGGTAGTTTGGGGTGGAAGGATTTTCTTGAAAAGCTTCACCTTGCATCCTTGGAAGATACTGAAATTAAATACCACCAAGTTTGGTATTTAACTAACAATTCGCTTTGCAGGTGTGTCGTTCTTTATCTTTCTCTCTCTCTTGCAACACACACACACACACACACACACACACACACACACACACACACACACACACACACACACACACACACACACACACACACACACACACACAATTGCTTTCTTTGCAATTCAGGATTTCCAATGGAATCTTAATGTCAAATTGTTGGGCGCAATACCTTCTCTAGTTAGCAAACTTATGGTATAGAACAAAAAAATCTATCCTTTAAAATGTATGAATGATTTTCTGATAAATTTAATGTAAAAATAGTATTAATACAAACACTTGTAATGACACATTTTTACTATTATGACTCTCTTTTTACTAACTTAGCTGAAATGACTCCAAGACTTCAATGAGCTACAATGAACTGTTCATATTACACCACAATCTGAATTACTGCATTGGCTCCAGCTTAGGGAATGAAGAACATTCCATTAATAATAATAATTTTTTTTTATCACTGCTCTACCAGACAATACTTTTGCATTCCAAAATAGTTCTATCTTAATAAACTTGCACACGAAACTTCCATTTCATGCTACACCTACAACATTCTATTCATCATCATTCACAACTGTATTAGATTGTCTTTGAAATTCCCTGCTAGAAAATACAGTGTCCCAAATTGATGCATACGCTCGTGGAACTGTTATTTCTCCGCAACGAAATGAGACACAAATGCAGATTTGTTATGCATGATCCACAAGACACTAGAGAAGCATGGCAACACATTCATAAGGTTTGTTTGTCTCATTTCATAGATTGTTGCAGAGAATTAACACTTCAAAGAGTGTATGCATCAATTTGGGACACTGTACATGGAGAGCCACAGTTCAATGAAAAATTATGGCATTGGGGAGGGTGGTCCACAGTGAGACATGGGCCACAGTGAGACACTTACAATTTTTAAATATGTGTGCAAGTTAAGATGTGATGCACTATGGTTGTCAATAGAGGAAATAAAGTTGCAGTTGGCAAACCTGTTTAAATCCAGAAGGTAAGGAATGTTTCTGGTCACAAGCAAAATTTTATTTTTGGGTGAGTAAAGTAAAATTTTCAGGGTGTACTTAGTAGATCATATTGTTTTATTCTTTCTTTATATCATTATGAATTTTGGTTTTCTTCTTCAGAATTAAATAAATAATGAACAGTGGGGTTGAAGTTTAAGATTATGTAAATAATAAAAATATCTTTATGAGCACTTGGTCCACAGTGAGACAGTGCTAGGTGGGGCAGTGTGAGACACTACTTAAATTGATAAATTTATTAAACTCACAATCCGTTTTCTTCCAGAATGCTAGAAACAGGCAAAGAATGGCTCAAATTGGTACATTCTGAATTGATAGCATGAGGGAAGCAGTGGACCTTGTTTTGAAACATCCCTTTCTGTGTAACATTTACCTTCAAGCGAAGCATGATGCCAATAAACATTACTGCCGGTTTTCGTAAGACTGGAATATTCCCATTCAATAGGAATACTTTCACAGATGACTTCTTATCCAGTAGTATAACCGACAGACAACTACCAGGATCATGTGACTCAGCAGCTAATAAAATTGGAGCACAACATGTCGCCAGAGATGGAAGTTGTGAAACTGTCTTGGGAGAAAGTGAACCCTCAGTAAACACTTGTGTAGAAGTTGAGAATGATCCAACACAAGGAAGTTCTCAGTGTCATGAAAATCCTGATGCTGAACTTCAGGAGGATTTGACAAGCTCACCATCGACTATGAATAGAGATAAAAATAAGCGACATTGTAAGCCCTCATGAACTTAGAGGGTTACTTAACACTGCAGCCAGAAAATCAACTGTGAGGAGAAAGGGGAGAACCAAGATAGCCACAGATACACCCGAGAAAAAAGAACTAGGGGAGAGGGCATTGAAACGCAAACCAAATAAACCTGCGGGTACGCAAAAGAAATTTAAAGGAAGAAAATTATGTACAGAACCAGAAACTTCAGAAGACAATGCAGAAATATCTTCTGGATATTCAGGTATGGATGAAGAAGAAATTTTTTCTGGTTTTAAATAGCAGGAAAGAGAGCCTACTGCGGACGACTGTGCTGACTGAGTTTGCAGGAAAATAAAAAAGGACATTACATTGTACAGGTCATGAAGGGGAAGGATGCAGATGAAGATATGGAAATATCATTCCTGCGGAAAGAGAAAAGTACAGACAAGTTTGTGTTTTGGAGGTTCCAGACGTAGCTTCAGTGAATGAAACTGATGTAAAAATAGTGTTGGGTCAACCACAATTGTTTGGCAAAACAAATAGCCAAAACAGTTATTTGATTTTTTAAAGTTAAATTTGGTAATCTTAATGTAATGTAGGTTGTCTCAGTCTGGACCATCCACCGTCTCGGTGTGCCCCACTGTGGGGCAGGGTGAGACGATTAACATTCATTTGAATATTAGCATGGTGTGTCTTCATGATTATTAAAATCAATGTTTTTATGTTTTGCATTTGTTAATAAAAGCATAATGAAAACATGTCACCTATTTGCATTCACAACACACCAAAATAAAAAGAAGTGTGGGATTTCAAAAATATTGTGTCTCACTGTGGACCACCCTCCCCTACATTTATAATACAACTGTGTTGTTATATAATATTGATCAATATATCACAATAATTTATTATTACTACTATTTTATTTGTTAGCCATTCATATTTCAAATTTAAATATTAAACCATATAGAATGACTGCTTTTACCAACATATTTTGCTTAAAAGTATTTTCATTGAATTTGTTCCTTTCCTTTATTATTTTTAGACCTTGAATGTCTGTGATTAGTGTTATACTTTTATTTAAGTCATTTTAATATCTTCAACAGAACCTTGTTTGTTTACATTTTTATTATGTTGTATTGCCTAAAACATTTTACCAGGGTAAATAAATTGCATTTCTGAACGAGTTCCAAAATAAACCTGAAATATGCAAACAAATCAACACAAATTAAAATGTTGTGAAGATCGTTCTCAACATACAAATCTGATGTCTTATTGAACATACATCTATTGTTGTTTTAGTATACTTCAAATGTTTTTTTTTTCTCTCCCTCTTTTTGTTATGCTTTCGTCTGCTTGTTTTGATTTTGTATTTATATTTAAATAGCTCTGATGCTTGATAACAGAAGATATCAGTTATGTCAGTGATTTTAGATCGCTATTGTAATTTACTAGCAATAATTAGACTGACCAAACCGCTATCGACAGATCTTGTGCGCTGTTTATCTTAATTAAAATTACTACTCTACAAGGAATAAAGTTGTATACAAACCGTTAGAGATAACCAAAGTGGCAATATGTGTAACGGCAATTACGCCCATCCGAGAGACTTCACCTTTATTAAACTGCTAATGAAGACCACCATGCGTGTTTACCACACATTAATCATTTCATTGTCGGCTACCAATATCCTTATCAACAAAGCTTGCGAATCTTTACTTCTAAACAACTTTACTAGCAGAAGATGTGTTGCTCGCTGTGTACAGGATCACAAACTACACAATAAAAATTCCCAATACTAAGTGTTACATCACATCTGGCGCTACATTTGAATACTGTTTATGCAGTAAAGCAGAGAGACACTATGCATCCCAAAGTACCGAGTCCCCGTTTCCACCCGCGTTCTATTCGGGATTTAGCAAACAAATAGCAGGATTTATCAGGACTTTCTTCTTTGTTTCCAAAATTAATATGGAAATCGTTTTCTAGCTAGCTCTGTGGACACTGGGCTCACTTGAACATTATTTCACCCCCTTCATAGATCATCCGATATAACGTATTGGAGGACGATAATTTATTACACAAAAAGCTCTCCAGCTGGATCATTACTAATAAATAATTTTATCTACTTGCCTCCGAAACATTCTGCATAACTTACAATATGCTAAATAGAGGCACTAGAGAAAGTAGTGCACGCACACACACACACACACACACACACACACACACACACACACACACACACACACACACACACACAGATATATATTGTAACGGGACCGCTGGAGCACCCTGTACCAGCTGCGAACGGAAGGTAGGGGAGGACCGCGTTAGCCACACCTCTCCCTCGTTTGTCTTATAGTGGTGACAGCCAGTGGTCGGAAAGAAACATAATTGTGCGTCTGTTTTCCCTTCCACCTGGTTCTCGATCTTTCTGTTACTAGAACAATCTTGCAAACACCAGAAGTCGGGATATTCCTATATAAAGAGGGACAGACAGACAGTGTGTGTCAGTTGTTGTGCTGAGTTGAGTTGGTTTTGGCTTAGTCAGTCGGTGAGTTGGTTTTGTCAGTGAGGAGACAGACGCAGTTCTTGGTGTAAGAGTTAGTCAGTGACGTGTGAATGAACGAAAGGATTGTGCAACGGAAGACTGTACGAACTGTGTATGAGTATCGGAGTTTATGTAATCGCGAGTACAAGTGAAGTTGTAACGGACGAACTGGTGAATTGTAATTGTGTGCAGCAAGTAATTTTGTGTAATTGGCAAGTGTTAAACTGTAAGTCGGTGGAAATAAAGAACATTGTTGAGTGGTGTAATTGGACTTTTTATTCCACGAACCCACAAAGTCACACTGGTGTCAGGAAGCGGGAAGATAACATCACCGAAAATTACAACCATGGACGCGGCATTGGAAATTTTTTTGGAGAAGATGATGGAAATGCAGGCCGAATTAACAGAGATGCTGGAGACTAGAAATAACCTGGCCGCGGAACTGAAACTAATCAGGACGGCTAGGGAGAACATCGCCGCAGAGTTGAAACAAATGAAGACGGCAAACAACATCGCCGAGAAGATGGAACAAGTGAAGGCCGAGTTAACCACGGAAATGAGAGCAGCGAATGACGGTCCGGCTACCGAAATGGAGGTGGCGAACGAGGCTCTCGCCGCCAAGTTTGAAGAACAGTTGGCCGGCGTGAGGGATGACGTGACGGAGCTGGGCGAGCGGAAGGGTCAAGTAGACGACCGCCTTAATGATTTAGAGGAAAAGGCCGACAACATCGCAAAACCCCTCACCCGCCTGACGGAGGAAAACTGGCCTTATGTGTGGACGGAGGACGTCGAAGACGCTTTCCAGCACCCGAAGGGGACCCTGTGCAGTGCTTCAATTTTGGGTTTCCCACAACCGGGTGGCGCCTTCATTGTGGATACCGACGCTAGCGACCATTACATTGGAGGTGTCCTACCGCAGATCCAGGACGGCCATGAGCGCGCAAGAGTGGAAGAGAAGGAGCGTGCCGCAGCAGTCCGAGTAGTTGTGGCAGTGCCTGCTGAAGGCTGGGATAGCGCAGGCCTGAGGAGGGAGCAGCTGGCGGGCGCAGACTTGGGGCCACTCTCGAGGGAAGTGGACGCAGGGACGAGGCCAACCTGGGAGGACATCGCACCGAGGAGCGCCACCTACAAGTCGCTCCGGGCCCAATGGGACTCGTTGAAGACCAGAGAGGGCGTGCTGTTCCGGGTATGGGAGTCACCCGATGGGAAGGCGCGGAGAGGACAGTTGGTACTTCCCCGGAGCAAGGTCCCGGAAGTCTTGGAGGAAGTGCACGCCGGTACTTCAGGAGGACACCTGGGAGCGAACCGAATGATTCACAAACTACGGCAGCGCTACTTCTGGTTCAGACTCCGGGCAGATGCTGGTGGTACACCTGGACCGCCTCGCACGCTACGATGGGGCTGTTCGTGGGCGAACAGCTTTGAGGAGGGAGCAGTGTAACGGGACCGCTGGAGCACCCTGTACCAGCTGCGAACGGAAGGTAGGGGAGGACCGCGTTAGCCACACCTCTCCCTCGTTTGTCTTATAGTGGTGACAGGCAGTGGTCGGAAAGAAACATAATTGTGCGTCTGTTTTCCCTTCCACCTGGTTCTCGATCTTTCTGTTACTAGAACAATCTTGCAAACACCAGAAGTCGGGATATTCCTATATAAAGAGGGACAGACAGACAGTGTGTGTCAGTTGTGCTGAGTTGAGTTGGTTTTGGTTTAGTCAGTCGGTGAGTTGGTTTTGTCAGTGAGGAGACAGACGCAGTTCTTGGTGTAAGAGTTAGTCAGTGACGTGTGAATGAACGAAAGGATTGTGCAACGGAAGACTGTACGAACTGTGTATGAGTATCGGAGTTTATGTAATCGCGAGTACAAGTGAAGTTGTAACGGACGAACTGGTGAATTGTAATTGTGTGCAGCAAGTAATTTTGTGTAATTGGCAAGTGTTAAACTGTAAGTCGGTGGAAATAAAGAACATTGTTGAGTGGTGTAATTGGACTTTTTATTCCACGAACCCACAAAGTCACAATATAGTTGGAACAAAATATTTACAGGAACTCGCCTTATTAATTCAGCAATTTCGAAATGGAATATGTTACGTCATTTTAAAGCGGGAAAATATTTTCCGGAACTGCGTCCCGGGCAGTTCCGGTCCAACTAAACCACTGTGTGTGTGTGTGTGTGTGTGTGTGTGTGTGTGTGTGTGTGTAATATATAAGCACCTGTCATTAAACAGCTGAATAGGTATATTAACAATTTTCCCTAACCATTGCGGGAACTAAAGAAAAATCTGGAAGCTTTAAACATGTGCCTGCAGATGAGGGTAAAATGCTTTCTGGGTAAGGATTCGGCATACTTCAAAATATGAATTTCCGGTGGCTCAGTGGCTAGACCAGTTGGCTCTCACCAAGGCGGCCCGGGTTCGATCCCAGGTGACCGCAAAGTGAGATTTGTGGTGGACAACACGGCGCTGGGGCGGGTTTTCTCCGGGATCTCCGGTTTCCCCCGCCATCTTATTCCACCGGTGCTCCATCTTCATCTCATATATCATCAGCGTCATCGCCTGCGATGCCATATGTAGTAAAAGTGGGCGTTAGACACTACACATTCATTCATTCAAGTATACGTTGGCATGTAATACTTATCTTCTTTACCTATTAAATATGTCATACAGGAGGTATTAAACAACGAAAGGCTAGTTTGGAAATAGAAAAAAAAATTCAAGGGAAAAAAGAGATAGGTATTGCACCTACCTTTGACGATTTAGGCCATGTGGCCTGTTCCTGTCTCATCTCCAATCTGCTTTTCCTATTCGGCGAGGCTTATGAATGAAGAAAGTTTTACATGGATGGGACACCAACCCAGACGCATTGCCCCAAATCTGGAGATTCAGGATTTTTATTCGTCGAAATCGGTATGAAGAAAAACAAGCATAACCTTGTTGCATGACGTGTGTTGAGTTGCCCCTCAGTTCGGCTCCAATTATGTGGCAGGGGTTGGACTCCTTGGTTCGTCAGCCTCGCCAGTAATAATTTGAAAATATCGATGTCCTCGGCTGCTCTCGGAGTTATCCTAACATTCATGAATATAAGATCTGTGGCAAGGATCTCTTGATTCAGGGCGTTTTGGGTGGATCAATTAGGGTACTTGGAAAGAAACACAGGTTAATTCTCTTATGACGATCGATTGTATTTCAATTACTCTCGAAATACATGTTAATTAGGCGAACACTGAATGGAAGGCTTCGCACTGGTGTGGTTGTACTCCCGAGTCTATAACACGATTCATCGGATTGGTACCCAGCTACTAACTATCCTTTAATTGAACGCGATATCTTTAGTTTACTCGTCCGTTCAGTTTGGCCCACAGTGGCCAAATAACCTTGATGAACGGGATTTCTGTTCGTGTGCTACCGCACAACGGTTTAGACTGACTCTCAGTCACCGACTGCTGTAATGAACGCGATTTCTGTCCGGGTGCTGTCGCACCACGGTCTCGACCCCCAGCTACCGACTGAACTTTAGATATATATTTGTTCCCAGATAGATCATATGACCCTTCGCTTCCCCCTTCAGTTCATTATTTTTAATTAATTGGTCGGTAGAACGCATATGGAGTCCCATTTACGAGAACCTCACTCTAGACCACCTAAGATGTCCCCTTCCTGTCAAAGCTATGCTTGAAAATAAACACCAGGTGCGACCCTTAAAATTTATGGTTGCGGTCGGCTTTTCCTAGGGGAGAAAAATCCTACCAATGCAGAGTCCGCAACAAATTTTACAATGCACACAAGATATTTGTTTCAATACATGTATATATTCCTTTAACATTCAATTAATATTCTATATATTCCTTAACAGTTAATTAATCAACTCGAGGAAGAGAGTACCGTTTCAACCTATATGTATGATTTGAATATAAGGTATAAAAATACGCCCACTTTGGTTTATCACTCATTTACAAACTCGCAGGTATGTGCAGCTTGTCACAAGTACCTACACTTATGGCGAAAGAAGATGAGAGATCCTTTGGTCAAAGTTACATATTACCAAAGAATTTATAACCAAACTATTATGTACACCAATAAGGTACTACTAAATCTACATATAGAGTGTCAGTAAGAATTATAAGCTAATAGCAGCAGCTGAGTCGTTGACAGACTGAGGAACAGCCCGAGGTGGGTCAGACGTGTACCTGCCCTGGATAGGGCTAAACCACGTAATGACGGGATGAGGGTGTTGCAGGTTGGCGGATAAAAATTAGGTTGGGATAAAAAGGAGGTAGTTGCTCCTCAAATGCTGAAGATTCGGGTGCATCGGCCCGTGCACCGCTAGTGAAATTATGTAAACAAGAAGTGATGGATGAAAAGACAGCTAACCCAGGCAAAATCTTGGGTTGGGGTAAATTTAGTTCAGGTTGAAATATGTGCCTTATGGTTAAGAGTAATGCCCACAAGCCATACGGGGTAGCCAGTATGGTTTTAGGCATCGTTCTCTTGGACACTCTGATGAGATAGTAACCTGTCGTAAAATTTGGTGGCCCAGCGTCTAAATTCATCCTCCACGTAGCAGAGATGAAGTCTCGTGAAGTAGTCCCACGGGGAACCGTTCTAATACAGAATAGATGACCCGAAGGAGTGCATGTTGGACCAGCAGTAGGTTGGAGCCTGCAATCAGTTAACAGACTTCAAACGCGTAAAGTTGTATAGAGAGGATTAGAGCCTGAAAGGCTTAGCTTCAAGAGTACGGGCATTGTGGAACGCAACACTGGGTTATAAGAGGCCAAGGCCTCAAGCCCGATGCGATAACCCACGAATGGGCTCCCCGAAAGTTAGGCCCCTATCCAGATTCACTCCCAAGTACTTAATGAAATTCTCCCAACTTATACTACGCCCAGAGTAGGTGAATGAGGGGAAATTGGTGGGAAAGGAACACTTTGTAAATAGGATCGCTTGGCTTTTCTCCGGGTTGATGAAAATCGCCAAAGCCGGCACCATTCTTGGGGGAGGCGGAGGTGTCGCTGAAGGGGATTGAAGGTTCTGCGTATGCATTTGTTTGTGGTGTACAATAGCACGCTGCCAGCATATTGTCCTATGTTGACGTGCGGTTCAATGGGAGGGACAGCCAGATATAAGTTATAAAACGTAGGCGACAGAGCAGAATTCTCAGGGACTCCACCCCTGACGGACCTTCTTGTTGATTTTTGCGCCACTGCGACAGTGAATTAACGATGTTTCGGGAAAGAGAGAACGAGGTGAGCGGCATGTGTTTGTAGCTCCAGGTGGAGGAGCTTGTGAAGGAGATCCACGTGATAGGTGATAGAGAAGGCCTTCTCGATATCCAAGGACACCGCCGTGGCGTATGACCTGGTTTGGAAACCCAGGGCATCAGCCTCCACCACGGGCAGCAACTGCTGGGAAGTCGAGTTCCCGGGACGAAAACCAAACTGGTGAGGAGGAATGGTTAGAATGTCTCCTAGTAGCGGGGATAAGCGGTTTAAGAATAGCTTCTCGAATGTCTCTGAGAGGACAGAAAGGAGGCTGATAGAACGGTAGTTGTCTGGATGGAACGGGTTTTTCCTCTGCTTCAAAATGCATATCATTCTTGCCTCGCTTCCACGTATGTGGAAAGTGACTTAGGGTGAGACACATATTGAAGGCACGCCTGAGAAGGAGCACGGCTTTGAAGGAAGGTGGCGAAGCATGACATGCGTTAACCCGTCAGGACCCGCTACCATTTTAGGGTTAAGACACCGGAGTGCGCTCTGTAGATCACTGGGCCTTATTATGGGAATACGATCCACCTCAGCGGGTCATCTAAAGTAACGACGTACCTCCCCCTTAACACTATCGAAGAAATCTAGGCCATGGGGGTCGTTTTTGGCCTCAATAAGCTCTTTAAAATATTTTGCTACGCTGTAAATCTGTAACTGTGAATAACTTATCGAACCCGGTAATGCTATTAATCAAAAAACGATTCTGTACCTGAAGAATAGGTGTATAAATCGATGTATTTCAAAACCAATGCGTGATCTCCAAACATTTTTTGAAAAATAATTTATGAATAACTAAATGTACTTTGGTATAACGTGACTTAGTTTTAAATCATTGCAACTTCAAGTATACAGAGGCTTGTGTTGTAAACATTAGGGAAGCAGACCCTATCTAATAGGTTTCAGGCGCAATTGGTGACAGGGTTAGCAACTAAATTCTCAGTACTGGTGGACGACAAGCCCAACCTATGCCAGCGGAATATGGGGAGTATCAGCCAAGTCTTACCTACATCACCTTCAAATTCTACAATCGCGATTCCTCCGCACTGCCACAGACTCACTTTAGTACATCCCCAACCTAGTTATCCGACGAGACTTACCTATCCCCACAATAACAGACTACATCCATACCAGTGGCCACGTTATGTCCTAGTGGTTAGACCACACGACTCTCACCAAAGAGACCAGGTTCGATCCCAGACGACCGCATGTGATACTTGCGGTGGGCAAAGCTGCGAAGGGCGGGTTTCCTCTGGGTGCTCCGGCTTCCCTCGCCATCTCATTCCACCTGTGTTTATCTTCATTTCATGTATCAATATCACTGCCTGTGGTGCAACATGTAGTGAAAGTCCCAGGCTTCATCATTTAACTCTTATTACTTTAGTTAATTGATGGAAATTAATTATTTATTCATACTAGCTGTATATATGTTAATATTTTTTATAGAGGGACTCAAGTACTTACGCTAGTCACCACAAACGGTGTATCTCGAATGCGAGAGCCCCTAGTGGTTTACTGGGGAAATATATGAGTCAATTGGAGAATTTAATATCATGACGGCAAGTTGGCCATGGCAGCTCAATGGGTTAGAGCGACTGGATGGAAACCAGAAGATCAGTGGTTCAAATCCGGGCCATGGCATTGAATTTTTCATGTTGACTCTATCAAAAACCTTAGCCTATACACGGCTAGTATGAAGAAATGATTAATTTCCATCAATCCTTAAATAAGTGATTACACAGCTAAGATGCAGCTCCTGGGTGTCCATTATAAGTATGTGTGTGACAATAGTTGTGATGACGTCACATACCTTCTTGGGAATCTCCAACACTTACACATTCCATACTTTTTCTTTTCTTTGGCCCCTGTGGAAATTCTTCATTTAAGTTTCTGTGTACCTCATCTTTTTTCAATCTTTTTCATTTTTTCAACCTTCTCTTTTCCATTTGTTGTGTAAATATAAGGATTTCAGTCTGTAGCGTTACACTGTCTTTGCCCTTCTTTTGAAGTTGCTGCTGCAAATTGTCTACATGAGGTAGGATTTTGTGTAAAACTCTTAACCAAAAAGTAAAATTTGGATCTTCAAGAGCTCTTTTATGGCTACTGGCTTTATTTATTGTGGTTGTATTAGTGGAACTCTCTTCAATAATTTCGAAGCAATATTTCAGGTTTTCTATGTTTTCGTACATAACATTGGCGGTACGAATGTTGTAATTCAATGTTTTTAAAGCAACTCTGGGCAATCTTGCTTGCACTACTTTTTCTAAAATATGAGGTCGCAAAGAGGAATTGGATAAGAATGCTGGGATATCCGACAGATCTGAAAACAACACGCGTACCTGCGAATTAGGGTTAGTTGTGTTTTGTATGATGAAATTCAGCCAGTGTGCATATCACTGAACAAAGTACGGATATGGATATGTTTCCCTTATTTTGGCATGTACTCCACCAGTCGTTCCACTCATAACACTGGCCTCGTCAAGGGTTTCAGCAATGAACTTTCTTTGGTATTTCCAAGAGGCGGTAGATTTCATTCCTTATGCACTTTGTCAGAGATTCCGTATCTCTTCCTTCATGGTTCACAAAAGCCCGAAGTCTCTCATTTGTGAATTCCTCATATACGTAACGGAATACCAAAACCATCTGACAGTGATTTGAAGCGTCAGTTGTCTCATCACACTGAATGGGAACAAACTCAGAAGCCTGTATCTGTTGCTCTATTTTTTCCTATAGGCTTTCAACATGCAGTCTAATAGATCATTCTGCAATGTTTTCGAAGTTCCTTTCAATACTGTGGTTGTTTCTAAATGTCCCTTCATCATTGTATGCAGTTCAGCTGTATAGTCAATGAGGTCCCTGAGCACTGGATTGGAAGAAGTAACAGATTGGTCATTTGCTCGTAAAGTTAGTTCAAACATAGCGCAAAACTTCACACATGAAATAAGCCTTTTTAAAATATGTCTATCTTTACTCACTTGAATGTTATGTTTCCTAACATTTTCTTTAAACGCCGAGTCAAGACATGATGAAATGTTTTGTTTTCCTAGAAGTGACATATGTACCACACTAATCATATGGTGCACTGAATATTCATGTATATTTTTTCTGTTTACTCACTCCCTTAGCTGTCCACAAACAATTGACACATTTAGGAGCAAACAGAACACACCGATAACAGAAAAAGGACTTGAGAATTTCGCAGCCACAGATCCAGTCACATTTCTTATATAAGGCCTTACTTTTTCTTCAAGAGTCAACCTTGAAAATTGCACTTCCATTAGAGATTTTACAAAGTAATCCATCATTCTTTAGTCACTGGATTTGTCAATGCCACCTGTAACACTCTATTAATGTTCCTAACGCCACAAAGAACACTAAAATAAGAAACCCGTGCATTTTAGCAATATAAAACTACTCTGCGGACTGCTCTAGGCGCGAACAGGACCGCGCCGGATGAGCACAGGCGCAAGTGCTTCGCCCACTCCCTTGCCACCTTCAGAACTGCATGCCTTCTGTTACGTGCAAATGCAGCAGGCCGGCGCTAATCTTACTGCGCCGAGCCATACACTGTAGGTATACACTTTTACTACCTTATGAAGATTTCTCATATCTTAAAAGTAAACTGTCCTTACTTGTTGAAAGGCCATGATTCATTTATTTCCGTAAGGACTTTTCCAGAGGGGGGCGCCTTCACGCCCTTATGATGAAACGCCCCTGCATTTAGAGAGTGTGTTTGAAGACTTCTTTTTATCAATTTGTGAATGCCAATACCATTCTCGTCAGTTTGTTCACAGTTTAATAGCTGATTATGCCTACCAAAAGAAGGATCAAAGTCCCTGATAATCACTGGAAACAATCTTCTGTTTTTGTGATTGGAGGCATCTGTAGCTGCAGAGGAAAATGCACTGCACTTTTCTGAATCATTTATCAAATCCAAAAAATCATCCACACTTCTTGACACTAACGCATTTCTTGCAAATACACTCTGCCTTCATTCTTCCGCAATGCATGATTTTCTACATTTGAATCACAGTACAAAGTTTTAGCTAGTTTGTTGCACAGTCTACGCTACTCTAACATAGTTTATGTTTCACTGTGCGATACACCACTAACTCGCTCAGTGGTACTGCAGTATTGTCAGATTCACTATGTTCACCCAAAGACTGAAAATAACTGGATATCTTACTAGAAGAGTTAATTCCCCGAACTCGCATTTGTGTGAATCATTATTTTCATGCTGTGCTCAATCAGACTGCCGCCATGTATAATGCTGATGTCACACTTACGAATGAACATTGCGCTTTATAATTATTTTTTATTGGCTAAATTCATAAATAAGTTTCTTCCCACTTATTCTGGTACACACACATATATGCCTTTCCCTTTCCTTTTAGCAAGTTATTTGTGCCCATTTGCACCTATAATTCACTTCTTAGTGAATAATCACAACAAATGAATTTCAACTCAACTTTCCGCCTCGGTAGCTAAATGGTAGTGTGTCTGCCTCACTTTCAAGAGGTCCCGAGTTTGAATCTCTACCAGGATGAGTTACCGGATAAAGACTTTTTCCGAGGTTTTCCCTTATCTTGAAAGATAAATGTCGTGTAACACTAAGCTGTATGGAAACTGTGCTCACCTGAGCACCATTTTACCCATTTCATTCATCGTCCGATATAACTTCACGTTAGAGGACGTAAATTAACAAAGAAAATCAAGTCAGCCTAATTTCGACAGATGCGCAAGCAGAAATGAGCAGACGGAAACATCGTCGCAGCTAGCGCCTTATTTAGATGGTCATGCTATCCATATTACGATATTACAATACACTATTAATTTTTGCGCTATTCCTGTTAATACAAATGTACGGCACACAAAATAACCGAAAGTAGTGTACTTAGAAAAATGCACGACCGTTTTAAGTGTCAACCTAGTGTCATTTTCTAAAATACGGTGGATTTGAGCTTCTGGGCTAAACCAAAACGGGAGACGGGCGCTTGCTGAAAAATTTCACAAAATAAAGGAGTTCCTATTCAATATTTCAAAATATTGCTATGTACCAGATATCGGATAAGGGGACAGAAATGTTGCTCAAACGGCTACAGTAACAATGAGGGAATAGCTGAAACTCCACATTCTCATCGTGGACACCAAGATATCTAAAGTTCACTAACAATACAAAACAGTGTACATATTCATCTTTATTCATCCTTGGTATTCTTCTACAAGGTAATGGGTACGTCAAGCACAATGTTTACGGAATAACATTAACATAGTAACAGATCCAACATATAGCAAAGAAAACAAAACAAAAGAATACAAGAATTTAAGAATTTTGTTTTAAGAAAACAAAAATGTATAAAAGAAGACACAAAAATACCACATTGTAAAAGAGAGAACTAACTAGGAACTCCTGTACATAATAAAAACATTCTTCAAATAAGAATTTGTGTAATTTGATCTTGAAAGCTTTTATTTTCTGTTGTATATGAAATGCCAACTTATTATACAATTGTATACCGTTATAGATAAAGGTGTGTATGAACAGGATGGTACTATGACTATTGACAGATTTGAGATTCCTCTTGTTTCTTTTTTAAGTGTCATTTGATAAGTCTTAAAATTACTTTTATTAACTTTAACATGTGGGAAAACATACATACATACATAAGACACACACACACACTAAAATTTTTCCTGTAGAAAGCGAACGTCTTGTGTTGGGTCAGTGGTGCTGCAAATCAGAATGAGTGGCAATTTATTCAGCACAATCTTTTTTTTTTTTTTTTTTTTTTTTTTTTTTTTTTTTTTTTTTTTTTTTTTGCTTGTTCCATTTATACTCACAATGGTCATACCGGCGGCCGTTCTCCTTTGGAACATACCGAAGGTGTTAACTCGTCATCTTTTGGTTTTTAATCATTACATCACGCACACATTCACACTCTCATTCATACTTCCAGACTCTGGGGAAGATGGGGGATTATCTTGGACGGAGAAAAATCCCCACCCCCACCGCCGGGAATCGAACCCGGGACCCCTAGCACGATAGGCAGGTGCTTCAGCAAAATCTTGACATACGGTGGATTCACATGAGATGCTGCCGACCTTGGCACACCGTATTATGCAATGCAAAACGCCTCCCTGGATCTGACTTTGAATTAACGTGTGTATAAGAATTTCTCTCGTATGATTTTGAAATCGTTTGGGATTTACTTCAGGGCCAATTTTCATGTATTCTCGGAGCTCCCTGAAAATATGCGGGATCAGTTCGGTAAGCTTAAAAAAGTGTTTTTACGAAACAATACGGAAACATCTACCAACAGAAACACATACAATCTGAGGTAAAAGCTGTGGTAGTCTTCAAGTGTTAGTCAATCCTTCTCCAGCTACTTAGCGACTGCGATGCTGCCATCGTGGAAATGAGAATACCATGCATTATCGCTATTTGGAAGGAATTCGTTTAGTTTATCTTGCTGTCGAACCACTCATAAGGAAACGGTGCTTTTACTTTTGCGTCCGACAGCACATATTTAAAATTTATAATTTTCGAGGCTTCTGTGCCAAGGAATAGCCTTGAAAAAAGTCCATAAATGAACCCTTCTTTTTACATCGTCTGCGCTTACGACGTCAAATTGTTAGAAATGTTTACCAAAAATTAGGTGTATGTCCGTTGCACCACTTTTCTAATAATAAATATTGTAGCCCCGGGGATTGTGGAAATACACTTGTTCGTATGTTCTGACACCATCCAACTCTTAATTTATTACCACCCGGGTGTAAAAGTAAGTACTGCGAGCAGTGAATGTCGGGAGTTTCGAGCAGCGCCAGTTGGTATGTACTACAGAGACTTATAGGAACTTTAGACTTATGTGTTTATTCTGTGTATTTTTAAAAACTGAAATAGATTGTAATTTAGCATTTGAATAACAACTCTAGTTACAAATAAAGTGAGTTTGGTACAAGTTCGTATAGCTATTTTGTCACCATATGTACGAGTGGTTATATGTTTGTGGTGTTGCAATTTATAGTTGCGGCATTTGTAGGAATAGATTGGGTATAACACATGAACACACTTCGGGCCGAAAAAATGACAAATTATGATCACCCAGGTGGTAATAAATTAAGTGTTGGATGGTGTCTGAAAATACGGGCAAGTGTATTTCCATAATTTCTGGGATTACAATAGTCATTAGAAAAGTGGAACAACGGACGTATAAACTTCGGTAAAAATTTCTTACAATTTGGAGTTATAAGCACAGACAACATATGAAATACGGTTTGCTTTATGGGTTTATTTAAGAGCAACGGTTGTTATCGTTTTCAATGGCGGCAGAATATAACACAGACTGACAGATCACTTGCGAAATGAAAGTTGTTTTATGAAGCCCAATTTCGTAGAGTCTCTGAACATTCTGAAAACTGCATACGTTGATAAGTACAACAAACGGCGAAGTCTCCATAAATAGGCATGACAAAACCGATGGAACAATACCTTTCGATATTGAGTTGCATCGTCCATACATATTTCAAGTATCCCTGCTCGCCATCACACATCACAAGCCTTCTCAAGGTCAAGAAATTTCTCAACGGTTTGACAATTCTTCGTGAATCCTCCATGAATTGCATCAACATCGACGGTCCTCAGTCAGGGACGTATTTAAGGGGGTCCAGGGGTTCCGGAACCCCCCAAATGAATTATCATTTCAAAGCTTTAATAAATATTTGAAATAAAACTTAGTTTAAAATAAATCGAAAAAGTTTATTCAAGCTTCTCATTTTAACGTCTCTATTCACTGTCAGGCAGACATGAAGTTATTTAAGAGATAAACAAGAAGTTACTACACAGCAGCTGTAGAACTCATCAAAATCCACGAATAATGTCAATTACAATTATGTATTGCAAAGTTAACCAATTCCGATATATTATAATTTGTTGATTAGAATTCCCAGATACTTACTTAAAGGTATGTAATTTTTAACTCCGAAGTTTCTATTCCCTTTTTCAGTCAAGGAGAACTAATACTTCAAATGCATCAATCAGTGGTTCGCCTATTAAATATCTGATTACTGCTTACATAATTTATCATCACAGATATAAGAACAAAAAATGATCAATGTGCAAAGCCTTTCTACAGACTTTATCCAAAGAAAAAAAAAACTTTTCTAAGAACAATTTGTAGAAGCTTGGGTGGAGCAAGTCATGTGAATATATTACATGTATTTTTATTTTTACTAACATGATAAAAGCACACCCCTGATTAATTATTTATTAAAAGCAAATAATTCAACGTAAATTTTTTGGACCCCACCCCGGTTATTGAATTCTAAATACGTGCCTGTACACAGTTGAACGGCGTATTGGAGCAGGTTTTCCAGTAAAGGCAAACACTGAAAAAATCTGACAGCATGCATTCTAATATGAACTGAATTCTGTCCACCAAGGAACCGTAAATACCGTATATTGGGGTGAGTAGTCAACCGGAGAAGGAATCACCTCTGTGAGAAGTTGACTTAAACATTCACGACGTCTTGTACATTACTTTTAAGTAATCAACCTAACCTACTAGATAACAATGCCAATGCTTGACTCTGACATCAGAGTTTATGGCCATGTGGTGCAAGACAAGATAGGAATCGCTAACCTATCAAAACTAGGATCGTAGTGCTGAATCCCGGTAGAGTTTTATTTTGCATTAAAGAGAAGCTATGGTAGAAGACGGTAGGGTCCGTATAACACCGGTGAGATGGCAAGGAACAATCAAATAACTGGTTTGCTAGTTAACGACGCTGCAATTGCCATGATCATATCAGAAATGACAGTCTGTGGGAAGTTTGTCTCGGTGGAGTTCTGTTACATGCCAGTAAATCTACTAACATAGGGTTGTAGCTTTTAAGTACAATAAAAATCCATCGGTTTAGGCCGGATTTGAATATGCGACCTGGGAGACACGGTTGGATGCTGACAGGTTTTGAATGAATGCAAATGTTAAAGGGATGGTAGTAATATGATCATGCCATATGGTCAACAAGCGTTAAAGTGTTGGGCACTGACGTCCCACACCAACTGAAAAGGTGAAAAACTAAATATAAATCAATGAGCGTGAAGTTGCCAGACGGAGGCAGGCAAATCTGCAAATGGTGGTTCCATCCTTACAGCGACTGACTAGATATCAAGAATGTAACGATAGATCTCACAAATATGTCATTTCTGACGAGCTTTGTAGTATCTCCGTACTTATAAATACCCTCTTCCGAAGTAACATTACACTGTAATTGGGTGTACCGCCTGATTTGAAAGCACTCTTGCGGATGTAGCTTAATCTTTTGCAAAAATGTGACTAAAGGCTAATTCTTAATGCTCCGATAAGATATTCGTGAACTTTGTTTCCCTTTTGATGTTATGTAAACGACTTAGCATAGTACAGACCTACTTACTTTCAGAAAGTCGGTTCTATCATAATTACTTCTGAACTTTGTCAGTGATGCATTGATATTGTGACCTTGTTGGTTAGTGAAATTAGAAGTCCAGGTTACAAACACCCAAAATAGCTCTTTAATTTCCGTAGAAACATACTTTGCCAACCTTTACAGTCGCTGAATTACGTCACATACACAATACAAATTGCAAGGTCAACGACCACAACACAGCTCACACAGCTGTTCACGCACACGAGTTCAATTAACAACTGACTGAATGTGGCGGAAGGCGGCTCCCTTTTTATAGATTGCTCACTATCCGGAATGTTCTCAAACAATCAAGACGACGCTGGAAAAAAGACGAACTCTATAGAAATCCGTCTATTTCTCCCCACCCTTTCGGAGACCTTTCAGCTCCGCATTGCACTGCCCGTCTCTTTTGGCTCGTTGACCGAAACGCCTCGAATTAAAAATGTGTTCGCGACACACCTCCCTCCCCAAGGCTGGCCGTCCCGAACAACACCATCGTATCGGCCCAACGATCCAGGTGTACCACCAACATTTTTCCTCGGGGCACCTTCTGGATGCGGTAGACCACGTCGTTAATCCTCTTTACCACCCGGTAAGGTCCTTGCATGTTTACTGAGGCTTCGAGCAGCGTCCCTTGGTCCGGGTAGGATGGTACAACCAGAACAAGTCACCTTGCTGGAACCCTTGGCTGTAGGCTTGCCTGTCCTATCGGGTCTTCATGCGGTCACTCGCCATCTGGATGTTCTGATGAGCCATCCCGTGCATGTCGTGGAGACGGTCCACCAAGTTTTCCACACACTCGCTTGTTGGCTGTTTCGCTTCCCTAAAGACAGGTCACAAGGGAGGCTTAACTCTCGACCGAACGTTAAAATGGCTGCCGTCATCCCAGTGGTGTGTGTCGACGAGCGGTATGCCAGAAGGAACAGTGACACCTTGACGTCCCAGTCTCGCTGATGGCTGGCCAGGACCTTCCTCAGATGTTCTTCTATGGTTTTGCTGTACCTCGACCATGCCGTCTGACTGCGGGTGAAGGGGTGTTCTGCGGGTCTTCTTCACCCAAAAATCTTTCCAGTGCCTCCTTCATTAGGTTAGACTCAAAATTGGTGCCCCAGTCACTGTGGAGCACCAACGGCACCACAAAACGGTAGGACAGTTGCTCAACTAGGCAGTCTGTGATGGCCTTTGCCTCCGGGTTCGGGATGGCATACTCCTCTGACCACTTCGTGAAATAGTCCACGACCACCATTAGGTACTTGTTGCCTCGGTCGGACACTGGGAATTGTCCAGCTATGTCGACAATGATGCGTTCGAAAGGTGCTCCGACGTTATATTGCAGCATGAGACCCCGGTTCCTAGTCTGGGGTCCGGGAATCGCAGCTCACACGTGACATTGACGGCACCACCTCTCAGCGTCTGCTCGGAGTCTCAGCCAGTAGTAGCGATGCCGGAGTTTGTCGATCGTTCGGTTTGCTCCCAGGTGTCCTCCTGAAGTACCGGCGTGCACTTCCTCCAAGACTTCCAGGACCTTACTCCGAGGAAGTACCAACTGTTCTCTCAGCATCTTCCCATCAGGTGATTCCCATACCCGGAACAGCACACCCTCTTTGATCTTCAACGACTCCCATTGGGCCCAGTACGACTTGTACGCAGCGCTTCTGTGTGCGATGTCCTCTCAGGTCGGCCTCGTCCCTCCTCCACTTCCCACAAGTGTGGCCCCAAGTCGGCGTCCACCAGCTGCTCCCTCCTCAGGCCTGCGCTATCCCAGGCGTCCGCAGACACTGCCGTGACCACTCTGACAGCTGCGGCACGCTCCTTCTCTTCCACTCTAGTGTATTCGCCGCACT
The DNA here is from genome assembly GCA_030765055.1 of Mantis religiosa. Taxonomy (NCBI): domain Eukaryota; kingdom Metazoa; phylum Arthropoda; class Insecta; order Mantodea; family Mantidae; genus Mantis; species Mantis religiosa. The sequence continues at coordinate 354,245,942 of CM060950.1, forward strand.
CTTCCTGGCAGGGTCTTCGTGACATGGCGTCTGCGTTGCTGTGGCTCTTACCTCTACGATGGTCAGAGGTGAAGTCGTACTTCTGCAGCCCCTGGACACAACGGGCTGTCTGGCCTTCCAGGTTCCTAAAGGTAAGTAGCCAGGTGAGGGCAGAATGGTCAGTCCTCAGGTGGAATGGCTGACCGTCCTGGTACTTGTGGAAGTGCTCCAAGGTTTTTACTACCGCCAGTAGTTCTCGCCGAGTATTGCAGTAGTTCTACTTTGCCTTGGATAGCGTCTTGCTGTAGTAAGCTATCACCCGCTCGGGCCGTCCTGCACTTGGGATAGGACGCCTCCGATGCAATGGTCGCTGGCGCCGGTGTCTACAATGAAGCCGCCACCTGATTGTGGGAACCCCAAAATAGGAGCACCCCAAAATAGGAGCACAGCAGAGTGTCTTCTTCAAGTGCTGGAAAGCGGATTCGGCGTCCTCCGTCCACATATAAGGCCGCTGTTGCTCTGTCAGGCGTGTGAGAGGCTTGGCGATGTTGGAGAACCCTTTATGAAACGGCGATAGTAAATGCACAGCTCCAGGAAACTGCGCAATTCACATTTATCCTTCGGCCGAGGCCAATCTCTCACGGCCTGTGTCTTCTCCGGGCCTGTGGCCACTCCGATTGGTGAGACTATGTGGCCCAAGTAGTTGACTTCTTTGCGGAAGAGCTGACACTGCTTTGCGTTTACCTTCAGGTTGGTTGCCTGCAGTATCTGTAGCACCTTGCTCAGGTTTTTGAGATGGTCTTCGAAGGACTTGCCGACGATGATGTCCAGGCACAGAAGGTAGGTGTCATAAATCAATCCTCTCATCACTGACTCCATGAGGCGTTTGAAAGTAGCTTGTACGTTGCAGAGGCCAAAGGGCATAACTTTGAACTGCCAAAGCCCTTGGCCTGACGAGAATGCAGTCTTTTCCTTGCCTCTCGGGTCCAGAGCTACCTGCCAGTAACCGGACTCCTGGTCCAGGGTCGAGAACCACTGACCACCAGCAAGCGAGTCGGGGGTGTCGTCAATCCGGGGTTCGGGGAAGCAATCTTTCCTGGTGATCCTGGTGACAGCGTTCAACTTCCTGAAGTCCACGCAGAAGCGTAGCACGCCGTTCTTCTTCGTTACCAAGACTACAGGGGAACACCAAGGGCTGCCAGACTCTTCAATCACTCCTCTGATCTCATGTCCTCCAACATGTCCCGTACCGCCGATTGTTTCGCTAGCGAGAAGCGTCTAGGTGGTTGTCGAATAGGCCGGGTGTATTCGGTGTCGATGTGGTGGAGCGCTCGGTCCGTGCGGCCGTAGTCACTGTCGCCTTGGCTGAAGACGCGCTAGTATCGTCTCAGTGGTTGTCGAACCTTCTCGAGCTGTTCTGCGGTCAGGTGGTTGGTCACCCTCCACAATAAGCCTTCCAGCCAGAGCCCCAGGTGTTGCGTCGGCACCGGCTCCTAGGTCATATCGATTGGTGTTACGTTGACCACGGACTCACACGTTCCCAATTCCTTCCCGGCCTGTACGTCGTGATCGGTATCTGTTGGGTTGAGCAGCCTCACCGGAACCTCCTCTGGGCACGGCAAAAATGTCATGGCTACACACAGCCCGTGCACAGCATCTTCGCTGGCCTTCCAGTCGCGCCGGTAGCACCACCTCGCTTCTCGCGGAGACAACCACGTCTTCCTTCAGGACGACCCTGCAGATTACCAGGCGTTCTTCGCGTTGCCGGAGTATTACCTCTTCTCCATTGAGCCGCAGGACATTCCTGCCGACGTCGACCGTCGCCACGTGGCTCCAGTCCCAGTATCACCTCCTCAGCCACCTCTGTGACGAGCACCCACAGACGTACGGCACTTCGCCCCAAGGTCAACTAAAGCAGGGCCTCCCTATCCACGGGCAAGGTGTCGCCCGATGCCCTGAGTAGCTGGTATGGTCGGCTTGGTTTCCTGGACGGCAAACCCCTAGCAACGTCAGGTCTGATGACGATCGTGGCTGCCCAGGTGTCCATCAGCACGCGGCACGGCTTCCCTCTACCCCAACCGTACGCGATGAGGCTTTCATCCATGCGTCGGCTGACGGCGCGCAGTGCCACTCGAGGAAATGGTGTGGACGGCGCCGTCGTGCTCCTCGCCACACCGGGCCTTACTCGTTCTTCCGCCTGCTCTTCCTGGTTTCGGCAGTCTCTCCCAGGAGTCCCGACAGTCCACATCTCCAACACACGCCATTTGGTCTTCGTCGGCGTCCTTCGACTGGCCTTCGTCTTCCATGTAGCGGATACTCCTGGTTCTCGACGTCGGGGTGGCCGTCACCTTGGCCGCCTCCATCCTCAAATCTGCCGTTAACGCCTCGTGGATGGTTTTGTAGTCGCCGAGCATTAGGCGCTGACGTATCTCAACGTCTCGTACCCCGTCAACGAACTTGTAGGCGGCTTCACGGGATACGTATTCAGGTGAGAGGTCAACCAAAGCTTTGCTGGCCGGCTGTTCCTTTGCCAGAGCAAACTCCTGCAGCGTCTCCCCCAGCTACTGCGTCCTTGATTTCAGTTGGCTGAGGTAGGCTGCGGCAAAGCGTTGGTTCCCAAAGCGGTTCTCCAGGGCCTCCCAGATGTCTTTGGGTGCCGTTGCTGTCCGGACCACGTTCAGGACTTCTGCTGCCCGTCCCTGGAGGCTGGCTATTAGCTGTGCGGTCTCCTCCTCTGGTGACCACTTGTGCTTGGCCACCGTGCCGAATTGGCGGTGAAAGACAAAGTGGACGTGCCGTCGTACTTTGGCGGTTTGACGCGCGCAGATGTTGTGTCGCGTCCCATCGCGTCGGCCTTCAAGTACTTCAACCTGCCGACGATGTTCTCTACCATGGCGTTTAGGGACTTGGTGTTGCTGTCGGCCTTTCCCTCTAGATTGTTAAGGCGGTTCGCCAAGTCTTCGACGTCTTCCACCATAGCGTTCAGGGACTTGGCGTTACTGTTGGCCTTTCCAGTGAAGCGGTTCGCAAGTTCTTCGACGCGCTCGGCCACTTGGCCCTCCTTTTGCCCAGCTCCATGGCGTCATCCCTCACGCCAGCCCACTGTTCCTCAAATTTGGCGGCGAGGGCCTCGTTCGCCACTTTCATTTCCGTAGCCAGACTGTCGTTCGCTGCTCTCATTTCCATGGTTAACGTCGCAGTGAGGGTGTCGTTAGTCGTCTTCATTTCTTTCATCTCGGTGGTAAGGTTGTCGTTAGGCGTCTTCATTTCTGTGGATAATTCGGCCACCTTCGCGGTAGTCGTCGTTGCCAAGTTGTTATTTGCCGTCACCAACTTCTCCAGAATCTGTGCTAATGCAGCCTACATGTCATAATGTCTCACTCCTAACACCAATTGTGCCTGCTGATTCGTGAAATTAAAAGTGCAGGTTATAAACACCCAAAATTGCTCTTTATTTCCGTAGAAACATACTTTATCAACCTTTACAGTCGCTGAATTACGTCACATACACAATACAAATTGCAAGGTCAACAACCACAACACAGCTCACACAGCTGTTCACGCACGCGAGTTCAATTAACATCTGACTGACTGTGGCGGAAGGCGGCTCCCTTTTTATAGATTACTCACTATCCGGAATGTTCTCAAACAATCAAGACGGCGCTAGAAGGAAGACGAACTCTATAGAAATCCGTCTCCTTCCCCCGCCGTTTCGGCGAGCTTCTATCTCCGCACTGCACTGCCCGTCTCTTTTAGCTCATTGCCCACGCCGCCTCGAATCAACAGTGTGTTCGCGACAATATTGTCACCCGAACGTCGGAACTCCCGATAGAACCGGCCGGCAGTAGGGCCAGACGGGAAGCATTCGGCCACGCCTACCCATTTGTCTTATAGCGCTAACGAAGGGCTGGTTGGAAAAACATCACTCGCCGTCTCCCCCTGCCGTCTGGAACCTTCATGGTAATTCACTGAAACGCCGGACTTCCAGAATCAGCGATATTACTATAAAAAGGGGTGAGCAGCTGTGAGGAGCGCCGAGAAGGCAAACGGACTGGAAGACGGTGTACGTGTATCAGAGGAATTGTACGTGATTGTGAGCGTGCAGTGAACCTGTGACAGACGAACTGACGAATTGTAATTGTGTGTATTACGTAATTCAGTGTAATCGGCAAGTGTTCCAACTGTAATTCGGTGGAAATAAAGAACATTTTGAGTTTGTGCAATTGGACTTTTAATTTCACGAACCCACAAAGTCACAACTGGCATCAGGAAGTGGGATAACGGCCATGGAATCGGCATTGGAAAAGATTTCGGAGAAGATGATGGAAATGAAGGCCTAACTGACCTCGGAAATGAAGACGGCAAATGACAACATCGCGGAGAAAATGGAAAAGAAGTTGGAGACGGCGAATAGCCGAGAAGATGTACGAATTAACAACGAAGACGGAAGCTGCAAACAACAACCTGGCAGCGGAACTGATGGAAATAAAGACGGAATTGACCACGGAAATTAAAACGGCGAACAAGGCTCCCGCCGTCAAATTTGAAGAACGGTTGGCCGGTGTGAGGGATGGCGTGACGGAGCTGGGCAAGTGGATAGGCCAAGTGGACGAGCGCGTCCAGGACCTGGCAAACCGCTTCAATGGAAGAGAAAAAGGCCGACAGTAATGCCAAGTCCCTGAACGCCATGGTGGAAGACGTCGAAGACCTTGCTAACCGCGTTAAAAACCTAGAAGGAAAGGCCCACAGCAGCGTCAAGTCCCTGAACCTCATAGTGGAGGACGTCGTCGGCCGGAGGTTGAAGGACGCGGCGGGACGTAACACATCGGCGCCCGTCAAACCTCCGAAATATGACGGCGCGTCAACGTTTGAGGTCTTCCGCCGCCAATTCGACGCAGTGGCCAAGCACAACAAATGGTCACCAGAGGAGGAGGCCACACAGTTAATAGCCAGCCTCCAGGTTGGGGCCGCGGAAGCCCTAAACACGGTGCAGACAGCGGCGGCGCCCAAGGACATCTGGGAGGCCCTGGAGAATCGTATCGGAAACCACCACTTAGCCGCAGCGTACCGCAGCCAGCTAAAGGCAAGGTCACAGCAGCCAGGGAAGACGCTGCAGGAGTTTGCCCTGGCAGTTGAACAACTGGCTAGCAAGGCCCTAGTCGACATCCCACCAGAGTTCGCATCCCGGGAAGCTGCCTACACATTCGTTGACGGGGTACGAGACACGGAGATTCGTCAGCGCCTAATGCTCGGCGATTATGAAACCATCCGCGAGGCGCTAACGGCAGCATAAAGGTTGGAGGCGGCCAAGGTAACAGCTATCCCGACGTCGAGAACCAGGAATGTGCGCTATACCGGAGAGAGGAGGCCAGCCGAGGGACGCCGGCGAAGACCTAGTGGCCTGTGTTGGGGATGTGGACACCCGGGACACCTGAAGAGAAACTGCCCACACCAGTGAAAGCAGCCGGAAGAACGAGTAAGGGCCGTCGTGGAGAGGGGCACGTCGGCGCCATCACCACCATCCCCTCGAGTTACACTGCGCGCCGTCAGCCGGCGTATGGATGACAACTCATCGCGGACGGCTGGGCAAGAGGAAACCTTGCCACGTGCTGGTGGACACCGGGGTGGCCACGACCATCATCAGAACTGAAGTGGCGAAGGGTTTGCCGACGAGGAAGCCGAGCCTATATACCAGCTGGTGACAGCATCGAGCGACATCTTGCCTGTGGAGAAGGAGGCCCTGCTAAAGTTGACCTTTGGAAGGAGTGCCGTACGTCTGTGGGTGTTCGTCGCGTAGGTGGCTGAGGAGGTGATACTGGGATTGGATGCCCTCAGGAACCACGAGTCGACGGTCGACGTTGGCAGGAAGGTCCCGCGGCTCAATGGAAAAGAGGTAATACTCCGGTAACCCGATGAGCACCTTGGAATCTGCAGGGTCATCTTGAGGAAGACGTGGTGGTCCCCGCGATGAGCGAGGTGGTGGTGACGGCGCGACTGGAAGGCCAGAGAACCAGGAACATGATGCTGGACCAGAAGACGCCTGTACACGGAATATGAGTAGCCAGGGCATTGCTGCCGTGCCGAGAGGAGGTGCCAGTGAGACTGTTAAATCCAACGGACACCGATCACGACGTCCAGGCCGGGACGGAGTTGGGAACTTGCGAGCCCGTAGTAAGCGTAACAGCAATCGACAAGATATAGGATCCGGTGCCGACGCAACACCTGGGGCCCCGGCTAGAAGGTCTACTGGAGAGCGCGGTCGACCACCTCACCGCACAGCAGCTGGAGAAAGTTCTACAAATGCTGATACGATACCAGCGCGTCTTCAGCCAAAACGACAGTGACTACGGCCGCACGGATAAATTACTTCACTGCATCGACACCGGAGACGCCCGGCCTAATCGGCAACTACCTAGACGCGTACCGCTGTCGAAGCAAGGGGCGGTAGGAGGCATACTGGAGGACATAATATCAAGGGGAGTGATTGAAGAGTCTGACAGCCCTTGGTGTTCCCCTGCAGTTTTGATGACGAAGAAGAACGGCGAGCTACGCTTCTGCGTGGACTACAGGAAGCTGAACGCTGTCACCCGGAAGGACTGTTTCCCCTTACCCCGGATTGACGACACCCTGGACACGCTAGCTGGTGCACAATGGTTCTCGTCCCTGGACCTGAAGTCAGGCTACTGGCAGGCAGCTCTAGACCCGAGAGACAAGGATAAACTGCGTTCTCGACAGGCCAAGGGCTCTGGCAGCTCGCAGTTATGCCCTTTGGCCTCTGCAACGCACCCGCTACCTTCCAACGCCTCATGGAGTCAGTGATGAGAGGACTGACTTACGACGTCTGCCTGCTATACCTGGACGACATCATCATCGTCGGGAAGACTTTCGAAGACCATCTCGAGAATCTGAGTAAGGAGCTACAGAGACTGCAGGCGACCGACTTGAAGCTGAACGCGAAGAAGTGCCAGCTCTTCCGCGAGGAAGTCAACTACTTGGGCCACATAGTCTCAGTAACCGGAGTGGCCACAGACCCGGGGAAGACGCAGGCTGTGAGAGATCGGCCTCGCCCAAAGGATAAGAAAGGGTTGCGCAGTTTCCAGGGGCTGTGCAGTTATTACCGGCGCTTCATAAAGGGGTTCTCGAACATCGCCAAACCCCTCACCCGCCTGAAAGAAGAACACCGGCCTTATGTGTGGACGAAGGACGCCGAAGACGCTTTACAGCACCTGAAGAAGATTCTGTGTAGTGCTCCAATTTTGGGATTTCCACAACCAGGTGGCGCCTTCATTGTGGACACCGACGCCAGCGACCGTTGGATTGGAGGCGTCCTATCACAAATGCAGGACGGCTATGAGGTGAGAGCCTACTATAGCAAGACATTATCCAAGGCAGAAAAGAACTACTGCGTCACCCGGCGAGAATTATTGGCGGTAGTAAAGACCTTGGAGCACTTTCACAAGTACCTGTACAGTCAGCCATTCCACCTGAGGACTGACCATTCCGCCCTAACCTGGCTATTGAGCTTTAAGAACCTGGAAGGACAAACAGCACGTTGGGTCCGAGGCTGCAGGAGTACGACTTCACCTCGGAATATCGCAGAGGGAGGAGCCACGGTAACGCAGACGCTATTTCCCAAATACCCTATCGAAAAGTGTGCGGCCAGTGCACAAGACTGGCAGAGAAGGAGCGTGCCGCAGCACTCCGATTAGTCACGGCAAAGCCTGCGGATGGCTGGGATAGCACAGGCCTGAGGAGGGAGTAGCTGGCGGACGCAGACTTGGGGCCACTCTTGAGGGAAGTGGAAGCAGGGACAAGACAAACATGGGAGGACATCGCACCGAGGAGCGCCACATACAAGTCCTACTGGGCCCTATAGGACTCGTTGAAGACCAGAGAGGGCGTGCTGTTCCGGGTATGGGAATCGCCCGATGGGAAGACGCAGAGACAACAGTTGGTACTTCCCCGGAGTAAGGTCACGGAAGTCTTGGAGGAAGTGCACGCCGGTACTTCAGGAGGACACCTGGGAGCGAACCGAACGATTGACAATCTACGGCAGCGCTACTACTGGCTGAGACTCCGAGCAGACGCTGAGAGGTAGTGCTGTCAGCGTCACGTGTGCGCAGTGAGTCGCGGCCCCCAGACTAGGAACCGGGGTCGCATGCAGCAGTATGTCGGAGCGCCATTCAGAAGGATCGCCGTTGACAGTGCTGAACCGTTCCCAGTGCCCGACCAAGGCAAGAAGTACCTGATGGTGGTCGTCGATGGTGGTCACCAAGTGGCAGGAGGTGTATGCCATCCCGAACCAAGAGGCAAAGACAATCACAGGCTGCCTCGTGGAGCAAGTGGTCTGACGATCTGGGATGCCGTTGGAGCTCCACAGCGACCAGGGTGCCAATTTTGAGTCCAACCTAATGAAGGAGGCACTACAAAGACTTGGGGTTAACAAGACCCGCACAACACCTCTGCATGCCCAGTCGGATGGCATGGTCGAAAGGTACATCAAGACCTTAGAGGAACACCTGAGGAAGGTAGTGGCCAGCCATCAGCGAGCCTGAGACGCCAAGGTGCCACTGTTCTTGCTGGCGTACCGCTCTTCTACACACGACACAACTGGGATGACGCCAGCCAGCTTAATGTTCGACCGAGAGTTACGCCTCCCTTGTGACCTGGATTTTGGAAGCCCTCCGGAAGCGAAACAGTCAGCGACTGAGTATGAGGAGAACCTGGTGGACCATCTCCACGACATGCACGAGATGGTTCGCCAGAACATCCAGAAGGCGAGCGACCGCATGAAGACCCGGTATGACAGGCAAGCCAACAGCCAAGGGTTCCAGCAAGGTGACCTGGTCTGGTTGTACCGCCCTACCCGGACCAAGGGACGCTGCCCGAAGCTCCAGCAGCCAAGGCAAGGACCGTACAGGGTGGTGAAGGGGATTAACGACGTGGTCTACCGCATCCAGAAGGTTCCCCGAGGGAAGATGTTGGTGGTACACCTGGATCGCCTGGCATGCTACGATGGTGCTGTTCGGGACGACCAGCTTTGAGGAGGGAGCAGTGACACCCGAACGTCGGAACTCCCGATAGAACCGGCCGGCAGTAGTGCCAGACGGTAAGCATTCGGCCACGGCTACCCATTTGTCTTATAGCGCTAACAAAGGGATGGTTGGAGAAACATCACTGGCCGTCTCTTTCCGCTCCCCCTGCCGTCTGGAAACTTCGCGGTTATTCACTGAAACACGAGACTTCCAGGAATAGTGATATTCCTATAAAAGGTCCTGCAGTTGGCGAGTCAGTTCAGTTCTTGGGAGCAGCTGTGACAAGCACCGAGTGAGCAAATGACTGGAAGACGGTGTACGTGTATCAGAGGAGTTGTACGTGATTGTGAGCGTGCAGTGGACCTGTGACAGACGAACTAATGAATTGTAATTGTGTGCATTACGTAATTCTGTGTAATCGGCAAGGAACACTTTGAGTTTGTGCAATTGGACTTTTAATTTCACGAACCCACAAAGTTACAAGCTTGCCAGCTAATTAGGATCGTTTTCTGTGATCTAGGGATCTTATGCTAGCTTCTGGTTTCCAACATCGCGAGATCAAATACAGCGGAGGGTGATGGATTTTATTCCAGGGTAAAAATCCTTATCATGTGTTCCTTCAAGAGGTAAATAAAGCTGGCGATTCCGTTTCATTGATTTACAGAACGTAAAGGAAGTCCAAGCTAAATAAGTGGTCTCTGAGCAAAGTTAAAGCTGTCTTTGATGCTCAAAATAGAATGGGCTGCTGAGAACCACAGCGGTTAAACAGTGTCCATAAATAAACCTCATAAAAGGTATCAGTGGTTGACATGGGTTTTGGTGACAACTGAAATGTTCTATTTAGTAGTGAACTTAGTAGATGGCGATGGTGACATAGGGGTTGATGTTGAAGGCTTTTGGAGTGATCTAACTATGAGAACTTTTCTGCTACTTTCCCATTTATATTGCTGGTCCGAATTGCTATTTCCAACTTGGTACCGCTTTAATGCAACTAAGCTGAGGTTGCATAGCAAATTTCCTGACAAGAGGGCCGGCCCAAATGCAAGAGTTTCCGCCTGCTTCATAATCAGGATCTCTTGGATCGCTCTTTCCTTCATAAAATGGGGACATTGTGGGAAACTTGATGGGTGTTCACCACTGCAGTTAACCAAGCTGGATCTGATGTAAACACTTCGTCCTCCAAAATGTCTTCACAGTAAACACACATAGATTCTCTTTTACGAAATTTGCTAATATGTCTAAAGCGGTGATGCTACGTTCGAGTGGGTTTAAGATTAATGGCTTAATTTGAATGACTTCACATTCTACCTTATTACTTAATGGGAGATATGCCCAATTCAACATAAGGAACAGAGTACTTGTGAGCACAATTTCCTCCTTTCTTTCCTTTAAACCAGAAGCACAAACATAATACCTTAAACTTGAAGGGCTTCTTGAATCTCCTCATTGGACATACTGTCCAATGCATCAGTATTTGCAACTCCAACAAGGAGTTCAACATGTTTTGCATCTCAACTCTTATAGAGTAGGTGGCTAACATATTTGTTTGCAGTATTAGTACTGCCTGGAATGCTATATCCCAGCTATGGCTTTGAATTTTTCAATCTGACTCTACCTCTTCAAATTATCTTCTACACACAACTAGTATGGAACAGTTAATTTCCATCATATATATGTTTGGAGGAATTTAGTGACAGTGACGTCAAAATTAATTTCAGAAACTATTTGTAGTTGGTTTAATAATACTCGTCACTTACTTATTTATATTTATGAGAGACTAGTTTCAAAGACATTGAGATTGAAATGGAGGCGAATGTCTTTGAAACTAGTGTCTCATAAATATAAATAAGTAAGTGACGAATATTAATAAACCAACTACAAATAGTTTCTGAAATTAATTTCCATCAATTTACCTAAGAGTGGTAACTACAAAGTCTGGGACTTAAGTACCTAAGCACAGTAAAGTTGTCACAAAAGAATAGAATAGAATAGAATTTATTCACCATAAACAATACAGTATATATCACTTTGTCAATAGGTATACAATATACCTACATAAAATACAAATTCATAATAATTATACAATTTAAAACATACATAGATTTACAAATTAACTTACAATTTGAGTCTGGAGAAATTCATTCTCACCATAAAATTTGTAGTTCATCAGCAGTCCTTTTACTTTTAGTTTGAACTTTTTGCCATTCAATACCTTGACCGAACTGAGTGTTTTGTTATACAATACCACACCCTTATGAGATACACTATTGATTGTTTTAACAAGCCTGTGATGATGCAGATGGATTGATTCAACAGAATGGGTATTGTAAGAATAGATGTCTATTTTTCAGAAAGTAATGATGGTTATCATGTATGAAGGATACGGTTTCCAAGATATAAATACATGGCAGTGGCACTATGTTTAGTTCATTGAAAATTAGCTTACTAGGTGTAGAAAGTGGTACTTGTCAGATTATCCTCAGAATTCTTTTTTGGAGTTTAAATACCGCTGCAGACTGATTTGAGGCTCCCCAGAAGGGTATTCTATATGCGAGAAGTGAATAAGCATATCCAAAGTACACTGCTCTCATGATGTTATGATTACATACTTGTGTTAAAACTCTAATTGCTTATATTAACGGGCTTCATTTCTGACAAAGGGTAATAATATATGTGTTTCAAGAAATTTTTGTGTCAATCGTGAGGACCAAAAGGTCTGTACATGTTTGATTACATATTCCTGAATTTTCGAACAAAATATGATATTGATTATTAGTGTTAAAGCATCCAGAGAAATCTAGGTAACTAGTCTTATCAGTTTTTACAATCAATTACACTTGAAAAAATTAGTTATTTATGTGATACGTTATTTATGGTTAGCTATAGCAAAATTTTGCTAGTATTTCTGAATAAAAAATTTGTGTCATCAGCAAACAGAACACTATTTACAGGTGCAAGGTGAAGTGGAAGATCATTTATATAATTTATGAAAAGTATGGGTCCCAATATTGAACCTGTTGTGGACACCACACTTAGAAATTCTGACATCAGACTGCTTATTGTCAATTTATGCTAGTTGTACTCTATGTTTAAGATATGTGCTGAACCATAGATTCACTATTCCACTTATTCCATAGCAGTCGAGTTTTACAATAGAATGTCATGGTCTACAGTATCAAACATCTTTGATAAGTCCATGAATAACCCCACTACCTGTTCTTTTTTGTCTTTGGCACCCAGAATTTCTTCTAAGAGCGAGAAAATGGCTGCATTGATAGATTTCCCTTTATGAAACCCAAATTGTGCGCTCGTGATAATATTGTACTTATCCAGAAAGTGTATTAGGCATATCGTCATCCGCACCTCATTCGTTTCCACGTCAATCATTTCCAAGATCCAGTTGCCCTCTACGACGCGCCCACCAAAAGATATATAAAATAGGCACACACCTGAAGTAGTGATTTGAGAAAATGAATTCAAAGGCACAACTAGGCAACATTTATTTCACCTGCTTACCTGTGGATAGCAGTGATAAAAAAATGAAACTTGGTTAGTCTTCACAAAGCAGTGAACACACAGGAATATTCATATGGGGAACAATCACAAAGAAACCAGCAAAGAAACAAGAAATCTTATTATTATTAAGTAGGAACAATGCAATTTGCTGCAAGAAATATTTCAATTTGACAGACTTTGATCCACTGTGGAGACAATATTTGATAGGTTTTGTGTTTTCAAAACAGTATAAAACAGGCTAAGAACTTGGAAGACTAAAGTTGACAGAGCAAGATAAAACAGTTATCATAAGAAAAATAACGGAGCTGAAACTTAGTGCTGCAAAGGTGGCTGTGGATTTGAGAAGTGATGGTATCAAATTTTCAGTCAGTATTGTGCACAGTGTTTATCAAGAAGCCGTGTATCATGGTCCCAGAAAAAGTTCTAGTTCAGTATGATAAATCAAATAACATGATTAAATTTCCCAAAAGAGCACCAGAATAAAGCACCAGTCTTCTGAAAAGGGTGATTTTTTTTTCTGAACAAAAGTTTAACATTTTTGGTTCTGATAGAGGATGTATTGCTCAATGCAAGAAGAATACAGAGATGGATCCAAAATATCTTGTGCTTTCAGTAAAACATGGAGGTGACTCAGTGATGGTTTGGAGGTCTATGAGTGTTTCAGGTATGGGTGACTGCACTTTATTGATGGAAAGATGGTTCTTAAAATGTATATGAGCTTTTTAAAGCAAAACCTTTGTAACAGTGCTCAAAAATGAGGTCTTGAGAACAATATAAAAATTATTTGTGGTTGGTTTATTGACACTCGTCACTTACTTTTTAATATATTTATGAGAGACTAGTTTCAAAGGCCCTGGCCTCCATTTTCAATCTCTTCCCTTCTCTTCAATGGAGGCCAGGGCCTTTGAAACTAGTCTCTCATAAATATATGAAAAAGTAAGTGATGAGTGTCAATAAACCAACCACAAATAATTTTTATATTAATTTTGACGTCACTGTTACTAAATTCCTCCAAACACACATCTTGAGAACAACTTTATTTTTCAGCAGAACAATGACCCCAAACATGCTGAAATACTTGTGTTGCTTTACAACACACCAACACAACTTCATACATCATGTCAATCACCAGATATCAACCCTATAGAACAGCTATGGTCTATTTGGAGAATAAAATCAGAAATCACACTTTTCCAGTAAAGAAAGCTTGAAAGAAGCACCACAAATAGAATGGACTTAATTTAGCCGGAGACAACAGAGCTAATGGAATCAATACCACAGAGACCGGAGGCCGTTAGCAAAAGGGGAGCCTACTAAATATTGAATGAGGTATTTATGAAAATATTACTAAATTGTAGATATACATGATCTTTTTTTTTTTTTTTTTTTTTTTTTTTTGAGAAATAAGAGCATTTCCATTACAGTTGTTGAAGTATTAGAGGCAGTGATTTATGGGTAATATATCAAATAATGGCATTCTTTTATAATAAGGAGAGATAATTAAATTGTATGCTTCGTGGTATAAAGTATGACCAAATAGAAAAGCTTTACTGAGTAAAGTTATATTATTTACATATTTGCCCAACATCTCACTCCTGTTCTTCCAGGTATTTTTATGTAATTTCCTAGGTAGACAAACACATTTTACACTTACTGTAATTTAATTGTTCATGGAAGGCAAAGGTAATAAGTTCAAACCAAACCAAACAAAATAATGTGTAAGTTTATTTAAACAAGAAACATGATAAGTACTTTTCAAATTTCAGGAAGCATCTAATATACTTGTAAAATTCTGGTAAACACACTGAAAACTTACACTCATATATTACTAGCATCCACAGTATATGCCCTGCTGCATGGTCAGAAGTATCTGCAAAGAGAAAATGCTTTATTGTTAACACCACCAAAAACATATGTGTAACCATATATCAATTGAATAATTCTTTTTCAGGACCTGATGATGTATATTTAACGATGCTCAATTACTAGATTTCAGGACCTACATTTAAAACTGTAGTATCCTGTAAAGAGATTATCAAACCCAAATCAGCAATGGAAAATGATGACTCAGCACAGTGAGAGAAGAAACATTTGAAATAAAAGCTTTCAGAAAGTATTTTATTTTATTTCTTTAAGTCAGAAAAGCAAAGCTCAATGCATTACCTTCTCCATTTATGTATATGAAAAATAAAAAAAAATGAAAGAAAAAAACAAATGAAAGAGAAAATAACAGAATAATAATAACAATAACAGCAAACAAAGTTGCTTAGTTGTCTAAATTTGTGTTTTATGAGCAGAAGAATTTTCAAAATTTTTTCACAGTTTTAGAACCTCTTGTGATTTAAAAAAAAAAAAAACATATAAAGAAATTATTAAATAGTGAAGATACTTCATTAAAACCTTAAACATAAAAGCAATAATATTGTAATCACTATAAACTAACATTCTTCTGCTTAAATCATACTGTGTTATAACTACAGGAACCTCTTTAGGTATTTCTAAAATTAAAATTGCACTGTTACATTTAAATTAAGAAAACCAAACATGATTACATTTGCTCCTGATGAAACTGAGGAATATGAGGAATATGTGAGAGCAAAACTAGCACAGGACAAAATAAACAAAAAAATAGCTACACGTCTACGTGAGTACATTTGATTTCTTCTATCAAAGAATATCACCTACATATTACCTGTAGAATTAATTAATTAAAACTAACTACAACAAAAATAGCAAAAACAACAAGAACAACAACAACAACAACAACAACTACTACTACTACTACTACTACTACTACTACTACTACTACTACTACTACTACTACTACTACTACTACTACTACTACTACTACTACTACTACTACTACTACTACTACTACTACTACTACTACTACTACTACTACTACGACTACTACTAATATTAATAGATAATAATAATAATAATAATAATAATAATAATAATAATAATAATAATAATAATAATAATAATAATAATAATAATAATAATAATAATAATAATAATAATAATAATAATAATAATAATAATAATAATAATAATAATAATAATAATAATAATAATAATAATAATAATAATAATAATAATAATAATAATAATAATAATAATAATAATAATAATAATAATAATAATAATAATAATAATAATAATAATAATAATAATAATAATAATAATAATAATAATAATAATAATAATAATAATAATAATAATAATAATAATAATAATAATAATAATAATAATAATAATAATAATAATAATAATAATAATAATAATAATAATAATAATAATAATAATAATAATAATAATAATAATAATAATAATAATAATAATAATAATAATAATAATAATAATAATAATAATAATAATAATAATAATAATCATAACAATAATCATAACAATAACAATAACAATAATAATAACAATAATAATAACAATAATAATAACAATAATCATAACAATAATAATAACAATAATAATAACAATAATAACAATAATAATCATAATCATAACCATAACCATAATCATAACCATAACCATAACCATAATAATCATTATCATTATCATTATCATTATCATCATCATCATCATCATCATCATCATCATCATTATTATTATTATTATTATTATTATTATTATTATTATTATTATTATTATTATTATTATTATTATTATTATTATTATTATTATTATTATTATTATTATTATTATTATTATTATTATTATTATTATTATTATTATTATTATTATTATTATTATTATTATTATTATTATTATTATTATTATTATTATTATTATTATTATTATTATTATTATTATTATTATTATTATTATTATTATTATTATTATTATTATTATTATTATTATTATTATTATTATTATTATTATTATTATTATTATTATTATTATTATTATTATTATTATTATTGTTATTATTGTTATTATTGTTATTATTATTGTTATTATTATTATTATTATTATTATTATTATTATTATTATTATTATTATTATTATTATTATTATTATTATTATTATTATTATTATTATTATTATTATTATTATTATTATTATTATTATTATTATTATTATTATTATTATTATTATTATTATTATTATTATTATTATTATTATTATTATTATTATTATTATTATTATTATTATTATTATTATTATTATTATTATTATTATTATTATTATTATTATTATTATTATTATTATTAATTATGATTAGGATTCACTTATTATAAATGAGCTTAGGTTCCTGATTCACAGCTTTCTCTTTTGAGGAATACACTAATAACAATATACTGTCTCTGCATTTATATTTATATGAGCAGCAAACGAACATGAAGAACAACAACAATAAATCAAAACATTCCTAGTACAGCAGACTTATCTTCTCATGTAGGCTGGCAATTCCAATTGCAATTGGCAGTAGCAGGAAGATGACCATGTTTATTGTCATTTCATGATCATTTTACTATAAGGAAACATCCAAAAAAGAGAATGTGAGTGGGTTCTTCTAGGCTCTTAAAGAGACAAGATCAATTGCATACTACAATTCCTAAGGCTAACGGCCACATTCTGACATTTCGTAATCATTTTGCTATAAAAGAAAACACCCAAAAAAGGGAATGTACGTGGGTTCCTCTAATCTCTAAAAGAAATGACATCAATTTCACAAAACATTCCTAAGTTAAGAAGATGCTTTTTTCTCAATTTTATCACACTGTTTCACTGATTTGAACAATGTAACTTTCACAAACTTGGGAGATTTAGTGTCATATAGGCATGTTACCAGAATAGCTCAGTGGCAGATCAGCAGAAGATCCATGGTTCAAAATTCTGGGTATGCCATTGAAGTTTTCAGTTCTGATTCTACCTTTCAAAGTTTTCCTACTTGAGATTTGTCTGTGTTAGAGCAATGAATTATTACTGACTCCCTTATAAACAGAAATTCCTATAGGATGAATTTCCAGCACATTGGTGGAATTGATATTGTGTTGGCATTTTAAAGTATTATTAACAAACAAAATATTTATTTGTTTGTTTATTTCACTACACCTAAACACATACTGTACAGTTAAATCTCGACATACTGTAGCATTGCTGTGGTAATTTTATACAATGATACCTGAGCACATTCACACAGGTGGTGCAAATCCCCAATCTTTACGTTCTACACCTGACTCTTGATGTTACCTCATGCAAAGAAGGCCAAGGGCATCAGATCAGGCAAGTGTGCTTCCCAGAACTGTGGTGAGCCTTGTCAGTCCAGCATCTTTGGGAACTCTCATTGAGGTTATCAGGCACAGTGTTCACAAAGTGTGGTGGAGCTTATATCTTGCTGAAAGACCTTTGAATTCAAAATATTGTCAGCAAACAATAGGGATTGCAGGAATTGTTCAAGCATGCTCAGATATAATATAGACGTGATTGTTGTTTCAGGAAAAAAGAATGAACCATAAATGTACTTTTGGATGAGGCCCAAACACTTGTTCACCTTTGAGCTGTTACTTTTTAATTCCAGCCAATATATGATTGTTAATTAGCCCATACTCTGCTGTTGTGGTAATTAATGAGTCCACAGGTATGAAAAGTATCTTCATAACTTAGCACTTTTATTATTTACTCTCTCAATTAAGACATTGCACATGGCCATACATGCTGCATAGTCCCCGGGTTCAAGATAATGGAACATCTGGATATATAGATCTTTTTCTTAAGTATGAAGTGCAAAATTTGCTACACTTTTGGAATGCCATGTTTCTGACTGAGACTACATCAATGTTTTAGGACTCTGTTCAGTTGCTTGTCATATGGTCTCCACAATTTCCTGTGACACTGAATGACTAACATCAACATTTCTCATCATGAACATTCGCAGCTCATGGGAGTTTGTTGACCAAGTTTAATGGTTATTCACATTGGAACTTCTGTATGGTAATATCAACAAAATCATTCCTGGACCTCAGCAAAGGGTCATCCATTGATTCTCCAACTTAAGAAATAAAGACAGAAAAATCAGCCATAGCAGTATATTTTTTAAATAACCACTATGATGTTATTCAGGAACATAGGACAGCAAGATATCCAAATGAATTCTCAGTATGAGTAAACATCAACAGTACAAAAACCAAGGATTAAATTATGAAATTCAAACTCCCATCAGACCCAGCTCAGCAAGTTTATATCACCACCACCAGAGACCAACATAAATACAACTAATTGGTTGTCAGCCAATGATGGAAGCAAACATTTCCAAACCTTGTTCTGATTTTACAAAGATGTCATAGTGTAAACACAACCAATATTCAATTATCCTATATCAGATTCCTTCTTATAGGATCCAAAGTTTTGATGACAAACTTGGTTTAGATTATTGTTAACTAAATGCTTTATTTTCCAGGAAAAAGCTTTAGTATTACCTCAATTATTACTAATATAACATATATGCTTCATGCTTGTGTATTTCTACTCATTTTGAGCAGTACACTAAACAAAAAACAAAAATAGGAATTGAAAAATTATTTTAAAGGCATGAAGGGAGTGAGTGAGTGAGTGAGTGAGTGAGTGAGTGAGTGAGTGAGTGAGTGAGTGAGTGAGTGAGTGAGTGAGTGAGTGAGTGAGTGAGTGAGTGAGTGAGTGAGTGAGTGAGTGAGTGAGTGAGTGAGTGAGTGAGTGAGTGTTAAGCGGCCGTCAACAGCTGGGTCATTTGGACTTGAAGTTCAATAGAATAGGTAGCCTTTATTGCCGTAAACTTTACAGTATAGCAACATCATAAATTAAAACTTACCAAGCCACATTATAAAAGTCATTTATAGAATACAATGGGGATGCCACCAATGTATGACGTATAGTCCTTTTAAAACTTAAAATAGGGAGCTCTCTTAGTTTTTGTGGTAAAAAATTATATAATTTAATTGAAACAACTATAAAACTATTCTGAATTTTAGTGTGTCTAAATTTATTTATATATACATTTAAACAGTTACGTGTTGAGTAATTATGTATATTAGAACAAAGTATAGAGCTATTAAGATTTTCTTTAACATATGAAAGACAATTCATATATGGCAATAGATAATATAGGTCATTCAAGAAAGCTAAGCAAATATAATTTTTAACAAAACCTAAGTTTGTTTGCTTGTGTTTTTTTTTAAATGGAAACTCTGTATTACTTTTTGATGAAATTTAGAAATACCATTTGTTGCATCACAATAGGTAAATTAAAATTGATGCTTGAGGTACATTGAAATCTCCATCAGTTACATATGCTCAAGTTCAAATATTCTGGTTCTGGGAAAGAGCTTCATGTTACAGTTAATCACAAGGGGACTGACATATTACAATGTGGCAAAAACTGTTCTGAAAGTTATAGGTATTTCTGTAATTAATTACACCGGAAATAACACCATGTTTCCATAAAAATTAAATGAATAACATAAATAAATATACCAACAAATACATAAATAAAAGTTTGTCTTCCATTGTATTTCAAGCATCAACTTCCTTTTACAGTTCCTCAGGATGTAATTTGCTAAATGTGATGCAAGAAACTCCATTTGTAATCCTGTTTTCCATGTTACCAACTGCATAAAAAATGCAGGTTTCCATTAAAAAAATATGTGTTTGTGTCGAAAATGTTTTCTTACATTCTGATTGGATTAAAACACCTACTTTAATAAGCCCCTTCCTAGCTTCAGACTGTGGGTCAATTATCCAGTCCTATTTTTGTTTCACAAAAACAAAATGTTTTGACCATTACTTTTCATGTATAATGTTTCTCAACATTTACAGATACCTAAGGTATAAAATTTAACTTATTATATAACATGAAAAATCAAATTTCATATTCATATTTTTACTTTTTCTACTGTATATAGTAAGTAGGAGAAGTATTAGGCTTCACCCAAAAATTCTATATCTCGTAGATTTCTTCAGAGGTAAATATTTTTGAAGCCCCTGAGTCTAAAAATGTGTTTTTAGGACAGTCATTGCATGTGTGTGTGTGTGTGTATGTGTGTGTGTGTGTGTATGTGTGTGTGTGTGTGTGTGTGTGTGTGTGTGTGTGTGTGTGTGTGTGTGTGTGTGTGTGTGTGCGCGTGCGTGCGTGCATTCCTATTTGCTGACCAAATGACTGAATGATCGATCAAATGACTGAACAAGTAAATGACCTAAGGCCAAATTAACATTATTGTTTACAGCAAGTAATCACTGGCTGCCAATAGAAGAGTTCAATGTTATAACCATATGCTTGCAGCAACCAATGCTACCACTAGAATTTCCATCTTTAGGGGAATTTTATTTACACGAAAGCTGCAAAGTGATTTCTCAATAATTCATTATTTAAATTCAGCACCTACTAAGGGTGTGACATGAAGATTTTAAAGAAGATCCCCCCTTCCAGATGATTCTTTACATGGAATATTTTTTAAAAATTTTGATTTTCTCAAAAATAGCTCCAATGATTTTGATAAAAGTTTTAGATGACAAAAAATGTGTATTTTGAATTTTCTAGGAATGTCCTTAGAAGTCCTCTTCATTCCGGATGACTTTTGCATAACTGGTAAAACATAGACAAAATATTACTGCACAAAAATGTACTCTGGTTAAAAGACACAATTTATGTCAAAGATATTCCTTTTTGGAGTGAACCACTTCAGAGATATTCCTTGTTAATTGTCTGAATGTTCCAATACTCATACTTCTCTCAAATGGGAAATCATCATACATTTGGTGACTTTTGTTTAAGGTCTAATGTTTTAGCAAATTACCATTGTACCTATCAGAAGGTTAGCAAGATAATTTCTGAAAATTTTTATATTGAATAAAATTGTTAAAATGTGTAGATCCAGATTAAAACATGTAATTCTATGTATCGTAATTTTTGTGATATTATTATAGCAACCCACATTGTGCTTTTATATTTTCTCTACTACATACTCATACATACCAAGATTTCACTAGAAATACATGTTTTGAGACTCCCATAACTAAAAAATAAAAATTTGGTTAAATACCAAACTTGGTACTTAAGTTCAAATATCTTCCAAAGATGCAACACATCTGGTTTTTACCTTTTGTATTTTATATGCTGGTAGAGGAAGCATTGCATTTCATCTAAAATCCTGAGGCTGAGATTTTACTGTAAATTTGTTTTGAAACTTTCTAATAAAAAATATATTTTTAGAATAAAGTGGTGTGTGTGTGTGTGTGTGTGTGTGTGTGTGTGTGTGTGTGTGTGTGTGTGTGTGTGTGTGTGTGTGTGTGTGTGTGTGTGTGTGTGTGTGTGTGTGTGTGTGTGTGTGTGTGTGTGTGTTTGTGCATGTGTGTCTGTGAAAAGCATAGCTCAAAAACAAAATTGTGGTCAAACACCAAACTTTGTATTTAAGTTCACCAGTTTCCAAGGATGGGGATGAATATTTTCAAGAAAATCCCTTGCCCCAGACTAACCTTTAGATGCAACTTTTTAGAATTTTTTTTTATATATAAATGTTTTTAATGGTTTTGATTAAAATACCATACATTACACATACCATAAATATTTTCATTACCTATTAAATTTATATCTTGAATTTTCTGAGAATGTCCTCAAACGTCTTCTTCATTCTGGATGACTTTTGCATAGGTAATTCATAAACCATAAAAGACATACAAAAGCATAGAAAATGTAGATTGTTTTATAACGCAAAATTTATGTCAAAATACATTTTTTGTGGGGTGAACTATTTCTGAAATATTCCTTATTTGAATTTTCTAAGCCTTATACTTCTCTGAAAAAGGAAGTCATTTTGTTTGTTTAATGCCCTGGCCATACAAGAAAATGGAATGTCAAAGTCATCACAGAGCAATTGGCTCTTAAAAGATTTGAATATTGCTTAAGCCTGCTACTGTATTCTCTACTTCTCATTGTATAAGGAAACACATGATAAAACAATTTCTATAAATGTCTATAGTATTGATTATTATGAAGTAGATCAAACAGAATAGTTTTACCAAAGTAGAGAGTCATGTGAGTGCACACATTACATTTTCTTTTTTATAACTACTCTATCTTTTTGATGATTATGCTTTATTATGCTTCATTATTTTATAATGTATTTCTTTCATACTAATGAATATCAGTTGAAATGAACTTTTGTGACAGTAAAGTAAGTTTGTAAGTTATACAACAACATACTACAATCAGAGAACAATGCTAAAGAATGAAACTCCAGTAATTTATGTCACTCTCAGATTCTGTACCACACTTGAGGTTGGTTAATTGAAGTTTTGGATGGTATTTAAAATTTTCTTCTGTCAAACACAATCAAGAATTTAAAATGCAATTGAGTTTCTAAACTGAGGTTTTAAAACATTTTTAAACTGAAGCAGATGATAGAGGAATCATAATTACCTTTATTGCCAGCTTACTTAGTGTATATATCTTATTAGAATGTTTCTACCAGAAGGATAAAGCAGTAATAGAAGGCAAATTTTCTTCATATACCATCGCTACATGTGTTGATATTTCTTCCACTGGAACATCAATGTGAAGTGAATATGGAAAATATGGAAAAAATCTGCTCAGGTAAAGCAGATGTTGGATATAAATTCCGAACATCCATAGTTTTTTTTTTTAGAATGTTCCTCATTCATAAACTCCTCAAGCTTTTACATGTTATATGGAACTTTGAAGTACATGAATAAGTGAGGACAGAATAAGCAGATTGTGTTGCATATTGTGGCCAAATATAAATACCAAGTTGTCTTAAACTCACTTTATTCAACACTGAAACAGCACAGTGCTAACTTGCACTTAACTATCACTTTACAAAATCCCACAGTAAGCATACTGTTTCCATAGCTCTAATGTTTCTTATGACACTGTTGTACACACAAGCTTGCACTGTTCATAGCTTCTCAGTGTCTTCTAGAATGATTCATTCTCACTAAACACACTGCTCACAGACTGTTCCTGATATTCTAACTGCTTGTCAACTCTCTGATAATTCTCAAAATTACTGCTGGCCGACTCCTCCTGGCTATCTCTAAGTTCCCAAGTATCAATAGAAATTCCACACATTCTTCAAAGCTTAATCTTTCTTGAAGTTTAAGTTTCTTGAGCTGAAGCAGCAGAACTGAAGGACTACTATTTCCCACCTTTGACATCAGCAGTATACTCCTGCACAGGAGAGAAAGTCTCCGAGGGGCGAGACACAGGGGGTTGGCCGAAGGTCCCCACACCCTCCCTGGACAAGTTTATGACACCCCATGTCAGTACAGTTACAGACCATTCAAAAACATTCTGACGGCTTCTACTTTTGTGAATGAATCTTCCCAGCTTTAATGTACAGAGTAAATAGGGCGCATGTTTTTTGGACGGTCTGCTCCTTGTATTGCAAGCGTTTTCTGGCACACACATTCACTGTCCTTGTCCCACAGCACATTCCTTACAGGGATTTTCTTTCCGTTGCTATGCTATAGCTGTCCTTGAACTGGCTCATAACATAGGACAATATCATCTGATTCCAAAACCTGTAGTATTTGTTTATAAATACCATCAGAGACTTTATAGATATTGCTTACCAGAAGTTGAAGAGTTTTATTTTCAACCAAGTATTTCAAATTTGTTAAGGCAACACTATCTTCATGCACTTCTAAATTGATCTAATATTTAACTCCATTGAAATTTTGGACAGATGGAGTGTGACTGAAAACTTCAATGTCATAGTCAGGATTTGAACACGGATCTCCCAGTCTCAATCAGGTTGCTCAAACCAATGAGCTACCATGTCCAACTGAGTGCAATGGCTCAGGTGGTTTCATCTGTGGCCTGCATTTGGGAAGCACAAGTTCAATTCCCGTGGCTGACCTACCTGACCCATGGGTTTTCCCAGGTCACCAGGCAAATGCTGGGTAGGTTAATTACATCCCCTGAATTTCCTGTACCTCCATCTCTCATCATCTCACGTCATCATAATTCTAATGCTACCATGGCCACTGTCCCAGTATGACATTAATTCTCCAGTTCACTCGCATTATTCAGTAAACCACTTAGGAATTCTCATATACACTTGAGACAACTCCTTAGTGGCAACTTACAACAGGTGAGTACCTTACGTCCTGGCTTTATAGTCCAACCACTATTAGGTGTAATAATGGAAATTAAATTGTTCTTCCACACCAGCCATGTGTAGGCCAAATTTTGGACAGGTGGAGTCAAACTGAAAAGTTCAATGCCATAGCCAGAATTTGAATACAGATCTCCCAGTCTCTGTCTGGTTGCTCTAACCAGGATAATGTGAGTCAATTGGAGATTTAATATGATATTGGCACATTGGGCATGGTGGCTGAATGGTTAGAGCAACTGCGCGGAGACTGCAAGATCCATGTTCAAATCCCGGCTATGGCATTGAATTTTTCAGTCTGATTCTACCTGGTCAAAATTTGGCCTACACATGGGTGGTTTGAAATAACAATTTAATTTCCATTTTAGCTGATGCAGTGATATTTTCCTGCCTTCAACTATGGCCCTAATAAGCAATTACAGAAACTGCAGGTAGGTCAAATGCTTCTAATTCCTTTAAGCAGTCCAATAACCTCTCCCATCTGATTGAGGTTTATGCTTCAGCAGTCTTAACACCTGCAATGAATTCATCAGCAATTTTGAGTAAAAATCTAATAATCTTTTCAACACAAAGATGCAACACATGAGCGCAATAGGTAGAATAAAGCTAAGGTGCAGCCAATCACCTGCCAGCATAAAGCAAATATGTTGCATTGTCTGATATTAAAACAATAAAGTTAGACCCATGAATACTTATAAGATACAGTGTGTTATTATTTTTACTACATCAGCAATATAATATTGTAAAATTTTTATTTTCATAAGATGCTTTTTTTTTCTACAACACATAATGCAACAACAAGAACAATTGTTTACATCTGTCATTTCATCAACCACCAGATAATCAGAATTTCCCTCTCAATTTGATTTGATTTCTTGGAGATTTTCTTCAGCACACTTGACAAGATGTCTTCTCAAAGCAGTTTCACTGGGAGCTGGTTTCATACTTGTAGGTGTTACTATCCACTGATGAAACTGTTCATGATGGAAGACGTGAAATGAAATATTAACAGAAGTGAATGTTTTGGCTATTTCTATCATATCCTTTGAACCTTCCAATACTGCCAAGTTGAGGTACAGTGCTCATACATATGCTGCTAGGACTGCCAGAAGTTTAACCACATATCCATCATTCTGTTTCCTAGATCTGCATTTAAAGCTTTACACATGCTTTTGCACAATGAACTTTAAAATTAGTGCACCCTGAACATAAGGTGCATAAAAGTTACCCTTTCTCACTCTTACTTTTTGGAATGCTGGTGTTCACAGATGTGAAAGATCTGTTTCAGATTGAGTGTTAAACATAAAACTGCTAAACTTTACCTACAAGATGTTCATTGTTGAAATACCTAGTTTTTCATTGTTGCTAGATGTATTTTTAATTTTTGCATTAAATTTATTGTTATATTTTAAATAGACAGTTTATTTTCCAAGAATTTTGTTTTACATTACATATTAAGCTTTTATACTTTTTTTTTTTTTAAATTATGCATTATTGTGCTTTTAAAACCTATTCTATCCAGGCTCTTGACTCCTAAAGTAATATTCTAGGTAGTAACCATAAATTGCTATGCTTCTTATGATTCTGAATTGCTCTGCTGATATTATACATTTTTCATTTGTAGTAAAAAAGGAAGATGCCAAAAGAAGTGCAGAGATAGGACCAGCATGGTATCAGGATTTATCTTGTAAGCAGGTAAATAAAACTTGTGTAAAAGAGATGTAAAGTTAAAAATGAGCCAAGGTACACTACAGAGTGCATCTATTTTTACATTTTATTATAGTGCAGTGATTGAAATACAATAAAAAGATGAAAAATCCTTTATTAAAATTCAGGCATTCATATTTATCCTATAACAGCAATATATAACTTAAACTGAAACATCAGTTTGAGGAATCTTTGCATACTCAAGTATTGCAAATTTTGATAACATTGTTCAAGATGTGTCTCCCCACTGCAAAACATCTCTAACAAACTTTTCTTAGAACTGTGTGATTGTTATTCCTTTTTTTTGAACAACTGTTATGAAGTAGGTAGACTTAATTTACTAAATATTGATCTCTCATTAATTGGTTCATAATGTGTGCTGTTTATTTTTAAATATTAATACTTTGTGCTATGAGCTGAATTTCAATGTTAGCATATTCAAGCAAGGCTTTCCCAATATAAAACAATGAGAAATCAGAAGTTTCATGGAAAAAACCTGTTTATATTTACAAATCTAAGAAGGTTGTAAAATAATACACAACAGTTACCCAGATGTGTTTGAAGGTGAAACTGTTAAGAATTTATGCTTGTGTATTTACTTTGTAATTTGAAAATGAACTGGAATTTTAGTCAGAGGAAACAAAGGTAGGGATTCAGAGAACCTTAAGAATGAGTGCATAGT